>CM075988.1:19393883-19441246 GCA_038087875.1 Malacoraja senta
TACTCCACCATTAAATCCCTCCTCATCTCCTTTCTGAAGGTACTTTGTAATAAAGGAACTGCAATTTTAGCTAAACCCAATTTCGTTCATTCCCACAAGTCTTGAAAATTATCATCGTAAATCACCTCACTATTAGATTTGTAAAGATGTAAGTGGATGTCCAGATTGAGGTAAATTTGTACCAGCTGGGGCTCCACTGGAAACAGTCCCATCCCCAGGTTAGACAGCTATGGATTCAAGACCTGATCCAGTAATCCAAGCAGCAAACCATCACAGAGTAGTTCTGATCAAATGCTGCACTCTCAGAGGTGCTGCCTTTTGCATGAAATATTAAACTGAGGTCTGTTCTTTCCAGCAGATGTAAGCACCCATGCTGGTGAACAGGAGTGTTATCTCAATGTACTGGGCAAGATCTGCCTCCACCACTACTCCCTGGGTGAGAAGCACAAAACTTAAAGGAAATGTGCAGGGCGGGGCAGGTTTCTTACCCAGAGAGTGGTGGGGGCCTGAAGTGCGCTGCCAGGGGTGGTGGCGGACGCAGATACAGTAGAGGAGTTTAACAGACTTTCAGACAGGGACATGGACATGCAGGAAATCGAGGGCTGTGGATCATGTGCTGGCAGAGGAGATTAGTTTATCTTGGAATCGTGTTCGGCACAGACATGGTGGGCTGAAGTTCCTGTGTTGCGCTTTCTTACCTACCATGTTCTATTTATTTCCAATGAAAATTCATAAAAAACTGATTAGCTTAGAAATCATTTCCATTTGTTGCAACATTCCATGCAGTTACAAGCAGCTTTGCTGGGGGTAGATGACGTTCGAGATCTTAGGACGACTGGGGTGGAGGAGTGGTCATACCAGTTCCAATGTTTGCATCCTGGTATCCCTTTCGTTAGCACATCTTCACCAACCAACAATGGGCCATTATGGACTCCACCCTTCCTGAGGTCACCTGTTGCCGACCCTGATTTGTTCTGGTCTTCTATCGCAACCAGTCACCCCCCACATCTCTATCTTTCAGTCTGAAGAAGAGTTCCAACCCGAAACGTCACCTATTCTTTGTCACAGAAGGCTGTGGAGGCCAAGTCAATGGATATTTTTAAGGCAGAGATAGATACTGTAGATTCTTGATTAGTACGGATGTCAGAGGTTATGAGGAGAAGGCAGGAGAATGGGGTAGGAGGGAGAGATAGATCAGCCATGATTCAATGTCGGAGTAGACTTGATGGGCCAAATGGTGTAATTTTACTTCGGAGTCACGTGAGTGACTACGTGAAGAACCCCGTCAGGGCGCATGCGCGTCATTTACGTCTGACGCATTGGCGACAACGGCAGCTCGAGCTCGGAGCTCCTGCTGCAACGTGAGTAAATACAGCTCCACCAAAGTCGGGGAGACTTTGGAGGAGTTAGAAAAAAGTAAATAAATTGTTTCTGTGTGTCTTTTCCCCACATACAGGAACAAGGAAAAGGTGCAGGCTGCTGCCGACAAGGAGAGAGAGAGCTGCGGGATGCAGTCTCTGAAAGGCAGCCTGTCACCTCGGGGGAGTCGCAAGCCGGTAGCGGTGCGGCGACAGACTTGGCAAAGTGCCCAGCCGGGTACACAGCCAACGCCAGTCGGGCGGTCGGCATAAGTTAAGTCTGTCAGGGCTATAGACTCCGCAGAGTCGGGCCACGAGAGTCCCGTCGGGGACAGGATACCGTTCCCCAGCAGTTATCCAAAAGGAGCAGCTCATACAGGGGCTGCTCCACAGAGACGCTCCAGGAGGAGTTGTGTGGGCGGGAAGCCATAGGTAAGGCTCCGCTGGCAGTGCCTAGGAGAGGTCTGTCTCATAAAGCCACAATTCCAGGAGGAGTAGTGCAGGCGGGAAGCCTTAGGGAAGGCTCCGCTGGCAGTGCCTAGGAGAGGTCTGCTTCATAAAGCCATACTCCAGGAGGAGTTGTGCAGGCGGGAGACCGTGTGGACGGCTCCGCTGGCAGTGCCTAGTAGAGGCCTGCTTGAAAGCACCCTCTTTGCAAGAGGTGAGTGCAGAAGGGCAGATACGCTCTGACCCTGAGTCCGACGACTTCCAAAGGGAGGGCAGGCAGCTGTCAGAGCTGACACCGTGTGCAGCACGTTTTGCCATGTCGTCGGATGCTGGTGAGCCTCTGGGTGAGGAACTTGCCACCAGCATAAATTACCAAGTCTCACATCAGCTACAGGAGCTGACAATGGATGAGACAGTAACGAAGTATGAAGCCCCAATCAACTGTGGACTGTTCAAAGTTCCTGTTGGGAACAGGAAGAATTGGGGTAAGATGGGCATACTAATGAAAGCCCAGGAGCATGTGAAGCTCCAGCATATTTTTAAAGTTGCTGGCATCTAGTATAACGAGCTTTGCCAGGATGGTGGATGGAGAGGGCATGACAAATTACAACAAAAGGCGCTATTGTGGAGTGCCCACTTTGAGATCAATTGCCTCCGCAAGATGCGATTAGACCAACCATCAATGCTAAATATGCTTCACTCTGCCAGCCTGGCACAGTGCAACTGGCACAGCTGTTTGGCGAGGATTTCGCACAGCAGGTGAAGGAGCTGGAGGAGGAGGCTAAGACGGCAGCCACATATTCACCAAAGCGGAAGTATCCCTATAAGGGAGCAGACTGGTCCGGGCAAGGGACGAGTCCAGCTACGATGCAGCGCAGTTGGCGTTCGGCTATAGCACCGCCACGGAGGTGAGATATCCAGCTCAAGGCCGGGGAAGAATGCCAGGTGGTAAGGAGGTAAGAGGGTCTGGTTCTCATGTAGACAGATCTAATGTGATACAATTAAATGTTTACCTCAGATATGTTTATACTGAAGGTTATTCAAGGGCATCGAATAAAGCTTAAATGCAAATTCTGATTTACCCATGCAACATGTTCCAAAAAAGGAGTTTGACTTCAGTATCACTGAACAATTGGAAGTTCAGCTGGAACTTGCAAGCTTATGTAATAAAGGTGTAATTGCTAAGGCAGTTTACCAAAGCCATCAGTTTGTGTCCAATATCTTTCTCAGACCAAAAAAGGATGGGGGGATGCAGAATTATACAGACCTGAATAGGCTTAACCCTTTTGTACGGTATAGACATTTTAAGATGGAAACGTTTGTGAAGGAGATCTTAAAGATGCGGATTCAGTGTCTGTTCATTTGCAGGATAGATTTAAAATTCAGCTGGATGGGGAATTATGCCAATACAATCCACTGCCTAATGGTTTGTCTTCAGCTCCTAGAGGGATTACAAAGTTTTTAAAACCTATTCTAGGCATGATGAGAAGTCAAGGTCATGTGCTCATGGCTTAGCTAGTTAATATCTTGATTATAGGACAATCAAAGGAAACAGCTGAAGCATCAGTGGCAGTTGGTAAAAACCAATTTTTAATTGGGCTTTATAAGCTATTCTGAGGAATTTAAATTTATACCTGTGACACAAATTGACTAGTTGGGTTCACAATGGACTTAATCAACATCATTGTGACCTTGCCCAGGCGAAAAAGGGTAGAGCTAATTAAGAGCTATATCAAGTTAATTGCTAACACACAGCCTTCAATTAGCCAGGTGACAAGACTGCTGTGGTAATGGCTGGCAGCATTTCCAGCAGTTCAATATGGCCACTTTATTATCTACAATTACAAAGGTCAAAGGAACAAGCATTGAGGATACATTGGGGTCATTATAATAGACCTATGCTTCTATCAATAGAGGCTGTTGCTGATGTACAATGGTGGATTCAGCATGTGTCCACTAGTAGTTCCAAAGTGTTATTGGACCAAGCTTCCATGATTTCCAGACAGATGTCAGAGCACTTGGGTAGGGTGCTACTGATACAAGATCCAGCGATAGAGACAGATGAACATTGCTTCTGCATACATGGGGAATTAACCAAGAGTACTTTATGGACTCAAGGCTTATGGCACTAACTAAACTAGTTGCATGTGCAGTGCAAAATAGACAACACTGCAGCAGTTGCTGATATGAATCACATGGGTGGAATCAAATCGTTATCATGTGACAGGTTGGCAAATACAATTGGACCTGGAGTAGGGATAGAGAGATTTGGATTGGAGCTATCTATCTGCCAGGGAAACTTAATGTAGTACCAGATGGCAGCTCACGAAAATTCCATCATAACACAGAGTGGATGTGGAACCAGGATGTGTTCAAGAACATAGTACTTCTATATGGAAGGCACCAGATCCAGGGGCAGTGGCAATTGATGCTTTTTCACTAAATTGGGATGATATGTTTGTGTACATTTTCCCACCATTCTGCCTCATAGGTCGGTGTTTGAGAAAATCAAGCAGGATGCCGCTTCAGGGGTTTTGGTGATACCAAATTGCCTGATTCAACCATGGTTCCCTTTGATGTTACAGATAGCGATCCAACCTCTTTTTGCTGATTCCAAACAGTAGGAATTTGCTGGAGCATCCAGTAACGCATTAAGTTCATCCGTTATGTGACGGTACGGATCTGTTAGTTTGCAGGTTTCAAGAATGCCTTACATTGGTCGAGGACTTTCTAGGCCAACGGTGTATATACTCGCTGCAGTCTGGAGAAAGAGTACTCAAAAACAGTATATGATTTATGAAAAAAAAAAAAAAAAAAAGGAACAATATTGTGTTCAAAAGAATATTCAATATGATACTGTAGTTATTGAAAATGTGTTAGAGTTTATCTACACTTTATTATGATGAAGGTCTTAGCTATACTGCTATCAATACAGCTAGAAGTGCTTTGTCGGCATATCTTGTAATAGGTACACGGACACAAAGTATAGGTTCTCACCCTCTCATATCTAGGTTGATGAAAGGAATCTAATTCCAAACCGCCTAAGCCTAGGTATATGGTAATCTGCGAGGTAAGCGTTGTTCGTAACATACTTCGTCATTGGGTCCCTGTCACGGCTATAACGTTGTTAAAATTAACCATGAAATTGGCTATGCTAATGGCATTGGTGTCAGTACAGAGAACTTTCCAAAAAACTTCAGTTCGAGAGAATGGAAGTGAATACAGAGAATGTTCTGTTTTATATTTCTGACCTGCTCAAACAAAGCAGGCCAGGTGTGACAGGTTTTAAGATTGTGTTCTCAGCATATCCTACAGCTCCATGTTTATGTGTAAGGACACATTTGTTACATTACATTGAAGCCACAAGGGCTTTAAGACAAGAAGAAACAGGATTATTTGTCAGTTACAAAAAGCCAACATAAAAGAGTGGCAGTTCAGACTATCTCAAGGTGGTTAAAGCAAGAGTTGGTTCAGGCAGGAATTAACATTTATGTGTTTACATCTCATTCCACTAGCGCAGTAGCAACATCCGCGGCCAGGGCGATGGACGTTCCCATCGACCATATATTAAAAGCCGCAGGTTGGAAAAATGAACTTGTGTTTCAGCAATTCTACCATCGGCCGATTGCCGATGGAGGGCTGTTTGCCAACTCAATATTGAGTGCTGTTGCTATTGTTTAAAGTCTGTTTTCAATACTGTTTCATTCTGTTTCGTTTGTTGCCCTACATTAAGAGGGTTTATTGGTTGTTTTATGACCAAAAATAAAACTGTTTTGTTTTTGCATGATATGCAATGTCAGGTTTACAGCATTATTGATGATACTCAGTCAATCGATGCAGTGAGAAGCCGGGATTTTGATCTGCGGCATAAAAATCACAGAGCTTTAAAATCTTCACGTAGTCACTCACGTGACTCCGAAGTAAAATAGTAAGATTAAACGAGAACTTACCAGTTTGAAGTTTGATCTTTATTTTATGAGGAGTTACGTTGGTGATTACGTGCCCGCCACGCCCAACCCTCTCTCATAGAATAAAGGTCATAATGGTAGTTCTCATGTTGATCATCTTAATATGTTACTTCAATTATGGTGTTGTCTGTGATTTCATACCGCTGCTTTGAAGATTGACGCGCATGCGCCCTGACGGGGTTCTTCACGTAATCACCAACGTAACTCCTCATAAAATAAAGATCAAACTTCAAACTGGTAAGTTCTCGTTTAATCTTACTATTCTTGATTAGTACGGATGTCAGAGGTTATGAGGAGAAGGCAGGAGAATGGGGTTAGGAGGGAGAGATAGATCAGCCATGATTCAATGGCGGAGTAGACTTGATGGGCCAAATGGTCTAATTCTACTCCTATTCCTTATGACCAATTTCCTTTCTCCAGAGATGCTGCCTGACCCACTGAGTTACTCCAACATTTTGTGTCTATCTATGATTCTAACGCCTGACCCCAGATTTAGACTTTAGAGATACAGCGTGGAAGCACTCCCTTCGGCCCACTGAGTCCGCACCGACCAGTGATCACCCCGTACACTAACACTATCTTACACACTGGGAACAATTTACAAATTTTACCAAAGCCAATTAACCTATAAACCTGTATGACTTTGGAATGTGGGAGGAAACCGGAGCACCCGGAGAAACCCCACGCAGCCACAGGGAGATGTACAAACTCCGTACAAACAGCACCCATCGTGAGGATCGATCCCGGGCCTCTGGTGCTGTAAAGTGAGCAACTCTACCGCTGCACCACTGTGCCACACACAGTGCTGGAAGGATCCAAAGGACAGTTGCCAGTCTGATCAATGAACCATGAGGGGAAGAAACCCAATCTTTGGACAGTCATCCCTTTCCTCTTGGAAATAGAACATCAAACATAGCACAGTACAGGCACAGGGACAGGCCCTTTGGCCCACAATGTCTTACTGTAACTATCTGTATATAATCCATATGTTGAGATAAACTGATCTCGTCTGCCTGCACCAGATCCACTTCCCTCCTTTCCCTGCATATCCATGTGCCTATCTAAAAGTCTCTTAAACACCACTATCATATCTGTCTCCACCACCATTCCAGGCTTTCCAGGAACCCACCATCCTCTATGTAAAAATGCCCAACGCATCTCCTTTAAACTTTGTCCATTTCATCTTAAAGCAATTCTCTCCTATCGTTTCTGTAGGTAGGAACTGCAAGTGCTGGTTTACACTGAAGATAGACACAAAATGTTGGAGTAACTCAGCGGGACATGCAACGTCTCTGGATAGAAGAAATGGGTGACGTTTCGAGTCTGAAGAAGGGTCATTCCTTTTATCCAGATATGCTGCCTGTCCCACTGAGTTACTCCAGCATTTTGTGTTGATCTTCCCTCTTATCTTTGACATTTCCACCATGGGAATAAGGTTCTGACCATCTACCCTCTCTGTTCCTCTCATCATTTTATACATTACTAGCAGGTCTTCCCTCAACCACCGGTGCTCCAGAGAAAACAATCCAAGCTTGTCCAGCCTCTCCCTGGAGCTTGTATCTCCTAATCCAGGCAGCCTTCTGGTAGACCTCTGCACCCTCTCCAAAGCCTTTACATCCTTCCTGTAATGGGGTGACCAGAACTGCATGCAATACTCAAAATGTGACCTAAACAAGATCTTGCAGGTAAATGGCACAATTTCCTAAAATAAGCTGTGATACAGATTATGTGTTTGCTGGGACAGTTAAACAATCTTCTCCTGTGCCTCTGCACAACAAGGGAGCCAAGCGACCAGCTAATGCATTTGGCTTGGGTTGGTTGATGATGGAATGACAGGTACCATCTAGAGAACAGATACCTTGCCTTTCAAACAGTGCCATGAGGTTCAGTAGAGCACGCTGACAGATAATCTTTGCATCTCTGGAACAGTGCTATCACCAGCAATTCTGAATCCCGTCAATCCTGCACCAGTGTTTTATATTCCCAAATCCCAGAGATATGCCTGAACACACAACCACCTGACTCATTGATGCAGACAGGCAAACAGTTTTTGAGTCACTTGTGATTATCCGTTCTGATCTCTTAAGTGCATGGCGGTGTTGTTAGTTACCACTTTGCAAGTTTAACTGTTAGGTGTCCAGTTAGTATTCAAGAAAACTTTTCTGAGGTGAGTTGGTGAATCAATCTTATCAATGGTATGAACACTGAATTCTCCAATTTCAAGCTGGCTCGAAGGGCCGAATGGTCTACTCCTGCACCTATTGTCTATTGTTAACCTCTCTCTTTTCACTCACCGCACACACTTTTCTCCCACCATCTCCCACTCCCCAGTCACCCTCCTCCTTACTCTCAACTCCCATCCCCAAATCCCATATTTCCTTTCTTATCCCCCCTCTTTCCCCTCACCCCCGTCTTCCGCCTATATCGCTCCCTCCAGCTTTACATTTCACTCTTGCTCTTCTTTCCTTATCTAAAACCCCTTTGTCTCTTTTTCACCTCTAGTCTTCGTCACTTACTCCACCCATCCACCAACCAATCTCCTCACACCTGAGTTCACCTATCACTTGCCACCCTTTGTCCCACCCCCACCTCTCTTTTCCACTTTTCTCCCCCGACTCCACCAGTCTAAAGAAGGGTCCCGACCCGAAACATCAGGGCTAACAAAATTCAGGGATATGGGGAGAAAGCAGGAACAGGGTACAGATTTTGGATGATCAGCCATTATCATATTGAATGGCGGTGCTGGCTCAAAGGGCCGAATGGCCTACTCCTGCGCCTATTTTCTTTATTTCTATGTTTCTATCACCTGTCCATTCCCTCTACAGATGCAGTCTGACCCGCTGAGGTTCCTTCAGCATTTTGTGTTTTGTGCATTCTTTTATATTTTATGATCCCTAACATATTGTAATAGTTCCAAAATTTAGTAATTACTAGACTAAGTGGGAGGGATGGTCCCCCAATGCAATATTCCACCTCTCCACCAATTCCAATATTGGTGACCAGTGGGGGGGGGGTGCTTTCTGGAGTGCTAGTATGGGTGTTGTGGGCCGAAGGGACTGGTTTCCAGAGGGCTAGTATGGACATTGTGCGCCGATTGGATTGGTGGGCTGGAACCTCTGTCACTCAGGCCTGGTGGGCTGGCAGCTCAGTCACTCAGGCCTGGCAGCTCAGTCACTCAGGCCTGGCGCCGTTGGCTGGCAGCTCAGTCACTCAGGGGCTGGTGGGCTGGCAGCTCAGTCACTCGGGGGCTGGTGGGCTGCAGCTCAGAAACTGCCAGAAATTCTGCCCAAAGCAGGTGAGAGACTGTGAGAGAAATGAGTGGTTTCAGGCAGACCAAACAACTAATTTCATTTCATTCCCATTTCCATTGCAGTTTCAAGCACATGGCTGGTCAACCAATTCATTGCATTTTCATTTCATTTCCATTTCCATTGCAGTTTCAAGCACAGGGCAGGCCAAACAACTCATTGCATTTTCATTTAATTTCCATTTCCATTGCAGTTTCAAGCACAGGGCAAGTCAAACAACTCATTGCATTTTCATTTAATTTCCATTTCCATTGCAGTTTCAAGCACAGGGCAGACCCAACAACTCATTGCATTTTCATTTCATTTCCATTTCCATTGCAGTTTCAAGCACAGGGCAGGCCAAACAACTCATTGCATTTTCATTTCATTTCCATTTCCATTGCAGTTTCAAGCACAGGGCAGGCCAAATAACTCATTGCATTTTCATTGAGGCTAATAAATCATTTATTGCAAGTACATTGCAGACTCACAGTTCAGTTGACACACAGCTTAGAATCACAGTTATTGTCTCACCCTCATGATGTTCCAGAGTGACTGACTGACGTCTGACATCCGGGGCTTTATACTCCTGGTCCCCTGGAGTCATGATTTTTTAAACATTCATAATTTTTTTATTTTCAGCGATCGGAAAAATCCTCGGGGCTGCTGCAGCGGAGGAGGACTGTAAGATGGCCAAAAATCATAGTGATATAGAGTCATGTTTTTCCTAAAATCAATTAATAACGTAGACAGGAAGTGGTCAAGATGAGACTTTTAGTATATTAATAGATTTAGTGATTAATGAGGTAATTACATGATAAAATACATTTAAATCACAGTGATTTATCTTTTGATATAAGACCCCTTCATGGTCAACAGGCCAATATTATGTGATTAACATCACCTTTCATTTTCAGCACAACCGTGGACTACTGCAGATGTTGGAAATCTGAAACAAAATCAGAAACTGCTGGAAATACTCAGTAGGTCAGGCAGCATCGATGAATCTCGTTTTTTGGGAAATGGCAAAGACTGGACTAAGGTGAGAAGAGGAAAATGTAAAGGAGATGTGTGGGCAAGTTTTATTTACACAGTGAGTGATGGGGACCTGGAACATACTACCAGGGTGATGGTGCAGGCAGATATGATAGTGAAGTTTAAGGGTGTTTTAGACAGGTATGGATATGCAGGGAATTGAGGAATAAGGATCATGTGCTGGCACAAGAGATTAGTTTAACATGGCATCGTGATTGTGAGCTGTAAGGCCTCTTCCAGTGCTGTACTGTTCTACGCTCCATGTTTTAATACTTCTTCATGAGATAGAAGAAGGCTATTTGGCCCATCAAGTCCATGCTAGCACGAGTGCCATGGCCTCCCCCTGCGACCTATTGTCTCTCTCGTGTCCATTAATGGCCCTCCCAGCTGAACCAGGGGTAATACACGGTGGCTAATTTATCACCCTGCTCATCTGGGTGAGGGGTGGGGGAGAACAAAGGAGGACCCACTGAGAACTAAGGGGGGACCACAAATGGAATGTGTTAAAAATGGTTTGCGTAAAATTTATTATTTTTGTAACTCTGTTGGCGCCCTTTATGTGGCGACTCTTTGCATTCCGTAACAAAGAATATCACTGCGACTCGTCACTTGTGACAATAAAGTATCATTCATTCATTCATTCATTCATTTATCCTTAGGATGTGGGAGGAAACAGGAGCACACAAGGAATGTCAAGGAAGAACATGCAAACTCCAGACAGACAGCACCGGATGTCAGGAGCAAACCCAGGGCACTGAAGGTTTGGTGACAGCTCAATCCTCGGCTGGTGAGAGAGGCAGCCTTGAAATTCATTCTTGGCGAGTCGAGGCAAACAGCCTTGAAATTCATTCTTGGCGAGTCGAGGCAAACATGCTGCCTGGAGGAAGCAGACCAAATCCAATAGAATGAACTTCAGAGGCAGAGTAAGCAGACTGCTGGTCCTGCACAGTGTATTAGTGCTACCAATTCTTCTTCTTTTCGTGTCTTTGAAGCTGGTTGGCTATATGACAGTTTCCCATTCCTTTACACAGTCCTTTGCGTTTTTATTGAACACTGCAAGATCCTTTGAGCTGCACTGGTTGGGTAGTAGGGGGCAGACAAGGCAGTGCTGCATTGTGTGGTCCTCTTCTCCACATTCACAGGTGGTTTGGCCAGTTTCATAGCCCCATCTGGCCATGGCATCTTTTGATCGCCCTGTTCCTGTTCTCAGGCAGTTGAGCGTCTTCCACTGGACCCATGGTGCTTCTGAGCCCGGAGGGAGGGCTTCAGAAGGAGGGATACCCATGTCAGTAGGAGGGCGGTCGTCCTGAAGCCTTTTTGTCCATAGTTGGAGTCTGGTTTCTTCCCGTGATGCTATTAGGGGCTGGACATGGCTGAGAAAGCTTCTCCTGGACTTCAGCCGTTGGGCCGGGGGTACACGTCCGTAGAGGAGGTGGCGTTCATCATTGGTGGCCTTGGTCATCTCTACTCGGCTGGCGACTTTCCGTCTCACATCAGCAGGGGCAATGCCAGCGAGGAGGTGCAGGTTGTTTATGTTGGTGGGCTTCAAGCAACCAGTGATTGAGCGGCAGGTGTTATTCAACGCTGGGTCTAGTTTCTTGGCATGGGATGATCTCTCCCAAACAGGACACGCATACTCCGCAGAGGAGTAGCACAGGGCCAGAGCAGTA
Organism: Malacoraja senta; assembly: GCA_038087875.1. NCBI lineage: Eukaryota > Metazoa > Chordata > Chondrichthyes > Rajiformes > Rajidae > Malacoraja > Malacoraja senta. Next base: position 19,405,649 of record CM075988.1, read on the forward strand.
GATCTTAATGTGTGAGCTGTGGCTCCCCATTTGGAGTTGGTCAGCTTCTGGAGAATGTTATTCCGGGAGTTTACTTTCAGTTTGGTGTTTTTGACGTGTTCCTTATAGGAGAGAGTGCGATCCAGTGTTACACCGAGGTAGACAGGGTTGGTGCAGTGCTCAAGTGGTGTTCCAGACCATGTGATGTTAAGGGGTCTGTTTGCTTCCCGGTTCCTGAGATGGAACGAGCAGGCTTGGGTCTTCGCAGGGTTTGCGTGTAGGTGGTTGCGCTCGTAGTAGAGGTGTAGCTCATCTAGGGCTGAGGTGAGATTCGCTTCTACAGCTTCAAACGTACTCTCTTGGGATGTTACACAGAGTGCTACCAATGACAGATGAAGATCTATCCAACAAAGTTAATGCTTCAGGAGAGTTTCATAGAATGTTTCATAGAGTCATAGAGCATGGAAGTAGGCCCTTCAGCCCATCTTGACCATGCCAACCAAAATGCTTCAACATAGCTGGTACCATATCCTGCATTTGGCCCATATTTCTCAATCTTTTCTATCCATGTACCTACCCAAATATATTTTAAATATCATTATTGTACATGCATGAACTACTTCCTCTTGCTGCTACTCATTCCATACATCCACCACTCCCTGAGTGAACAGTTGCCACCCCCCAGGTTTTTATTAAATCTTTCCTCTCTCACCTTAAAATTATGCCTTCTCAGTCTTGATTCCACTGCACTGGGAAAAAAGATAATTCTGAGCATTTACCCGATCTATTCCCCTCGTGATTTTAGACACCTCTCCCAGATCACGCCTCATCCTCCTGCACTACAAGGAATGAGGTCCAAGCCTGCCCAACCTCTCCCTGCAGCTCAGGCTCTCGAGTCCTGGCAACATCCTTGTAAATCTTCTCTGCACCCTTTCCAAATTAATGGTATCTTTCATATAGCAGGGTGACCAAAACTGAACACAATACTCTAATTTGATCAAATGGAAAAAAATATATATATTTTTTTTTTAATTTTTATTTATTAGAAGTACATTACATTACAACCACATACATTAGTACTCGTCATTTATATCTTCTTACAATTAATGTACTCCATTTATTTTTTACACTAGAAAAGGAAAAGATTGAAAGAAAGAAGAAAGTGAAGGAAAAAGTGAAAGTGTAGGAAATGTGACAACAAAAAGGGACGAAGACCCTATAAGAGCAAAATTAAAAACAAAAGAAAAAGAGTTAAGAAATAGACCCTAGGAAAGAAAGAAAGAGAGAAAGAGGAAAAAGAGAGAAACAAATATTTTTATGAGCATTACGTAAATGGGACATACCAACTCTTCAACTATCATCCCCCCTTACCAAATGGAAAAATATAATCAACATATACTCTATTGAGTATTATTTCGCATAATTGATACATCATACCTGGAAGCAAATATAGTTCCCGCAGTCAAAGTTCTTCAACAAAAGTAAGAGACAAAATGAATCAAATGCTGGGAAGAAGGGGAGAATAGTACGGGAAGGTATGTGGAGTGCAAATGAAAAATGTGTTGGTGTGAAGTCGTGTTGGGTTGCCAATTGATTTGAGTAAAAGGTGACGTGATTGGGGTTTGGATATGAAGGATTAGGAGAACCATTATGTTGTGATCTGGCCTGCTGCAGAGTCTGAGACGAATGACCTGCTGAGATACATTGTGGTGAAAATTAAGCAGGGGTAAGTGAGAATGGAAAATGAAATAGGAAAGGAACACATGAAGCAAGAGACGGCAATGCTTTGAGGCAATGCTTTCTGTTCTTCTTCACTAAATGTGAACAATGCCAGTAATGTCAACATTAATTATCCATCCGTAAATACCCTTGAACTGAGAGGGAAGGTAAAATGTCACGTAAAAGCCAGACCAGGCATGGGAAACAGATCACCCTCGCCGGGCATTAGACTACGGTGGTGCTGCGATAGAGTTGCTGCCTTACAGCAGCAGAGACCCGGGTTCAATCCTGACCTCAGGTGCTCTCTGTACGGAGTTTGTACGTTTTCTCCGGGTGCTCCGTTTTCTTCACGCTTTCCAAAGACGTACAGGTTTGTAGGTTGACACACAAAAATGCTGGAGTAACTCAGCGGGCGAGGCAGCATCTCTGGAGAGCAGGAATGGGCGACGTTTCGGGTCGAGACCCAAGGTTCCCGACACAAAACGTCTTCCCATTCCTTCTCTCCAGAGATGCTGCCTCACCCGCTGAGTTACTCCAGCATTTTGTGTCTACCTTCAATTTAAACCAGCATCTGCAGTTCTTTCTTACACAGGTTTGTAAGTTAATTGGTTTCCGCACGGCAGCTGCACGGAGCGGCAGGGGAAGGAGCCGACGGCATCGCGCTGGGCCAGGCCGACCCCTACTTCACCAATCCAGTGCCGCCACGACACCGAGCCTTAAAATGAGAAAATAAGAAACTGCAGATCTCCTTTGGCACTTAATAGAGCTCTTAAAGATAGCAGAGTCAGGGGATATGGTGAGAAGGCAGGAACGGGATACTGAATGTGGATCAGCCAGGATCACCGTGAATGACGGTGCTGGCTCGAAGGTCCGAATGGCCTACTCCTGCACCTATTGTCTATTGTCTTGTCTAAGATCGGACTTTTCAAGGACTTGGAAGTTGCAAGATGGTGCTGGAACATGGCGACTCTCTGCTAGCTGTTCCAGAAGAGGATCTATTGTACACATGTATGGTCAGATTCGACTGGATATAAACTGACGTTATATCATCTTATATATTTCTATCAGGTCTCCCCACCACCTCCAGCAATCCAGTGAAAAGAATCCAGGTCTATCCAATCTCTCCCTGTAGCTCATACCCCTTCATCCAGGCATCATTGTAGTAAACCTCTTCTTCAATCTTTCCAAAGCCTCCACATCCTTCCGGGCAAAGGGGAGACCAGATCCGCAAGCAATACTCCAAGCGGCCTAGCCAAAGTCGTAAAGAGCTGCACCGTGACTTCCTGACTCAAGAGCAGGCTGCTTAATGCTGAATGTGGTTGAGCTTTCTGAGTGCAACCCGCAGTCATCCGGGCAAACAGAGTCGTCCATCAGTCCCCTGACAGGTGCTGTAGCTACTAGACAGCCTTCAAGTATCAAGAGTCGAGCACCTGTAAAACCAAAATGATCGGCAGCAGGATCATAAACCACAGGGTGTCACCCGTAAGTCATGAGCTGTCCAACATGGCCACATCTCTCAGAATTGGTACATGCTTTAGCAACTTGAACAAGCAAAATATGACATGGACCAGAGAAACTGCCAAGATGCATTTCATCATTTGAGTTCAGTTTAGTTTAGTTTAGTTTGGAGATACAGCACAGAAACAGGCCCTTCGGCCCACCGAGTCCCACCCACTAACACTATCTGACGCTATCATGTTCAATGCTGACACAGTGGGCCGAAGGACCTTTACGTGTGTTGTACTGACCTACATTCTATGCTTTTTCTGTGGGGGACAAAAAGGGACAGACGGTATTTCAGGTAATCCAGGTGAAGACTCTCAACCCAAAATGTTGACTGACCATTTCCCTCCACAGGTGCTACCTATCCACCCGAGCTCCACCAGCAGTTTGTTTGTTGAAAAGGTTGAATTGTTGAAGCCAGCGTATATTTATCTGCACCGACTCAATGCTTTGCACTCAAGCCACTGTAAGTAAATCTCCCTGTATTAAGAGCTATCCCAGAGTATTACTATGATCTTCTCTTGTATAAATATCACAGCCCACGAGGCTAACTACACTTGATAAACAGAAACTGTATTGGAAACCCTGGAACGAGCATCTGATTGAATATCACACAGGGGGTTGTGAGGCCGTTCTCCACTCCACAAGGAAGCTTTTGTTCAGTTTACACCCTTTTCAAAAGCTTCTGGTATCGTCTCAAGTAAAACTAAAGGCTTCCGTGACGGACTTAGCACCATCTCCAGGCTCTTAGCAAAGTGACACGCTTAACGGATAGAAAACTCTTCATAAGACATGCATTAGAATAACCGGTTCTTCGGAACACGCATCTTTCGAGGCCTCGCTGATTTATTTATCGAACATAATTTGTTAAATATTTAGCAGGTAGCTCTGGAATGTTTTTGCACCACTCTTTCTACCCAGAGAACCGATCGAAAAATTCCATTTACGCATACACTGGACAGATGAGTGGGGTGAGTGAGGAAGATTTGGTAGCACTGGGCCACATGGACCCACAACATATTCTGTGCCCAGAAACCATCGACTCATTAAAGGAGAACCGATGAAATACGTCTCCTCTCTTTCAAAATATGGAAGAAAGCTTCACATTTTCTTTTTAGGTATTTTTTTCTGCTTGGCTATAGGTGGGGGTAGGGAAGATGCAAGATGCAGGACACCTGCAGATGCTGCAATCTGGAGCAAAAGACAAAATGCTGGAGGAACTCAGCGGTTCAGGCAGCATCTGTGATGGGAGTGGACAGACGACTTTTCGGGTCGGGACTCCTCTTCAGACTCTGAAGGAATTAGGAGGTGGTCAAACACATAGAGGAGTACAGGCTGTTGACTGTGTTCACCATCACTTGTACTGTCCAGGTGTCTACAATGCAAGTCGCTTGAATCTAACCAAAAGCATTGAAAGGGGTGGAAGTGGGATCCTAGTTTAGTTTAGGTTAATTTATTATTGTTACATGTACAGGGGTACAGTGAAAAGCTTATTTGTCGCCTGCAATCCAATCAGCAAAAAGACTATATATGTTTACAATCAAACCATCCACTGTGTACAGATGCTGGATAAAGAGTATAAGATTTAGTGTAAGATAAAGTCAAATAAAGTCAGATTAATGACAGTACGAAGGTTTCCAATGAGGTAGATGGGAGGTCAGGACTGCTCTCTAGTTGGTGATAGGATAGTTCAGTTGGCTGATAACAACTGGGAAGAAAATGACCCTGAATCTGGAGGAATGCACGGACACATTTCTGTACCTCTTGCCTGACAGGACTGGTCTTTGGAGCACAATCCATCCCACTCACCACCTGCATGGTTTCCATGGCCACACACACTTCCTGTGACCTCGTGGGTCAAAGGCCACTCTTGCCCTCACCTTTGTGGCCGACCACAAGATGGAGGAGTGGTCACCGATGATACAAAAGTGGGTGGTATTGCAAATAGTGAAGATGGTTGTCAAAAATTGCAGCAGGATCTTGATCGGTTGGCCAGGTGGGCTGAGGAATGGATGATGGGATTTAATACAGAGAAATGTGCTTAGTTGCATTTTGGAATGTTTTACACGGGCAGATCTCACAGAGTGAGTGGAAGGGCTCTGGGGATGTATTGAGGAGCAGAACTATCTTAACTATCATGTACTGACCTCTTGTCAGCACACTTTTAAAAATATCCCACTTTCTTAACGTTCCTTTTCCTTCACTCAACCTACTCCAATCAACTTGAGAGAGTCGCTGTCTCATACCCTCAAAGTTGGCCTTGCCTCAATTTAGCATTTTAACTCATGGGTCCCCTCTGTCCCTATCCATAACAATCTTAAACCTAATTGAACAGTGGTCACTGGTCCCAAAAGGCTCATCCATGAACACTTCATCCAATTGTCCCTCCCAATTTCCCCAAACGAGATCAAGTGTTGCCCTCCCCATGTGAGGGCCCTCCACATGTTGCCCTCCCCCATGTGAGGGCCCTCCACATGTTGCAGGATACTAGTTCTATCCTACACACTAGGGGCAATTTACAGAAACCAATTAACCTACAACTCTGCACGTCTTTTGGAACGTGGGAGGAAACCAGAGCATCCAGAGAAAAAACCCACGCGGTCACGGGGAGAACGTGCAAACTCCCGTACAGACAGCAGCCGTAGTCAGGATCGAACCCGGGTCTTTGGAGCTGCGAGGCAGCAAACTCTACCGCTGCGCCTCTGTGCCGCTCATGAGGGGAAATAGGTGAAAGGCAAGCCTTCTGCGAACACAATCATCGGAGAATTACCAGGCATTCAAGATACACAGTGCCAGCCTGCAAGAGATGCACTTCCATGGGCCAGAAATCAGCCTCAGGAGAATTCTTTATGGTTTAAATAAAATGTTTTGCTTTCCTCTCTTGACGAGACGTGGGATACCAGCACAGCTACTTCAGTTTGAGATTTGATAATCGGCAAATATACCCCCTGGCGTCTGGGCTTCCTTAACGCTGAACTGCACAGCGATCTCATTAATTATCGCATTGTTATTTCAGGGGGTTCACTATGAACACGATGGCTGTTGGATTTCCAACAGAGTGTGTACAAATGCCTGCAGTCAAAGATCTTGACCACTGATCCACAGACGCAGGTTAGAGATATAAAATGTAGTATTAAGTAAATACACAACTTTAAAAACAAACTGTTTTTCGTAAACAGCGTTGGATGGCTGGTCACTTTAATTCATGCTTCATATATTTTGTGACTGTTGGCAGATCAATCTCCCTCCTGGGATAAATAAAGTTCTATCGTATTGTATCGTATCGCAAAATCCAAATGATTGACTAAAATTAAAACAGAGCATGCTGGAAATACTCGGCAGGTCAGGCAGCATCCGTGGAAAGAGAAGCCGAGCTAATGTCAAAAATGTTTCTTCAGAGCTGGGAAGAGAAAAAGCAAGTGAGTATTAAGCAGTAAATTGTGAGGAGGATGAATGGGACAAAGAGTATACAATACCTTGGATAAGGTGAGGTCACACTATTGTACACATCTACATGAAGCGCTGCCTCAAGAAGATGGCATCAATCATCAAGGAATTCCACCATCCAGGCCATGCCCTCTTAAAGTCAGAATCATAGAGTCACACAGTGTGGAAACAGGTCCTTCGACCCAACTTGCCCACATCGACCAACCTGTCCCATCTATACTAGTCCCACTTGCCTATGTTTAGCCCATATCCCTCTAGACCTACTCTATCCAAGTACCTGTCTAGATGTATCTTAAACGTTGCAATAGTACCTGCCTCAACTACCTCCTCCTTCAGCACGTTCCATATACCCACCACCCTTTGTGTGAAAAATGTACCCCTCAGATTCTTATAAAATCTTTCCCCCTTCACCTTAAATCTATGCCTTTTGGTGCTCGATTCCACTACTCCGGCTGAGAGACTCTGTACGTCTACCCTATCTATTCTTCTCATAATTGTATACACCTCTATAAGATCGCTCCTCATCGTCCTGCACTACAGGGAATAGTCCCAGCCTGCTCAACCTATAGCTCAGACCCTCGAGTCCTGGCAACATCAGCACAACTTAACAACATCTTTCCTATAAGATACTGTCCTATAAGATGCTTTCCTATAAGATTCCCAGAGCTGTCCTCTTCTCACTGCTACTGTTAGACCACCAGGTTCAGGAATAGCTACTTTCTGACAACCATCAATTTCTTGAACTGACCAGCACAACCCTAATCCTAGGTCCTGCCTCTTGCATTTCCATGGACTTGATTTGTTTCTTCTAAATGAATTTGCACTTATGACATGCTTTTTTGCATAGTCTTTTTCTTTCACTGTCTTGCAGAATGTATGTTTAATTTACATGCAGGTACAATGTGTGTGTTGTTGATGTGCCTGTGAAGCTGCTGTGAGCAAGATTTTTCATTGTACTTGTACCTCAGTTGCATCTGACAATAAACTCAACTTGACTTGGACTGATTTGACTTGACTTGCTCTGGAGATAAGCTGTTGAGGAGACAACCTGATCGATGATGTGGTTCGACTCCAACCGGTTCACTAATGTTCTCCAGTGGAGAAATATGTAATCCTTCCTCAGTTTGGCCGACTTGTGACTCTAGACCCACTAATGTTCTTATCCTTCAGAGTCACCTCAGTCGGAGAAAATTAAGTATGGACACTGAGGGATAAGATTACCATACATTTGGATAGACAGGGGCTGATTGGGCATAGTCAGCATGATTTTGCACGTGGGAGATGGTGTCTTACGAATCACATTAAGTTTTTTAAAAGAATTAACCAAAAAGGTTGACGAGAGCAAGGCCAGAGATGTTGTCTGCATGGACTTCAGCAAGGAATTTGATAAGGTTCCGCATGGTAGGGTTCTCTGGAAAGTTAGAATGCATGGGATCCAGGGAGATCTCACCAACTGGATAGAGAATTGGCTTCATAGAAGGAAGTAGAGGGTGATGGGGGACAGTTGTTTTGCGGACTGGGGGCCCGTGACTGATGGTTTGCCTCAAGGATTGGCGCTGGGCCCATTGCTGTTTATGGTTTATATCAACGATTTGGATGAGAATGTACAGGTTATGATTAGTAAGTTTGCAGATGTCACTAAAGTGGGTGGTATTGTAGATAGGGAAGATGGTTATCAGAAATTACAGCAGAATCTTGATCAGTTGGGCAAGTGGGCTGAGGAATGCTTAATGGAGTTTAATGCAGATAAGTGTGAGGTGTTGCACTTTGGGAACTGAAACCAGGGAAGGACCTACATAGTGAATGGTAGGAGCAATTAGATCTAGAAGTGCAGGTACACAAAGGATGGTGGGTGTATGGGACGAGCTGCCAGAGGAGGTGGTTGAGGCTGGGACTAACCCAACATTTAATGAACAGTTAGACAGGTACATGGATAGGACAGGTTTGGAGGGATATGGACCAAAAGCAGGCAGGTGGGACTAGTGTAGCGGGGACATGTTGGCCGGAGCACGCAAGTTGGGCCAAAGGGCCTGTTTCCACACTGTAACACTCTATAACTCTGTGACTCTGTGAATTTTGTATACATAGAGATATTACGGGCAAATTCTGGTGACCCCACGGGGCTATGGATTGGCTCCAGCCAATTCTTTCAGGACTCATTCAGCTCTGCAAATGCACAAATAATTTAATTAACAAACACAAAAAGTAATGTTTTATGCCTTGGAGCAATCTCCCCACTGATAGAATTTGAATGTGAATAGATCATGAGATGATATAATATTCTCAGACTCCAAAAAGCATTTTGGCTGAATTTAGCTCGAGGATATAATTGTGTTCTTTTGTATGAATTCTCTGAAACCATTATAAAGTTTGAAACATGTGGCTCATTTACTTTCAGGTGACAGATTGCATTGGTTGCTTGTTGGACACAGGTATTTGAGTTCTCATTATATGGTTCTTTTGATCAATCATCCTTAACTAAGTAGAGTTCCCATTCATTCCCAACCATCTGAATGAACAAGTCCTGCTTCTTCTTCCTGTCTTGAGTTTTGATTGCTTTAATTCGTTTCAGGCAGAAGATTCTGCATTCAATCTCATCCACAAGAGGTGAGCATAAAGACCTAGGCTGATGGCTCCAAGATGATACTGAGGGAGGGCAGATGCCTGGACATGGAGTAATGGAGATATGTGACGATATTGAGTGTTACCCGTACAAAGTTACTAAGCTTAAGTCAAGACATTAAGCTCTATCTGTTATGTATCTACCAGCAGCCTCATTTTTGGAAGATTATACTCTATCGACCCACATTTCAAAGACTAATTTACTTCACTGCCCAGGTCCTACTTCTGAGTCGGATTAACTGCCAATAATCTCTATTTTGAGCAATTGATCCCTCTCCCAGTCTAGGAGGAGCTACAAGAACATCAGTGGCGCAGCGGTAGAGTTGCTGTCTTACAGCGCTTGCAGCACCAGAGACCCGGGTTCAATCCTGAATAGGGGTGCTGTCTGTACAGAGTTTGTACTTTCTCCCCGTGACCACGGGGGTTTTCTCCGAGATCTTCGGTTTCCTCTCACACTCCAAAGACTTACAGGTTTGTAGGTTAATTGGCTTGGTGTATGTGTAAATTGTCCCTAGTGTGTAGGATAGCGTTAATGTGCGGGGATCGCTGGTCGGTGCGGACTTCGTGGGCCGAACAGTCTGTTTCCGCTCGGTATCTCTAAACTAAAACTAAACAGCTGCCCACTAGATCCGTATCCCTTTCTGTTGATTTAAAACAACATTATTTTGATTTACAACAGAGGTAGATCTTAAATCTTATGAGGAACACATGCTCCAATATACATCAGCCATAATTGAATGGCAGAGCAGACTTGATGGGCTGAATGGCCTAATGTCCTGATATTTTATGATCTATGATCTTCCAACAAGAGGATGTGTTCTCAGCCTCTTACTATATTCTCTTCATACTCACAAACAACTGCGCGTCCAAATTCTGCTCTACGTCCATCTACAAGTTTCAGATGACATCATGGTGGTGGGCTGGTTCATGAACAATGACGAGACAGGATTATAGATGAGATGGAGAACATAGTAAAATGATGTCAAAACAACCTCTACCTCAATGTCTGCAAAATGAAGGAGCTAAATATTGACTTAAGGAAGTTGGTACATGCCCCAATTAGCATCAATGGTGCTGAAGTGGAGATCATCGAGAGCTTCAAGTTCCTGGATATAAATATCACCAACAATTTGTTCTGGTCGAACAACATTGAAGCAATGACCATGAAAGCATGCCAATGCCTCTACCTCCTTGGAAGACCTTCACTATTACAACGTTTAAGAAACATTTAGATAGGTACATGAACAGGATAGGTTTAGAAGACTATGGGCCAAATGCAGGCAGGTGGGACTAGTGTAGATGGAGCATCTTGATCGGCGTGGGTGTTGGACCGGAGGGCCTTTTCTCACGCAGTATGACAAGGGATATTTAGTATTTCTCCAATGACCCTTACCAGTTTCTACAGATGTGCCATGGAAGGCATCCTATACAGATGCATCACAGGTTGGTGCGGCAACTGGTCTGCTCAAGACCTCAAGAACTTGCAGAGAAACCAAACAATCTTAAACACTGCCCATTCCATTATACAAACCAGCCCACCCACATCGATATGCTTCACATTGCCCTGAGAAAGCAGCCAACATAATCAAGGACTACATACATCACAGTCGTTCCCTCTTCTCCCCTCTCCCATTGGGCAGAAAATACAAAAGCCTGAAAGGACGTAGCATCAGATTCAAGCACAGTTTCTGCCTCACTGTTATCAGTCTACTAAATGGACCTCTCATCAGCAAGGTGTAGAAAGGAACTGCAGATGGTGGTTTAAACTGACGATAGGCACATAATTCTGGCATAACTCAGCAGGACAAGCAGCATGTATGGAGAGAAGGAATGGGTGACGTTTCTGGTCGAGACCCTTCTTCACACTAAAGAGTCTAAAGAAGTGTCTCGACCTGAAATGTCACCCATTCCTTCTCTCCAGAGATGCTGCCTGTCCCGCTGAGTTCCTCCAGCATTTTGTGTCTATCTTCTCTCATCAGCAAGGGATGTATTCCCAATCTTCCAACCTACATCATTGCAACCCTTGCGCATTTTATAACTGCACTTTCTGTCACTGGAACACCAAATTCCCCATTCTGTTTATTTTTTCTTTGCATCATTTGACGTACTCATGTATGATACGATTTGACTGGATAGTATGCAAAAATATGTTTTTTGCTATATCTTGTACATAGGGCAATAATAATAAATAAATAACAAGGATCTATTTTCCCGTTATGTGTAGGAAAGAACTGCACATACTGGTTTAAATTGAAGATAGACACAAAATGCTGGAGTAACTCAGCGGGACAGACAACATATCTGGAGAGAAGGAATCGATGACGTTTCGGGTCGAGTCCCTTCTCCATGTTCTCCAGAGATGCTGCCTGTCCCGCTGAGTTACTCCAGCATTTTGTGTCTACTTTTCCCATTATTATGTTTTGTTTCTCAGGGTCATTTCTAAATGACAGTTTAAGGCTCAGATCTGTGGCTTAAATCATATTTATTTTCAGACACAGGCCATATGTGGCAGAGGGAGATTTAATGCATGCTTTCTACACAAAATATAGTGCACCAGTGGTACATTAATTACATGTAATATGCTGGCATTCACTATAGTATAGAAAACGACACAGAGGGCTGCAGTACCTCAGCGGGTCAGGCAGCATCTCTGGAGAACATGGAAAGGTGACAGTTTGGGTCGGGACCATTCTTCAGACGCAGTATAGCATTGTAAAGAATCATGCATTACAGTAACACTTAATATTCTGTAAAATGAAATGACAAAATGGAACTAGCAGGCTGGTTTTCCCCAAAGATGTTTTAAAATTACACGTTATCAGAACGCTGTAATTTATGGCTATCAAAATGACATCAAAATGTCCCTGAGATCCCAGCGCACAGCTTCCAACAACAATCAAAACATGCCAGATGTTGAAGATGCCAAGCACAAATTGCTGGAGAATCGGTGGGCCAGGCAGCATCTATGGAGGGAGTGGGAGAGTCCAGGACCAGAGGTCATAGCCTCAGAATTAAAAGACGTTTCTTTAGGAAGGAGATGAGGAGGAATTTCTTTGTTCACGGGGTGGTGAATCTGTGGAATTCATTGCCACAGAAGATTGCGGCGGCCAAGTCAATGGATATTTTTAAGGCAGAGATAGATAGATTCTTGATTAGTATGGGTGTCATGGGTAGAAGGCAGGAGATGGGGTTAAGAGGGAAAGGTAGATCAGCCATGATTGGATGGCGGAGTAGACAAGCCTAATTCTGCTCCTATCACTTATGAACCTATGAACTTATGAACTTATGAACTTCCTTGTTGTTGATGGTCACAACTCCGACCTCTGGATCAAGAGGTCAAGTATCTAACCATTCCTCGGTTGTACATGACAGAGATTAGGACCGAGTGGATTGCAGATTGTCAACAGTGTTAACGTTCACACACCACACTAAACAGAGGCTTTATCCGTCCACTCAGGGGGATAACAAGTGCTTCAAGTCCCTATTACCAGAGTTCCCTCAGTATTTTAAAAATAATTCCACGTCTTATTTTAGATCAAGCGACATAGAAACTACTGGCAGATTTGTCTACAATACACTTTGAACTTTGGAAGATATATTGGTGCAAGAAGTTGAAAACCGTGGCCACCAGGTTTAGGAACAACTTCTTCCCAGCAACTATCAGGCTCTTGAACACCACACAACACTAACCTCAGCAACTATGATCTTCTATGGACTGTGTCTCTGGTTGCACTATGGACCGGTTTGGCATTATTATGGTTGTCCAGCATTGTGATTATTAATTTCTTGTGTTATTGATTATTAAATATTTATCTATATGTTATTGTATTACGGGGCTGTCCAGCTGCAGCGAGTAAGAATTTCATTATTCTGCTGTCGGAACATTTGACAATTAAATACTTTCTTGGCACACTCTTAACAAACTTGGACAAACTGTTCTTTGAGAGATGCCAAACGTGATGCCAAGTTAAACTGATCCCATCTCCCTGCACGTGATCCATATCCCTCTATTCCCTGAACTTCCATGTGCCGGTCTAAAAGCCTCTTCAACCCAACTATTGTATCTGCCTGCACCACCACCCTTGGCAACGTGTTCCAGGCCCCACCACCCTCTGTGTAAAAAACTTGCCCTTTAAACTTTCCTCCTCTCACCTTATGTGAGACCAAGATCAGGATAGAACCTGGGTCTCTGGTGCTGTTTAAGTAGTAGTCCTACTAGCTATGCCACTGTGTCAGCCTGTGCAGTGCCCTGAGATGGATGTGAAAGGTGCTATAGAGAGGCAATCGTCATTGGTATCGGTATCACTTTACTATTGCACGTGTACCGAGATACAGTGAAATGGTGTGTGCTTGGTCTCAGAAGTGAAGCAAAAAACCTTGCAGGTCTCAGCTGAGATATTTTATCGGACTTTACCTTGGACTAAACGTTATATCCTTTGTCCTGCATCTGTAAACTGTGGACGGCTTGACTGTAACCATGTACAGTCTTTTTTTTTTTAATAATAATATTTTTATTAGAAGCAAAGACATATTATGATAAAAACATTTCATGTATATCAATCATAAATTATTAATATTATCAATTGTGGATTGATTCTGCTTCTAGTTTTTTTATAGATAAAAAGTGAGAAAGAAAGAGAGAAGAGAAAAAAAAAGAAAACACAAATGTCAAGAGAAAAAAAAAGAGTGGAATAATTTACTAATAATACATCATTGGAGATATGTTCGTAGGTTATAAAGTATAACTTTTCATCTAATCCTAAGTTCAAGCTTCAGTCTTTTCACTGAGTGGATGGCACGCGACAAAAAAGCTTTTCACTGTACCTTGGTACAAGTGATAATAATATTAAACTCAACTAAACCAGCTGCCCAAACACATCTTTGATTCAAGAACTTTATCTAATTCAGTGTTTCTCAGGTATATTGTTTTGTAGAATGCAATTAATTGCCTGATTTTCAGAAGCCCTCCCATCCATTTGCGATTGCCCTCGTCACCTCTGTACCCAATCGTCATTTAGACCAATCTAGCTACTGCAGGATCTGCAAAATTATAGAAATTGATGTGACCGATCCGTTTATCTGCAAGACACAAATTCGACAGTAAAATCCATCACATGGACTTAATAGCTTAACCTGACAAACTGGGAGGTGGAAATAGAAACCATATCTTAATCACTTTTATTTCTAAATCATTAGTCTTTGGGCTCCAGCTTAGTCAAATTAATACTGCTGTCAAAAATCATATAATTTTGTAAAGCAAGTGCAGCGACTGTATGAGGTAAGGGATCTTATGCAAACACCAGAAATGGAAGTACAATCCATTGGATTGTGAAATGGAAGAGCCCCTACCATTCACACCTGATACTGTAGCAATGTTACAAAATTTTGAGATTTTAAAAATAAAGTCTGCAATTTATCCCATCAGATAAAGCATAAAAATAAGTTTAATTTGACACTTAATTCACTTTAATATCTTCAGTATTAAAAAAGTTATGGCCATTATCATACTCAGAAATTAGCATCTAGTTCCCTATTACTTTTCCATTGACTTAACACAAAAGCTGTGATCGAGGACAGTTAAAAGCCCATAACTTTCTTAAAAATTATGATAACTGAAAGAAATTTTCAGTTATTATAGATTGAAGCATTCTGAAACAAATATGAAGCAATCTTACTTCGAAGACATGAAAGTAAAGCATATGATTAGTTAGTTACCTAATTGTAGCTAATTACAAAATTCAATTACTAGATCTAAACATCTATCAATTTCTTAAGAATAGATTAACATTTTTAAATAGCCTAAGTGTCCAAATAACATTCACACAATAATTCACAATATAACATAATTTTTAAATCTCATTTTCATGAATTTACAGGCCAAATGGAAGGAATTGAATGTTTAATATCTGTAAATTAATGGGGATTTAATTCATCCTGCGAGTGAGGATTTCTGGAACGCGATCTTTTGGAACGTTCATTTGCGGTGAATTTAACCCCGTATTGGCATGAAAAATACTGCCATTAATTCGGGGAATAAAATCACCGTGTCCCATGAAAAAATGTGAATTAAAGGCTTCTTAAGAAGCACTTTTATACATTTAAAGAAACCACTTTCGTTTACCTGTCCCGTGTGTGAAATCCGTCCCCGTTATCGGCGTTGACGCTTCAGGAGCTGCTTTTAAAATTACTCCAGCGCTGACATTGACGATTTAAATTTTTTTTTTAATTCACAAAACGCCGGTAGGAACGATTTGTCAGCCAAGGCTTGTACTCCAACAAAATATTAACCAGGACCAGGGAGGAGAAACCCGCGTTTTAACCCCGCCCCTCCTTAAAGGCGCCAAAATCGCGCACACGGCCAGTGGCAGAATTACAGCGCGACTGAAGGTAAGTTTTGTAACATACCTAGATACTGTGCCCCTAAACACAAAGTGCTGGAGGAACTAAGCAGGTCAGGCAGCATCTATGGAGGGAGATGAACAAAGGTGTAGGAAGGAACTGCAGATGCTGGTTTAAACCGAAGATGGACACAGTCTGAAGAAGGGTCTTGACCCGATACCACCTATTCCTTTTCTCCAGAGATGCTGTCTGACCCAATGAGTTACTGCAGCTTTTTGGGGTCCATCTTAAGTTGAACAAAGGTCCTGACCTGTAACATCATCTGCCCATTCCCTCCACAGACGCTGTTTGACCCGCAGAACACTTAAGGTTTTAGTTTAAGAAAGAACTGCAGATGCTGGAAAAATGGAAGGTAAACAAAAATGCTGGAGGAACTCAGCGGGTGAGGCAGCATCTATGGAGAGAAGGAATAGGCGACGTTTCGAGTCAAGACCCTTCTAAGTTTAGTTTAGTTTAATTTAGTTTAGAGATACAGCGCGGAAACAGGCACTTTGGCCCACCGAGTCCGCGCCGACCAGCAATCCCCGCACACTAACACTATCCAACACACACTAGGGACAACTTACAATTTTACAAAGCCAATTAGCCTACAAACCTGTACGTCTTTGCAGTGTAGGAGGAAACTGGAGCTCCTGGAGAAAAAACATGTAGGTCACAGGAAGAACGTACAAACTGCATACAGACAGCCCCCTTTAGTCATGTTCGAACCAAGTTTTCTGGGGCTGTAAGGCAGCAACTCTACTGCTGCACCACACTGCCTTGAACCGCCCATTTTCTACAAGATTCCAGCATCTGTGTTCCCTTGTGTCTCCAAGAATATGAGCCTCGTTCACTTCCCAGCACAATGCGCAAATCCTTCTCTTCGCTCAACTAACCACCAAAAAACTTTGGGAGTTGAGAGTTCAAGGGATTTACAACCCCCTTGGTAAGGTTCCTCCTAAATGGCTGGATTCTGTTTGCATTTCCACACTAGACTTGAGACACCAATTCAGTTTAGTTTAGAGATACAGCATGGAAACAAGGCTCTTTAGCCCACCCATGTCCACGCCGACCTATTCACACCAGTTCTATATTATCCCATCCTATTTCACATCCTATTCCGTTCACACAAGGGGGCAATTTTACAGAGGCTAATTCATCTACCCTCACACACGTCTTTGGGATGTGGGAGGAAACCACAGCACCCGGAGGAAACCCACGTCCCACGCAGTCACAGGAAGAATGTGTAAATTCCACACAGACAGCACACAAGGTCAGAATCAAGCCCGGGTCTCAGGTGCAGTGAAGCAGGAGCTCTACCAGCTGAGCTACTGTGCACCCACTAATTTCTCATAACCATAATTATCATTTCCTTTTACATGCAAAAAGCAAAGGCGGGAGGAACTCTGCGGGTCAGGCTGTATCTGTGGAGGGAATGATGTTTCGGGTCGGGACACTTCAGATTTGAGTTTGTCCATTCCCTCCGCAGATGCTGCCTGAAACGTTGAGTTTCTCCAGCACTGTGTGTTTATTTGGTCAAAATTCCAGCATCTGCAGTTTTCTTGCCGGTGGTTCCTTTCACAGCTTTATTACCTTTGATGCAGCTGCATGAATAACAACTTTGCACAAAATCATTGCACAATATTCTGAAATAATGAAGAATGTGTTCCATGGAGCAGATTTGACAGGGTGCCTAAATGTGTATTTTTTGAGTGGATGGTTGGTGATTTGTAAAGGCTTTGCTGAGCTATTCTCTACAAGGAGGCTCAGAATGCGAGAGAATAGAGAATTAACACTACACCTCACTCAGTTGGCCTTGGCCTTACCTTAACCCTCCCACCCTTGTATCTCAACAATGAAAATTCTTGTATGAAATACTGTAGAACATGAACATGAGTAATGGCGTGATGGCTGAGTGAAATATTTCATTGCACTTTCGGTGTGTAGCTTGAATCAAAAGGCATTTCACAACAAACGATGCACAATGTCTACAGTAACTCAGTAGGTCAGGCAGCATCTCTGGAGGACATGAAGAGACGATGCTTCGGGTCGGGACCCTTGTTCAGGCTGATTGCAAGAAAGCTGGAACAAAGGTGAGGGCAGGACAAAGCGTGACAAGTGATAGGTGGATACAAGTGAGGCGGGTGGGTTGATGGTTGGTCAAAGACCAGAGATGAAAAGCCAAAAGGCGGTGGAACAGCAATGGCAGGAATTTCTGGGCATAATCCGGAAGACGCAGGATCATTTCATTCCAAAAACGAAGAAAGATTCTAAGGGGAGTAGGAGGCAACCGTGGCTGACAAGACAAGTTAGGGATAGAATAAAACTAAAAGAAAAGATGTATAACACAGCAAAGAGTAGCTGGAAGCCAGAGGATTGGGAAACTTTCATAGGACAACAGAAGGAAACAAAACGGGCAATACGGGCTGAAAAGATGAAGTACGAGGGGAAGCTGGCCAGGAATATAAAGAAGGACAGTAAAAGCTTCTTTAGATATGTTAAGGGAAAAAGAGTAGCAAAGTCAAATGTGGGTCCCTTGAAGGCAGACACGGGTGAAATTATTATGGGCAATAAGGAAATGGCAGAAGAGTTGAATAGGTACTTCGGATCTGTCTTCACTAAAGAAGACACAAACAATCTCCCAGATGTACTCCATCGCAGGTGATAGACTCCTTACCGACATCCACTACAAACCTACCGACTCCCATGGCTATCTGGACTACACTTCTTCCCACCCTGCTTCCTGTAAGGACTCCATCCCCCACTCCCAATTCCTCCGTCTACGCCGCATCTGCTCCCAGGATGAGGCGTTCCACACCAGGGCATCTGAAATGTCCTCATTCTTCAGGGAACGGGGGTTCCCCTCCTCCACCATAGATGAGGCTCGCACCAGGGTCTCTGCCATACCCCGCAACACTGCTCTCTCTCCCCATCCCCCCACTCACAACAAAGGCAGAGTCCCCCTAGTCCTCACCTTTCACCCCACCAGCCGTCACATACAACAAGTGATCCTCCGTCAGTTTCGCCACCTCCAACGTGACCCCACCACTCGCCACATCTTCCCATCTCCCCCTATGTCTGCCTTCCGCAAAGACCGCTCCCTCCGTAACTCCCTTGTCAATTCTTCCCTTCCCTCCCATACCACCCCCTCCCCTGGTACTTTCCCTTGCAACCGCAAGAGATGCAACACTTGTCCCTTCACTTCCCCCCTCCACTCCATTCCAGGACCCAAGCAGTCGTTCCAGGTGCGACAGAGGTTCACCTGCATCTCCTCCAACCTCATCTATTGCATTCGCTGCTCTAGATGCCAGCTGATCTACATCGGTGAGACCAAGCGGAGGCTTGGCGATCGTTTCGCCGAACACCTCCGGTCGGTCCGCAATAACCAACCTGAACTCCCGGTGGCTCAGCACTTCAACTCCCCCTCCCATTCCGTATCTGACCTCTCTGTCCTGGGTCTCCTCCATGGCCACAGCGAGCAACACCGTAAATTGGAGGAAATGCACCTCATATTCCGCTTGGGCAGTCTACACCCTGGTGGCCTGAACGTTGAATTCTCCCAATTCTGCTAGCCCTGGCTGTCCCCTCCCCTTCATCAGCCATCTGGTTGTCTCCTCCCCTCCCCCAACCCTCGGGCTCCTCCTCCTCCTTTTCCTTTTTTCCTTTCTTCTCCCCACCCCCTATCAGTCTGAAGAAGGGTTTCGGCCCGAAACGTTACCTATTTCCTTCGCTCCATAGATGCTGCTGCACCCGCTGAGTTTCTCCAGCATTTTTGTGTCCCAGATGTACTGGAGGACAGAGGATCTAAGGGGGTAGAGGAACTGAAAGAAATTTTCATTAGGCGAGAAATAGTATTGGGTAGGCTAATGGGACTGAAGGATGATAAATCCCCTGGGCCTGATAGTCTGCATCCCAGGGTCCTCAGGGAGGTGGCTCTAGAAATAGTGGACACATTGGTGATCATTTTCCAATGTTCAATAGATTCAGGATCAGTTCCTGTGGATTGGAGGATAGCTAATGTTATCCCACTTTTCAAGAAAGGAGCGAGAGAGAAAACGTGGAATTACAGACCAGTTAGCCTGACTTCGGTGGTGGGAAAGATGCTGGAGTCAATTATTAAAGAGGTAATAATGGGGCATTTGGATAGCAGTAAAAGGATTAGTCCAAGTCAACATGGATTTATGAAAGGGAAATCATGCTTGACTAATCTTCTGGAATTTTTTGAGGATGTGACAAGTGAAATGGATGAAGGGGTGCCAGTGCATGTAGTGTATCTACACTTTCAGAAAGCCTTTGATAAGGTCCCGCACGGGAGACTGGTGACTAAAATTAGAGCACATGGTATTGGGGGTAGGTTGTTGACATGGATAGAAAATTGGTTGGCAGGCAAAGAGTAGGAGTGAACGGGTCCTTTTCAGAATGGCAGGCAGTGGCGAGTGGAGTGCCGCAAGGCTCGGTGTTGAGGCCGCAACTGTTTACCATATATATTAATGATTTGGAAGAGGGAATTAGGAGCAACACTAGCAAGTTTGCAGATGACACAAAGCTGGGTGACAGTGTGAACTGTGAAGAGGATGTTAGGAGGTTGCAGGGTGACCTGGACAGGTTGAGTGAGTGGGCAGATGCGTGGCAGATGCAGTATAATATAGATAAATGTGAGGTTATCCACTTTGGCGGCAAAAACAAGGGGGCAGATTATTATCTCAATGGGGTTAGGTTAGGTAAGGGGGAGGTACAGCGAGACCTGGGTGTCCTTGTACACCAGTCACTGAAAGTTGGCGTGCAGGTACAACAGGCAGTGAAGAAAGCTAATGGATGTTGGCCTTCATAACAAGAGGATTTCAGTATAGGAGTAAAGAGGTTCTTCTGCAGTTGTATAGGGCTCTGGTGAGACCACATCTGGAGTATTGTGTACAGTTTTGGTCTCCTAATTTGAGGAAGGACTTCCTTGTGATTGAGGCAGTGCAGCGTAGGTTCACGAGATTGATCCCTGGGATGGCGGGACTATCATATGAGGAAAGATTGAAAAGACTAGGCTTGTATTCACTGGAGTTTAGAAGGATGAGGGGGAATCTTATAGAGACATATAAAATTATAAAAGGACTGGGCAAGCTAGATGCAGCAAAAAATGTTCCCAATGTTGGGCGAGTCCAGAACCAGGGGCCACAGTCTTAGAATAAAGGGGAGGTCATTTAAGACTGTTGAGAAAAAACTTTTTCACCCAGAGAGTTGTGAATTTATGGAATTCCCTGCCACAGAGGGCAGTGGAGGCCAAATCACTGGATGGATTTAAGAGAGAGTTAGATAGAGCCCTAGGGGCTAGTGGAGTCAAGGGATATGGGGAGAAGGCAGGCACGGGTTATTGATGGGGGACGATCAGCCATGATCACAATGAATGGCGGTGCTGGCTCGAAGGGCTGAATGGCCTCCTCCTGCACCTATTTTCTATGTTTCTATGTTTCTATGAGATAAGAAGAAAATGAAAGGAAATGTGAAGTCAGAAAAAAAAGGGCAAAGTTTGAAGGGGATGGGAAGAAGGGGAAAGGGGGGAGTGGGATTGTGGAAGAAAATGGGTGCACATCCAGGAGGGGCACAGGGAAGAGGGGGAGGAAAATGGGGGGGGGGGGAGGTATTTGTAGGTTAGGTACCTAAAATTGGAGATTTCACTATTTATACCATTGGGTTATAGGTAACACAATGGGATGAGGTACTGTACCCCCAGTTTGATATGTCCTCACAGCATTACTCTAGTGTACAGAGAATATAGTGTAACATAGAAGTGGTGTGAACAGGTGATCTATAGCCCAAAAACGGAGACCTCTACCAGCCAAGGATTTAGGATAGTAGGTAAAAGGGAAAACACTATCTTCAGGTTCCCAATTCAATTCCAACTCAATCTCCATCCTGTAGTAAAATATTACTGTAAGTAGTAAAAAAAAAGTACAGGTACAGTAATGGAATAAGTGAATGAGGTAACGTTAAGAGTAAGAGTTAAGAGCTACTGTTGTAATACGGCAGTGGTTTTATGGGAGTACGTGCCAGTAGGGCATGCCAGCACCTCTAAAAAGATGAGTTGAATGGCCTTATAATCTTGGTGAAACATGGCACGATATTTATCATTGATGGTCAAACTGGGTCTTCTTTCGCTTGCGGAGGTGAGGCTGAAGGGTGACTAGCAGTCTTGCACGTGGGAGTTCTTGTCTCACAAATCTGATTAGAATTTTTTGAAGATGTGACCAAAAAGGTCGATGAGGGCAGAGCTGTAGATGTTGTGTACATGGATTTCAGTAAGTCATTCGACAAGGTTCCGCATGGTATGCTGCTCTGGAAGGTTAGATCGCATGGGATCCAAGGAGAGACAGCTGAATGGATAGCAAATTGGCTCCATGGAAGGAAGCAGAGGGTGATGGTGGAAGGTTGCTTCTCAGACTGGAGGCCTGTGACTAGTGGTGTACCTCAGGGTTTGGTGCTGAACCCGTTACTGTTTGTCATCTACATCAATGATTTGGATGAGACCATTCAGGACAAGATTAGCAAGTTTGCTGAAGATACAAAAGTGAGTGGTTTTGCAGATAGTGAAGATGGTTGTGAAAGATTGCAGCAGGATCTCGATCGATTGGCCAGGTGGGCAGAGGAATGGTTGATGGAATTTAATACAGAGAGGTGTTGCATTTTGGGATGTCGAACAAGGGCAGGAACTACACAGGTAGGCCTCTGAGTAGTGTTGTAGAGCAGAGGGATCTAGGAGTACAGGTGCATGGTTCCTTGAAGTTCGAGTCACAGGTAGATAAGGTGGTCAAAAAGGCTTTTGGCACATTGGCCTTCATCAGTATTGAGCAGAGAAGTTGGGAGGTCATGTTGCAGTTGTATAAGACATTGGTGAGCGCATTTAGAATATTGTGTTCAGTTCTGGGCATCATGTTATAGGGAAGATGTTGTGAAGCTTGAAAGGGTTCAGAAAAGATTTACGAGGATGTTGCCAGGGCTAGAGGGTGTGAGCTAGAGGGAGAGGTTGAGTAGACTGGGTCTCTATTCCATGGAGCACAGGAGGATGAGGGGGAATCTTATAGAGGTGCACAAAATGATGAGAGGAATAGATCGGGTAGATGCACAGAGTCTTTTACCCAGAGTAGGGGAATCAAGGACCAGAAGACGTAGGTTCAAGGTGAAGGGGAAAAGATTTAATAGGAATCTGAGGGGTAACTTTTTCACAAACAAGCTGCCAGAGATGGTAGTTGAGGCTGCGACTATCCCATCGCTTAAGAAACAGTTAGACAGGTACATGGATAGGACAGGTTTGGAGGGATATGGACCAAACGCAGGCAAGTGGACCAGTGTAGCTGGGACATTGTTGGCCGGTGTTGGCAAGTTGGGCCGAAGGGCCTGTTTCCACACTGTATCACTCCATGCCTCTATGACTTTGACTCTAACATGAAAAGGTTTGATGGGACAGATAGGAGAAAGAGATAGATCAATCATGATTGAATTGCGGAGTAGACTTGATGGGCCAAATGGTGTAATTCTGCACCTATTACTTATGACCTTATGGATGCAGAGATGTTTCCAGGTGTGGGGTAGTGTATAACTCGAGGCTGTCAATGGAAAAGGGTCACCAAGACATATGACAGGGAATTTAGTACGTCCTTACCAAAGAACAGGGAGAATGTGAAGTATGCTTGTACAGGGAATGATCGAGGTGAATAATGTGGTCACATGAAAGGGAGACTGGATGAGCAAGTAACTGAACAGGGAGCAGAGGATCACAGTTATAGGTTTAAGTGAGGAAGGAATGGGAGAGTGCAGCGTAAATGCCAGCACACTCTAATCGTGCCGTGTGCCCTGTGATTTTAGCAATCTCATCTCCTGGGTCAAGGTAAAATCAGTTTGAGCAGATAATGACAGAATTTTCTGCAGAGGAGGCAGATTGCCAGAGAGTATCTATGAGCGATCTCTGCAACAGGCAGCTGTAACATCAATGAACATCAGTAACACGGCTGTGCAGGATGTGAGTTACAGCTGATATCAGCCAGAGAGGAAGTAACACTGATCAATTTAAGCCCCGCTTACTTATCACGCAACTGCTAATATACGCGATTCCACACTGACATTTTATCTAAAGTATTCTTCAGTCTTAGACGCTTAGAGTCGTTTGTTGAACTCAGGACTTAGTTTTTTGCACCAGTGTTACGGTTATTAATTTCTTGAATTTATTATATATTATATATATTATACATTATTATACATATGTGGGTATTAAATATATGGGCCAACAAAAATGCCACAAGTGAGAAATTCATTGTACTGTTTTCATTAAAAATTACAATTGATTCTTCAATGTTAGAACCATAGTTTCATACAGCACAGAACCAGGCCCTTCGACCCAACTCGTCTTGCCAACCAAGGGACACCTAAGCTAGTCAGGGGAAGGCAGCAGCAGCCAAGTTCATGGCACCATGGATGGCTCTGCGGCACAGGAGGGGAGGAAAAAGAGTGGAAGGGCCATAGTAATAGGGGGGTTCAATTGTAAGGAGAATAGATAGGCGTTTCTGCGGCCGCAAACGAGACTCCAGGATGGTATGTTGCCTCCCTGGTGCAAGGGTCAGGGATGTCACTGAACGGCTGCAGAACATTCTGGAGGGGGAGGGTGAACAGCCAGCTGTCGTGGTGCACATTGGCACCAACGATATAGGTAAAAAAGGGGATGAGGTCCTACAAGGCGAATTTAGGGAGCTAGGAGATAAACTTAAAAGTAGGACCTCAAAGGTAATAATCTCTGGATTATTGCCAGTGCCACGTGCCAGTCAGAGTAGAAATAGGAGAACATTGGAGATGAATACGTGGCTTGAAAAATAGTGCAAAGGGGAGGGATTCAAATTTCTAGGGCATTGGAACCAGTTCTGTGGGAGGTGGGACCAGTACAAACAGGACGGTCTGCACCTGGGCTGGAATGGAACCAATGTCCTTGGGGGAGTGTTTGCTAGTGCTGTCAGGGAGGATTTAAACTAATGTGGCAGGGGAATGGGAGCATGAGTAGAGAGACAG
Source organism: Malacoraja senta (assembly GCA_038087875.1). Lineage (NCBI taxonomy): Eukaryota > Metazoa > Chordata > Chondrichthyes > Rajiformes > Rajidae > Malacoraja > Malacoraja senta. The sequence continues at coordinate 19,430,339 of CM075988.1, forward strand.
ACGGGTGTAAAATGAGGGTAGAAGCAACAGGTAGCAAGGTGAAAAGTAAAAGTGGCAGGCAGAAAAATCCAGGGCAAAAATCAAAAAGGGCCACTTTTCAACATAATTGTATAAGGGGTAAGAGTGTTGTAAAAACAAGCCTGAAGGCTTTGTGTCTCAATGCAAGGAGCATTCGTAATAAGGTGGATGAGTTGAATGTGCAGATAGTTATTAATGAATATGATATAGTTGGGATCACGGAGACATGGCTCCAGGGTGACCAAGGCTGCGAGCTGAACATCCAGGGATATTCAATATTCAGGAGGGATAGACAGAAAGGAAAAGGAGGTGGCGCAGCGTTGCTGGTTAGAGAGAAGATTAACGCAATAGAAAGGAAGGACATTAGCTTGGAGGATGTGGAATCGATATGGGTAGAGCTACGAAACACTAAGGGGCAGAAAACGCTAGTGGGAGTTGTGTACAGGCCACCTAACAGTAGTAGTGGAGTTGGGGATGGCATCAAACAGGAAATTAGAAATGCGTGCAACAAAGCTAAAACAGTTATAATGGGTGACTTCAATCTACATATAGATTGGGTGAATCAAATTGGCAGGGGTGCTGAGGAAGAGGATTTCTTGGAATGTATGCAGGATAGTTTTCTAAACCAACATGTAGAGGAACCAACGAGAGAACAGGCTATTCTAGACTGGGTATTGAGTAATGAGGAAGGGTTGGTTAGCAGTCTTGTTGTGCTTGGGCAAGAGTGACCATAATATGGTTGAGTTCTTCATTAGGATGGAAAGTGACATCGTTAATTCAGAAACAAGGGTTCTGAACTTAAAGAAGGGTAACTTTGAGGGTATGAGACATGAATTGGCCAAGATAGACTGGCAAGTGATTCTTAAAGGGTTGATGGTGGATATGCAATGGAAGCAATTTAAAGACTGCATGGATGAACTACAACAATTGTTCATCCCAGTTTGGCAAAAGAATAAATCAGGGAAGGTAGCGCATCCGTGGATAACAAGGGAAATCAGGGATAGTATCAAACCAAAAGATGAAGCATACAAATTAGCCAGAAAAAGCAGCCTACCAGAGGACTGGGAGAAATTCAGTCCAGCAGAGGAGGACAAAGGGCTTAATTAGGAAAGGGAAAATAGATTATGAAAAAAAACTGGCATGGAACATAAAAACTGACTGCAAAAGCTTTTATAGATATGTGAAAAGAAAAGGATTAGTTAAAACAAATGTAGGTCCCTTGCAGTCAGAAACTGGTGAATTGATCATGGGGAACAAGGATATGGCAGACCAATTGAATAACTACTTTGGTTCTGTCTTCACTAAGGAAGATATAAATAATCTGCCGGAAATAGCAGGGGACCGGGGGTCAAATGAGATGGAGGAACTGAGTGAAATCCCGGTTAGCCGGGAAGTGGTGTTAGGTAAATTGAATGGATTAAAGGCCGATAAATCCCCAGGGCCAGACAGGCTGCATCCCAGAGTAGTTAAGGAAGTTGCCCCAGAAATAGTGGATGCATTAGTGATAACTTTTCAGAACTCTTTAGATTCTGGAGTAGTTCCTGAGGATTGGAGGGTAGCTAATGTTACCCCACTTTTTAAAAAGGGAGGGAGAGAGAAAATGGGGAATTACAGACCAGTTAGTCTAACATCGGTTGTGCGGAAGCTGCTAGAGTCAGTTATTAAAGATGGGATAGCAGCACATTTGGAAAGTGGTGAAATCATTGGACAGTCAGCATGGATTTATGAAAGGTAAATCATGTCTGACGAATCTTATAGAATTTTTCGAGGATGTAACCAGTAGAGTGGATAAGGGAGAACCAGTGGATGTATTATATCTGGACTTTCAGAAGGCTTTCGACAAGGTCCCACATAAGAGATTAGTATGCAAACTTAAAGCACACGGTATTGGGGGTTCAGTATTGATGTGGATAGAGAATTGGCTGGCAGACAGGAAGCAAAGAGTAGGAGTAAACGGGTCCTTTTCAGAATGGCAGGCAGTGACTAGTGGGGCACCGCAAGGCTCAGTGCTGGGACCCCAGCTATTTACAATGTATGTTAATGATCTGGGTGAGGGAATTGAATGCAACATCTCCAAGTTTGCGGATGACACGAAGCTGGGGGGCAGTGTTAGCTGTGAGGAGGATGCTAGGAGGCTGCAAGGTGACTTGGATAGGTTGGGTGAGTGGGCAAATGCATGGCAGATGCAGTATAATGTGGATAAATGTGAGGTTATCCACTTTGGCGGCAAAAACAGGAAAGTAGACTATTATTTGAATGGTGGCCGATTAGGAAAAGGGGAGATGCAACGAGATCTGGGTTTCATGATACACCAGTCATTGAAAGTATGCATGCAGGTGCAGCAGGCAGTGAAGAAAGCGAATGGTATGTTAGCATTCATAGCAAAAGGATTTGAGTATAGGAGCAGGGAGTTTCTACTACAGTTGTACAGGGTCTTGGTGAGACCACACCTGGTGTATTGCGTACAGTTTTGGTCACCAAATCTGAGGAAATACATTCTTGCCATAGAGGGAGTACAGAGAAGGTTCACCAGACTGATTCCTGGGATGGCAGGACTTTCATATGAAGAAAAACTGGATAGACTCGGCTTGTACTCGCTAGAATTTAGAAGATTGAGGGGGGGATCTTATAGAAACTTACAAGATTCTTAAGGGGTTGGACAGGCTAGATGCAGGAAGATTGTTCCCCGATGTTGGGGAAGTCCAGAACAAGGGGTCACAGTTTAAGGATAAGGGGGAAGTCTTTTAGGACCGAGATGAGAAAATATTTTTTCACACAGAGAGTGGTGAATCTGTGGAATTCTCTGCCACAGAAGGTAGTTGAGGCCAGTTCATTGGCTATATTTAAGAGGGAGTTAGATGTGGCCCTTGTGGCTAAAGGGATCAGGGGGTATGGAGAGAAGGCAGGTACAGGATACTGAGTTGGATGATCAGCCATGATCATATTGAATGGCGGTGCAGGCTCGAAGGGCCGAATGGCCTACTCCTGCACCTATTTTCTATGTTTCTATGTTTCTAGTCCCATCTGCCTGCATTCAACCAATATCCCTTTAACTATTTCCTATGCAGATACCTGCCTAACTGGCTCTTAAATGTTAATATTATACCTGCCTCAGCTTCATCTAAGAGCTCGTTCCCAATGCCCACTATCCTGTTTGAAAAAATGCCCCTCAGGCTCCTATTGAATCATTCCCCTCTCACCATAAACCTATGCCCTTGATTCCCCAACCCCAGGATAAAGACTCTGTGCATGCACCACATCTATTCCCTCATGATTTCATAAACCTAAAATCTCCCCTCAGCCTCATGTTCTTCCAGGAATAAAGTCCTAGCCTGCCCAACCTCTCCCTGTAGCTCAGGCCCTCAAGTCCTGGCCACATCCTTGTAAATCCTCTCTTTCCTCAGCCCATTTTACATTGATCTTCACTGCAAGCCCGAAAGCTTCCACTGTGCACACACCATTCCCTGGATGGAAACCTGTTCCTTGCCCACACCCTCACTGAGTGAAAATCGTGCATCTATACACTGTAAATCAAGTATCTATCATTGGCAGACACTCGAAATGAGTATGACTGTCCTCTCATGGAGGACGCCTGTGCGTGACTTTGTTTAACGTGGGGAGACTGGTGCACAGATGAAAGAGTTAGTTATTAATTGATTGTTGTCATATTTAAGCCTTCCTGTTGTAAAAGGCCAATTGTAATGCATGATGGGATGTGGACAACTCCTATCATGCCAGGTTTTTTTCTTTTAAGTTGAAAAGTTCACAGCTCTCTTGCAAGTTTTTTTAGGTAAGTTGAAGAGGTTAATCAGATAAGAAGGGGCCCAGAGGATGCCATTTGGGATGACTGGCTTTTGGCAAAGAGTGAAAAACAACTCCATATTTGGAGGTGGATGATGGTTTTTGTACATTACATCATGCAATTGGTTTTATATCTGTACGTATATAAACTCTGGAGATTCTGTACGTATATTTTATATCTGTACGTATATAAACTGCTGGAGATTCAGACGTGAAACTGTTGCCTCTAGGTCTCTAGGTCTGCACCCGTCAGACGTTAAATTAAAGCTTTGTATGGTCTTAAGAATTTGTACTTTGTCTATCATTCTAAGTGAACTTTTTCACAGACAGCCACCCCTTCTGTCCTTGACAGATCTGGGTCAGGATCCAGTGGCATGGAGTCCAAGGCAACCAGAGACCCTTTTCTGCTGCAGCCTTCATCGGCCTTCCCAGCCGTTGTGACACTCCACTAAAGTCAGCCATCATCCTCTGCCTGTTCCACCGTTGAGGTCTTGGTTGGATTGCTCTTTCTCAGAGACCTCCCCCTCGACCTTACCACCATGGATGGCCCGACCAGGAGCAAAGCTCCAGACGGCATCGCTCTCAGGATCTCAGGACCACACAAGCTTCTCCACCACGACAAGGTGACAATCCACGTGGGAGAAATCGAGGCTCGATTGTAATCATGTATTGTCTTTCCGCCGACCTGGTTAGCACGCAACAGAAGCCTTTCACTGTACCTCGATGTGTTAGGAGACGGCACATGAGTGAGTTTCTCCACTTGAACACACATTTTGGCACAGTCAGGAGGAGAGCAGTTATTGATCTGCAGCCGAAGAAGCAATCAATCCTCATTCGATTGAATTATACCCAACGCCCACCAACAACGTTATAAAAACCAAGAACAACGAGATGAGCCGTGCAAACAAACGGCATGGGAATATGGAGCCTGGCACCAGCCATCCATTACTGCAAACTAATTGTTGCATAATATGATTACATTCACAAGAAGTCAGGACTGCCACTTTATCCGCGGTTTAACAGTCCTTTATACGGAACTATAATGGAGTGGTTAAGGTTACTGTAATCAGTTAATGCACTTAGCTGTCATAAACTGCCACAACATATTGCTAACAGCATTCATTTTGTATAAGCCAAGTGAGCACACACTGCTTACAATGGTTGCTGTTAACTGATTCAAGGTTTGCTGGAGGTTCAAAGCGGTGTTTGTTGAAATGTTACTCATCATTCATTGAAAAAAAAAACAGACGCTTTAATTACTCCTTGGATTCAGACTAATAGAATTTCCATGGCTGTTGTACAAGTCTAATTTGTGTTGCAACCAATTATCTAATTACGCTGCTTGCAAATAGAATGGTTGCTCTGAGACAAAAGGAACTGCAGGCACTGGAGTCTAAAGAAAAATACAAAGTGCTGGAGGAACTCAGCACGTCAGGCAGCATCTATGGAGAGAATGGACAGACAATGTTTCAGGTCGGGACCCTTCATCGGACACAAAATTTTGCTAGTTTTAACAATAAGCACATTTAAAAGATTTTCGGACAGGTACATGGACAGAAAGGTTTTAAAGGAAAGGGGGGCAAATTATTATTTATACAGTATATTATATATTATATAAATTATCATTTATTATTGTCACGTGTACCGACATACAGTGAAAACCTTTTTTTTGTTGCGTGCTATCCAGTCAGCGAAAAGACTATAGTTCATTAAAATCACGCCATCCACAGTGTACAGATACAGGATGAAGGGAATGATTAGTGCAAGATAAAGTCCAGTAAGGTCCGATTGAGGATAGTCCAAAGGACTGTAACGAGGTAGAGGGTAGGTCAGGAGAGCGGCAAATGAGACTAGTTTAGATGGTGCATCTGGGTCTGCATGGATGAGTTGGACTGAAGGGCCTGTTTCCATGCTGTCTGGCACCATGCATGGCAAGACAAATTTCACTACACCAATTGGTGTATGTGATAATAAATGTCCTTTGTCCTTTGTCCTTTGTCTCATCACTCTAGTTTCAGCGTGAAAGTCTCCCGTCAACCATCAGTATTTCAAACGAGCTCTTGGATCTGCCCGTCTGTAGTAGACCCAACACTACTGGTAGAGCAGTGAGCACTAACGTGGCAAGGAAGGATGCTAGTTGGGCAGGTGGGGAGGCTCCAGGTGTGGTTGAACCAGCGGATATCTCAGATCCCTTCCACAGCATACCTGCAGCTCACGTCCAGTATCTTGAGAACAAGCTTGAGGAGCCTTGAGCAGTGCCGCTGTTTCAAAGGGAGATCGGCAACTGTTGGGTTCTTTGTTTCACTGAGAGACAGCTCACACCTGACTCACCGGCACGGAGGCACGCTGGTAGAGTTGCTGCTTAACAGCATCAGAGACCCGAGTTCGATCCTGACTGCGGGTGCTGTCTGCACGGAGTTTGTACGTTCTCACCGTGACCTGCGTGGGTTTTCTCCAGGTGCTCCGGTTTCCTCCCACACTCCTGAAGACGTACAGGCTTGTACGCTAATTGACTTGGTAAAATTGTAAATTGTCCCTAGTGTGCGCAGGATAGTGTTAGTGTGTGGGGATCACTGGTCGACACAAACTCATTGGGCTGCAGAGCCTGTTTCCACGAGGTATCTCCAAACATAACTAAAAACGGAACTGCTCCTGCTATACAACCTGTGGGCTTCTTCACTTATCCATGGACCCTACAGAATCAACAACAATGATAAGATGAAATAGTGGAGAGAAATTAAGAACCTTATGTCAGGGAGCTGGTTCAATGATTCATAATTATCATATGTACCGAGGTACAGTGAAATTCTTTTTTTTGCATACAGATTAAGTACAAAGTATATAGAAATAGTCAGGTGAGACTATTCTCAGGTTTTTCCGCCACTTTGGGTTGGTTTAGTTTGGAGTTACAACATCAAAATTGCATCAGCAAAGTTTTCTTTCTTGAGCAGTGAAGAATATTCGGCGTGTACACAAGGATTCTCTCAAATATCTACAGACGTGCTGCAGGAGGTATTCTGATGGGACATATCTCAGTCAGGTATGGAAACCGCTCTGCTCTAGACCACCTGAACCTGCAGAGAGTGGTGAACACAGCCCAGTCCATCACAGGCTCCTCACCTCCTTCCATCAGTCCATCTTCACGGAGCATTGCATCAGGAATCATACAAGTATCTTCAAGGGTGCCCGTCACCCTGGATATTCCCTTTTCACTCTTCTACACTCAGGGAGAAGGTACAGGAGCTTGGAAGCTCAGATGTCTAGACTTAAGGACAGCTTTTCATCTCCCAAACCAGTCTCCTCTGTGCACAATCTTCCCGGAGATGCAGTCACGCAGTCGTACTCTTAACTCAACTTTGTTCAGTTCCTGTAGCTTAAATTTTTTTGCACTATGGAAAAATAGTTGTGCAACAATCACGCACCATTCTGCTGTTTTGCACTAATTGCGGTGTTCATTGTTGTATTTACCATTATCATATGTATACTGTTTACTCTGTGAGCTTCATGTGAACAGGGAATTGATTGCATCCTGATGAACGCGACCATCGACCAATGAATAGGTAATGGTTCCAAGCCAAACTCACTCCTGCAATAACAAGGAACTTCAGGTGCTGCCTTATACCAAAGATAGACACAAATTTTGGAGTAACTCAGTGGACTAGGCAGCATCACCGGAAAACGTGGATAGATGACGATATATCACCGATCCATGTTCTCCAAGGCAGGGGCGGAAATCCCGGGGGCGGCAGGGGGAACACGTCCCCCCTGTTTTGAGAGGTGGGGGACGATCCGGATTTAAAAACTCAGTGAAATCTCCGCTTACCGCGAGACAGTGGAGGTGGGACTGCTGATCGAGGGCGCCGATTGGACGAGAGTGACGTCGGTCAGCAGGCAATGGGGGCAGGACATGATAATTCAGCGCGATCATTGGAGGAGGGAGGTGTCGGTCAGAGGCGGAAGTAGGGGAGGGTGGGTCTGAGGATAGAGTGCGGTGATTGGAGGAGGGAGACGTGCCAAAGCACTCTCGGCAGCCCTGGACACAGACCTGCGCCTCATCCGCAGCCCGGATCGATCCCGGCTCTCCAATCGCTGCTGAACCCCCACTGGACCATTCCCGTCCTCACCCGAGTGCCCCCCCCGGGAGTGGCCAGAGAGGTCAGGAGTCAGACGGGAGCTGTGCCCCCAGGCCCACAGCCAGCGCAGAGAAGCAGCACTAAACCGAGCTCAACTCTGCCTATCCCGTCGGGTTAACCTACAGCCCTGCCTGGACTTACGGGAAATATGCCCCAGGTTTACAGCCAGCGCGGAGAAGCAGCGCTAGCTCCACGACTCCAGGCTGGTGTCCCGTCAGTCCAGGCAGGGCTGTAGGTTAACCCGGCGAGACAGGCAGAGTTGAGCTGCATTTAGCACTGGATTGAGCCTCCGAAGCTCTGTGTGTGTGTGTGTGTGTGTGTGTGTGTGTGTGTGTGTGTGTGTGTGTGTGTGTGTGTGTGTGTGTGTGTGTGTGTGTGTGTGTGTGTGTGTGTGTGTGTGTGTGTGTGTGTGTGTGTGTGTGTGTGTGTGTGTGTGTGTGCGTGCGTGCGTGCGTGAGTGCGTGTCTGTGTGTGTGTCCGCGCGTGTCCGCGTGTGTGTGTACGGCCGCCAAGAAATTGTGTCCCCCCTGTACCCCCCATATTTTGAAAGCGATTTCCGTGCCTGCTCCAAGGATGTCATCTGACCCGCAGAGTCATTCCAAACCCCAAACATCCATTCCATCTTTCTAGCTGCACATAAGCCAATATATTGCAACTTGTAGGCAATTGTTAACATTTTTGTGAGAAACTATTGATACTTGTCCAATAATTGCCGCTAATTGGCATTTGTTAAATATCTTTAATTGTTTTTTGAGTGTTTCGGTATTTTAAGTTTTCTTATTATTTCTTTAGGTGTTTAATATATGTTTAATATAATTTCATTGATTTTTAATAGACACCCAACCATTTTCAAAGACAGCTGTCAAAGCCTGCAGGTGTGAATTAACTGGCTATTTAAGGCTCTCCTGTAGCTGCCTCACCTTGAATACCATTATTAATCAGATGATCAATTAGCTTTTTCCTTAAATAGAAAATTATATAATTGGCATGTTATTAATTGCTTTTGCTGGCAGTCAATTCCTTATATGCTTCCATCCATGGGGAGAAGTGGTGTTAATTTGCAGATTTTACTGAAGGCTTGTTAATTTTATGCTTACTTCATTTGGTTTTGGGGGTCAAGATGGGAGTTAAATACTGTGGATTATTTATGATCTATTTTGCCTCCCTTAGGCTTTGGCAGAGATTTTACATGACACAGTTCCATTATTCCAGGTTTAAGAATTATACGCCACATCTTCCAGAAGAGAGTGCAAAAGCCAGCATGGACCAGAAACCATGATCATCAGGCTGAAACAACGAGGTTATTCCAACCGCCACTCGTGAAACCAGGAAACAGCGGTAGAGTTGCAGCCCTACAGTGCCAGGGACCAAGGTTCGATCCTAACTACGGGTGCTGAATATACAGAATTTGTGCCCATTGTCCCCATAACCGCGTGGGTTTTCTCCAGGTGCTCCGGTTTCCTCATACACACTAAAGACGTACAGGTTTGTAGGCAAATTGTCTTCGGTAAAATTGTAAATTGTCCCTAGTGTTAGTGTACAGGGAGAGCGCTGGTCGGCGCGGACCCGGTGGGCCAAATGACTTGTTTCCGCGCTGTATCTCTAAAGTCTGAAGTCTGAAGACAACTCATAAACAGGGACAACTCATGAACTGGGACAACTCATAGATTAAGGCAAGTCATGAAGCAGAGGAACGATAATAACTTTAAAATATATTAACTTAAAAAATATAGGTACCTGGGTAGGAAAGGTTTAGAGGGGTATGGGACAAACGAGGGCAAATGGGACTAGCTTAGATGGGGCTTCCTGGTCGGCATGGACAAGTGGGCTGATGGGAGTGTATCTCTGCTGTAGGACTTAAATGTCTTCCGAAGTGACCACTCAGCCACTCAGTTCATTGATGCACAATAACACTGCCCTCAACAGTGATGCCCAGACCCTGGTAAAACAATTAAAGATTCTACTCGCACACAGAGTTCTACACATGTGGCTAAGCACTCCAACACACACATTAATTTGATGCACCGGACTGCAGTACCATCAACAAAATCACTGCAGTTACTACCCAAGTACTCCCAAACAGTGACCTATCACCAGTCAGTAGGGAAGCACAGGCTGATTGGGGAACACGACGGCTTGTTAGTACCCCTCCATCCCATTTTTGATATATATATATCATTGGTCACAGAGAGTCATATAGAGTCATCCAGCATGGAAACAGGCCCTTTGGCACGTTGCCCATGCTGACCAACATGCCCTATGTGGTCCTTCAATGTGGTTGGGGTTGGACCCGAGAGTCCCAAACCCCACAGCTGCACCTTGACCAGCAGGGCAGCAGTGGTTAAGAGTGGGGAACAGTTAGGGTGAGGAGGTGGGGTGGCCTTATCGGTGATGCTCAATCTCACAAAGGATTAAAGAGAAGATAGACACAAAATGCTAGAGTAACTCAGCGGGCCAGGCAGCATATCTGGAGAAAAGGAATAGGTGACGTTTCGGGTCAGGACCCTTCTTCAGACACAGGATTAAAGAGGATTGTGATGGATGGCACGGAAGCTTCAGAGATAGTTTATTTCTTGGTTACAAAACCTTCAAAGCGGCTGTTTTAGCTTAAAAAATGTACTTAAACAGGAATTCATGCATGCCACTGAATATTCAATAACAAACATGCATTCAGACAGCAACACATTCGTTTTCAACTTGAACTGCTTAACCTTGAAGTTGGTAGTGCTACAAACTGTTGCTAGGCAATATTGCCACACATCGCATATGCAAGTAATAATCCATTTGAATATTTCTGCGTCTCTCTCTCTCTCTCCCATCAGAGGGAAGCCGCTATTGCATCCTCAGTGATGCAGCTTTGCAGAATTTAACCTGGAAGATGTTGCTTCTTAATAGGTGGATGTTGGTTCTGTTTTGAAATCCTTCCTTTAGATTAACAGTACAACCTGTTCAATTA
>CM075988.1:19441446-19511499 GCA_038087875.1 Malacoraja senta
CATGATGTTCCAGAGTGACTGACTGACGTCTGACATCCGGGGCTTTATACTCCTGGTCCCCTGGAGTCATGATTTTTTAAACATTCATAATTTTTTTATTTTCAGCGATCGGAAAAATCCTCGGGGCTGCTGCAGCGGAGGAGGACTGTAAGATGGCCAAAAATCATAGTGATATAGAGTCATGTTTTTCCTAAAATCAATTAATAACGTAGACAGGAAGTGGTCAAGATGAGACTTTTAGTATATTAATAGATTTAGTGATTAATGAGGTAATTACATGATAAAATACATTTAAATCACAGTGATTTATCTTTTGATATAAGACCCCTTCATGGTCAACAGGCCAATATTATGTGATTAACATCACCTTTCATTTTCAGCACAACCGTGGACTACTGCAGATGTTGGAAATCTGAAACAAAATCAGAAACTGCTGGAAATACTCAGTAGGTCAGGCAGCATCGATGAATCTCGTTTTTTGGGAAATGGCAAAGACTGGACTAAGGTGAGAAGAGGAAAATGTAAAGGAGATGTGTGGGCAAGTTTTATTTACACAGTGAGTGATGGGGACCTGGAACATACTACCAGGGTGATGGTGCAGGCAGATATGATAGTGAAGTTTAAGGGCGTTTTAGACAGGTATGGATATGCAGGGAATTGAGGAATAAGGATCATGTGCTGGCACAAGAGATTAGTTTAACATGGCATCGTGATTGTGAGCTGTAAGGCCTCTTCCAGTGCTGTACTGTTCTACGCTCCATGTTTTAATACTTCTTCATGAGATAGAAGAAGGCTATTTGGCCCATCAAGTCCATGCTAGCACGAGTGCCATGGCCTCCCCCTGCGACCTATTGTCTCTCTCGTGTCCATTAATGGCCCTCCCAGCTGAACCAGGGGTAATACACGGTGGCTAATTTATCACCCTGCTCATCTGGGTGAGGGGTGGGGGAGAACAAAGGAGGACCCACTGAGAACTAAGGGGGGACCACAAATGGAATGTGTTAAAAATGGTTTGCGTAAAATTTATTATTTTTGTAACTCTGTTGGCGCCCTTTATGTGGCGACTCTTTGCATTCCGTAACAAAGAATATCACTGCGACTCGTCACTTGTGACAATAAAGTATCATTCATTCATTCATTCATTCATTTATCCTTAGGATGTGGGAGGAAACAGGAGCACACAAGGAATGTCAAGGAAGAACATGCAAACTCCAGACAGACAGCACCGGATGTCAGGAGCAAACCCAGGGCACTGAAGGTTTGGTGACAGCTCAATCCTCGGCTGGTGAGAGAGGCAGCCTTGAAATTCATTCTTGGCGAGTCGAGGCAAACAGCCTTGAAATTCATTCTTGGCGAGTCGAGGCAAACATGCTGCCTGGAGGAAGCAGACCAAATCCAATAGAATGAACTTCAGAGGCAGAGTAAGCAGACTGCTGGTCCTGCACAGTGTATTAGTGCTACCAATTCTTCTTCTTTTCGTGTCTTTGAAGCTGGTTGGCTATATGACAGTTTCCCATTCCTTTACACAGTCCTTTGCGTTTTTATTGAACACTGCAAGATCCTTTGAGCTGCACTGGTTGGGTAGTAGGGGGCAGACAAGGCAGTGCTGCATTGTGTGGTCCTCTTCTCCACATTCACAGGTGGTTTGGCCAGTTTCATAGCCCCATCTGGCCATGGCATCTTTTGATCGCCCTGTTCCTGTTCTCAGGCAGTTGAGCGTCTTCCACTGGACCCATGGTGCTTCTGAGCCCGGAGGGAGGGCTTCAGAAGGAGGGATACCCATGTCAGTAGGAGGGCGGTCGTCCTGAAGCCTTTTTGTCCATAGTTGGAGTCTGGTTTCTTCCCGTGATGCTATTAGGGGCTGGACATGGCTGAGAAAGCTTCTCCTGGACTTCAGCCGTTGGGCCGGGGGTACACGTCCGTAGAGGAGGTGGCGTTCATCATTGGTGGCCTTGGTCATCTCTACTCGGCTGGCGACTTTCCGTCTCACATCAGCAGGGGCAATGCCAGCGAGGAGGTGCAGGTTGTTTATGTTGGTGGGCTTCAAGCAACCAGTGATTGAGCGGCAGGTGTTATTCAACGCTGGGTCTAGTTTCTTGGCATGGGATGATCTCTCCCAAACAGGACACGCATACTCCGCAGAGGAGTAGCACAGGGCCAGAGCAGTAGATCTTAATGTGTGAGCTGTGGCTCCCCATTTGGAGTTGGTCAGCTTCTGGAGAATGTTATTCCGGGAGTTTACTTTCAGTTTGGTGTTTTTGACGTGTTCCTTATAGGAGAGAGTGCGATCCAGTGTTACACCGAGGTAGACAGGGTTGGTGCAGTGCTCAAGTGGTGTTCCAGACCATGTGATGTTAAGGGGTCTGTTTGCTTCCCGGTTCCTGAGATGGAACGAGCAGGCTTGGGTCTTCGCAGGGTTTGCGTGTAGGTGGTTGCGCTCGTAGTAGAGGTGTAGCTCATCTAGGGCTGAGGTGAGATTCGCTTCTACAGCTTCAAACGTACTCTCTTGGGATGTTACACAGAGTGCTACCAATGACAGATGAAGATCTATCCAACAAAGTTAATGCTTCAGGAGAGTTTCATAGAATGTTTCATAGAGTCATAGAGCATGGAAGTAGGCCCTTCAGCCCATCTTGACCATGCCAACCAAAATGCTTCAACATAGCTGGTACCATATCCTGCATTTGGCCCATATTTCTCAATCTTTTCTATCCATGTACCTACCCAAATATATTTTAAATATCATTATTGTACATGCATGAACTACTTCCTCTTGCTGCTACTCATTCCATACATCCACCACTCCCTGAGTGAACAGTTGCCACCCCCCAGGTTTTTATTAAATCTTTCCTCTCTCACCTTAAAATGATGCCTTCTCAGTCTTGATTCCACTGCACTGGGAAAAAAGATAATTCTGAGCATTTACCCGATCTATTCCCCTCGTGATTTTAGACACCTCTCCCAGATCACGCCTCATCCTCCTGCACTACAAGGAATGAGGTCCAAGCCTGCCCAACCTCTCCCTGCAGCTCAGGCTCTCGAGTCCTGGCAACATCCTTGTAAATCTTCTCTGCACCCTTTCCAAATTAATGGTATCTTTCATATAGCAGGGTGACCAAAACTGAACACAATACTCTAATTTGATCAAATGGAAAAAAATATATATATATTTTTTTTAATTTTTATTTATTAGAAGTACATTACATTACAACCACATACATTAGTACTCGTCATTTATATCTTCTTACAATTAATGTACTCCATTTATTTTTTACACTAGAAAAGGAAAAGATTGAAAGAAAGAAGAAAGTGAAGGAAAAAGTGAAAGTGTAGGAAATGTGACAACAAAAAGGGACGAAGACCCTATAAGAGCAAAATTAAAAACAAAAGAAAAAGAGTTAAGAAATAGACCCTAGGAAAGAAAGAAAGAGAGAAAGAGGAAAAAGAGAGAAACAAATATTTTTATGAGCATTACGTAAATGGGACATACCAACTCTTCAACTATCATCCCCCCTTACCAAATGGAAAAATATAATCAACATATACTCTATTGAGTATTATTTCGCATAATTGATACATCATACCTGGAAGCAAATATAGTTCCCGCAGTCAAAGTTCTTCAACAAAAGTAAGAGACAAAATGAATCAAATGCTGGGAAGAAGGGGAGAATAGTACGGGAAGGTATGTGGAGTGCAAATGAAAAATGTGTTGGTGTGAAGTCGTGTTGGGTTGCCAATTGATTTGAGTAAAAGGTGACGTGATTGGGGTTTGGATATGAAGGATTAGGAGAACCATTATGTTGTGATCTGGCCTGCTGCAGAGTCCGAGACGAATGACCTGCTGAGATACATTGTGGTGAAAATTAAGCAGGGGTAAGTGAGAATGGAAAATGAAATAGGAAAGGAACACATGAAGTGAGAGACGGCAATGCTTTGAGGCAATGCTTTCTGTTCTTCTTCACAAAATGTGAACAATGCCAGTAATGTCAACATTAATTATCCATCCGTAAATACCCTTGAACTGAGAGGGAAGGTAAAATGTCATGTAAAAGCCAGACCAGGCATGGGAAACAGATCACCCTCGCCGGGCATTAGACTACGGTGGTGCTGCGATAGAGTTGCTGCCTTACAGCAGCAGAGACCCGGGTTCGATCCTGACCTCAGGTGCTCTCTGTACGGAGTTTGTACGTTTTCTCCGGGTGCTCCGTTTTCTTCACGCTTTCCAAAGACGTACAGGTTTGTAGGTTGACACACAAAATGCTGGAGTAACTCAGCGGGTGAGGCAGCATCTCTGGAGAGCAGGAATGGGCGACGTTTCGGGTCGAGACCCAAGGTTCCCGACACAAAACGTCTTCCCATTCCTTCTCTCCAGAGATGCTGCCTCACCCGCTGAGTTACTCCAGCATTTTGTGTCTACCTTCAATTTAAACCAGCATCTGCAGTTCTTTCTTACACAGGTTTGTAAGTTAATTGGTTTCCGCACGGCAGCTGCACGGAGCGGCAGGGGAAGGAGCCGACGGCATCGCGCTGGGCCAGGCCGACCCCTACTTCACCAATCCAGTGCCGCCACGACACCGAGCCTTAAAATGAGAAAATAAGAAACTGCAGATCTCCTTTGGCACTTAATAGAGCTCTTAAAGATAGCAGAGTCAGGGGATATGGTGAGAAGGCAGGAACGGGGTACTGAATGTGGATCAGCCAGGATCACCGTGAATGACGGTGCTGGCTCGAAGGTCCGAATGGCCTACTCCTGCATCTATTGTCTATTGTCTTGTCTAAGATCAGACTTTTCAAGGACTTGGAAGTGGCAAGATGGTGCTGGAACATGGTGACTCTCTGCTAGCTGTTCCAGAAGAGGATCTATTGTACACATGTATGGTCAGATTCGACTGGATATAAACTGACGTTATATCATCTTATATATTTCTATCAGGTCTCCCCACCACCTGCAGCAATCCAGTGAAAAGAATCCAGGTCTATCCAATCTCTCCCTGTAGCTCATACCCCTTCATCCAGGCATCATTGTAGTAAACCTCTTCTTCAATCTTTCCAAAGCCTCCACATCCTTCCGGGCAAAGGGGCGACCAGAACTGCACGCAATACTCCAAGCGGCCTAGCCAAAGTCGTATAGAGCTGCATCGTGACTTCCTGACTCAAGAGCAGGCTGCTTAAGGCTGAATGTGGTTGAGCTTTCTGAGTGCAACCCGCAGTCATCCGGGCAAACAGAGTCGTCCATCAGTCCCCTGACAGGTGCTGTAGCTACTAGACTGCCTTCAAGTATCAAGAGTCGAGCACCTGTAAAACCAAAATGATCGGCAGCAGGATCATAAACCACAGGGTGTCACCCGTAAGTCATGAGCTGTCCAACATGGCCACATCTCTCAGAATTGGTACATGCTTTAGCAACTTGAACAAGCAAAATATGACATGGACCAGAGAAACTGCCAAGATGCATTTCATCATTTGAGTTTAGTTTAGTTTAGTTTAGTTTGGAGATACAGCACAGAAAGAGGCCCTTCGGCCCACCGAGTCCCACCCACTAACACTATCTGACACTATCATGTTCAATGCTGACACAGTGGGCCGAAGGACCTTTACGTGTGTTGTACTGACCTACATTCTATGCTTTTTCTGTGGGGGACAAAAAGGGACAGACGGCATTTCGGGTAATCCAGGTGAAGACTCTCAACCCGAAATGTTGACTGACCATTTCCCTCCACAGGTGCTAACTATCCACCCGAGCTCCACCAGCAGTTTGTTTGTTGAAAAGGTTGAATTGTTGAAGCCAGCGTATATTTATCTGCACCGACTCAATGCTTTGCACTCAAGCCACTGTAAGTAAATCTCCCTGTATTAAGAGCTATCCCAGAGTATTACTATGATCTTCTCTTGTATAAATATCACAGCCCACGAGGCTAACTACACTTGATAAACAGAAACTGTATTGGAAACCCTGGAACGAGCATCTGATTGAATATCACACAGGGGGTTGTGAGGCCGTTCTCCACTCCACAAGGAAGCTTTTGTTCAGTTTACACCTTTTTCAAAAGCTTCTGGTATCGTCTCAAGTAAAACTAAAGGCTTCCGTGAGGGACTTAGCACCATCTCCAGGCACTTAGCAAAGTGACACGCTTAACGGATAGAAAACTCTTCATAAGACATGCATTAGAATAACCGGTTCTTCGGAACACGCATCTTTCGAGGCCTCGCTGATTTATTTATCGAACATAATTCGTTAAATATTTAGCAGGTTGCTCTGGAATGTTTTTGCACCACTCTTTCTACCCAGAGAACCGATCGAAAAATTCCATTTACGCATACACTAGACAGATGATTGGGGTGAGTGAGGAAGATTTGGTAGCACTGGGCCACATGGACCCACAACATATTCTGTGCCTAGAAACCATTGACTCATTAAAGGAGAACAGATGAAATACGTCTCCTCTCTTTCAAAATATGGAAGAAAGCTTCACATTTTCTTTTTAGGTATTTTTTCTGCTTGGCTATAGGTGGGGGTAGGGAAGATGCAAGATGCAGGACACCTGCAGATGCTGCAATCTGGAGCAAAAGACAAAATGCTGGAGGAACTCAGCGGTTCAGGCAGCATCTGTGATGGGAGTGGACAGACGACTTTTCGGGTCGGGACTCCTCTTCAGACTCTGAAGGAATTAGGAGGTGGTCAAACACATAGAGGAGTACAGGCTGTTGACTGTGTTCACCATCACTTGTACTGTCCAGGTGTCTACAATGCAAGTCGCTTGAATCTAACCAAAAGCATTGAAAGGGGTGGAAGTGGGATCCTAGTTTAGTTTAGGTTAATTTATTATTGTTACATGTACAGGGGTACAGTGAAAAGCTTATTTGTCGCCTGCAATCCAATCAGCAAAAAGACTATATATGTTTACAATCAAACCATCCACTGTGTACAGATGCTGGATAAAGAGTATAAGATTTAGTGTAAGATAAAGTCAAATAAAGTCAGATTAATGACAGTACGAAGGTTTCCAATGAGGTAGATGGGAGGTCAGGACTGCTCTCTAGTTGGTGATAGGATAGTTCAGTTGGCTGATAACAACTGGGAAGAAAATGACCCTGAATCTGGAGGAATGCACGGACACATTTCTGTACCTCTTGCCTGACAGGACTGGTCTTTGGAGCACAATCCATCCCACTCACCACCTGCATGGTTTCCATGGCCACACACACTTCCTGTGACCTCGTGGGTCAAAGGCCACTCTTGCCCTCACCTTTGTGGCCGACCACAAGATGGAGGAGTGGTCACCGATGATACAAAAGTGGGTGGTATTGCAAATAGTGAAGATGGTTGTCAAAAATTGCAGCAGGATCTTGATCGGTTGGCCAGGTGGGCTGAGGAATGGATGATGGGATTTAATACAGAGAAATGTGCTTAGTTGCATTTTGGAATGTTTTACACGGGCAGATCTCACAGAGTGAGTGGAAGGGCTCTGGGGATGTATTGAGGAGCAGAACTATCTTAACTATCATGTACTGACCTCTTGTCAGCACACTTTTAAAAATATCCCACTTTCTTAACGTTCCTTTTCCTTCACTCAACCTACTCCAATCAACTTGAGAGAGTCGCTGTCTCATACCCTCAAAGTTGGCCTTGCCTCAATTTAGCATTTTAACTCATGGGTCCCCTCTGTCCCTATCCATAACAATCTTAAACCTAATTGAACAGTGGTCACTGGTCCCAAAAGGCTCATCCATGAACACTTCATCCAATTGTCCCTCCCAATTTCCCCAAACGAGATCAAGTGTTGCCCTCCCCCATGTGAGGGCCCTCCACATGTTGCCCTCCCCCATGTGAGGGCCCTCCACATGTTGCAGGATACTAGTTCTATCCTACACACTAGGGGCAATTTACAGAAACCAATTAACCTACAACTCTGCACGTCTTTGGAACGTGGGAGGAAACCAGAGCATCCAGAGAAAAACCCACGCGGTCACGGGGAGAACGTGCAAACTCCGTACAGACAGCAGCCGTAGTCAGGATCGAACCCGGGTCTTTGGAGCTGCGAGGCAGCAAACTCTACCGCTGCGCCTCTGTGCCGCTCATGAGGGGAAATAGGTGAAAGGCAAGCCTTCTGCGAACACAATCATCGAGAATTACCAGGCATTCAAGATACACAGTGCCAGCCTGCCAAGAGATGCACTTTCCATGGGCCAGAAATCAGCCTCAGGAGAATTCTTTATGGTTTAAATAAAATGTTTTGCTTTCCTCTCTTGACGAGACGTGGGATACCAGCACAGCTACTTCAGTTTGAGATTTGATAATCGGCAAATATACCCCCTGGCGTTCTGGGCTTCCTTAACGCTGAACTGCACAGCGATCTCATTAATTATCGCATTGTTATTTCAGGGGGTTCACTATGAACACGATGGCTGTTGGATTTCCAACAGAGTGTGTACAAAATGCCTGCAGTCAAAGATCTTGACCACTGATCCACAGACGCAGGTTAGAGATATAAAATGTAGTATTAAGTAAATACACAACTTTAAAAACAAACTGTTTTTCGTAAACAGCATTGGATGGCTGGTCACTTTAATTTCATGCTTCATATATTTTGTGACTGTTGGCAGATCAATCTCCCTCCTGGGATAAATAAAGTTCTATCGTATTGTATCGTATCGCAAAATCCAAATGATTGACTAAAATTAAAACAGAGCATGCTGGAAATACTCGGCAGGTCAGGCAGCATCCGTGGAAAGAGAAGCCGAGCTAATGTCAAAAATGTTTCTTCAGAGCTGGGAAGAGAAAAAGCAAGTGAGTATTAAGCAGTAAATTGTGAGGAGGATGAATGGGACAAAGAGTATACAATACCTTGGATAAGGTGAGGTCACACTATTGTACACATCTACATGAAGCGCTGCCTCAAGAAGATGGCATCAATCATCAAGGAATTCCACCATCCAGGCCATGCCCTCTTAAAGTCAGAATCATAGAGTCACACAGTGTGGAAACAGGTCCTTCGACCCAACTTGCCCACATCGACCAACCTGTCCCATCTATACTAGTCCCACTTGCCTATGTTTAGCCCATATCCCTCTAGACCTACTCTATCCAAGTACCTGTCTAGATGTATCTTAAACGTTGCAATAGTACCTGCCTCAACTACCTCCTCCTTCAGCACGTTCCATATACCCACCACCCTTTGTGTGAAAAATGTACCCCTCAGATTCTTATAAAATCTTTCCCCCTTCACCTTAAATCTATGCCTTTTGGTGCTCGATTCCACTACTCCGGCTGAGAGACTCTGTACGTCTACCCTATCTATTCTTCTCATAATTGTATACACCTCTATAAGATCGCTCCTCATCGTCCTGCACTACAGGGAATAGTCCCAGCCTGCTCAACCTATAGCTCAGACCCTCGAGTCCTGGCAACATCAGCACAACTTAACAACATCTTTCCTATAAGATACTGTCCTATAAGATGCTTTCCTATAAGATTCCCAGAGCTGTCCTCTTCTCACTGCTACTGTTAGACCACCAGGTTCAGGAATAGCTACTTTCTGACAACCATCAATTTCTTGAACTGACCAGCACAACCCTAATCCTAGGTCCTGCCTCTTGCATTTCCATGGACTTGATTTGTTTCTTCTAAATGAATTTGCACTTATGACATGCTTTTTTGCATAGTCTTTTTCTTTCACTGTCTTGCAGAATGTATGTTTAATTTACATGCAGGTACAATGTGTGTGTTGTTGATGTGCCTGTGAAGCTGCTGTGAGCAAGATTTTTCATTGTACTTGTACCTCAGTTGCATCTGACAATAAACTCAACTTGACTTGGACTGATTTGACTTGACTTGCTCTGGAGATAAGCTGTTGAGGAGACAACCTGATCGATGATGTGGTTCGACTCCAACCGGTTCACTAATGTTCTCCAGTGGAGAAATATGTAATCCTTCCTCAGTTTGGCCGACTTGTGACTCTAGACCCACTAATGTTCTTATCCTTCAGAGTCACCTCAGTCGGAGAAAATTAAGTATGGACACTGAGGGATAAGATTACCATACATTTGGATAGACAGGGGCTGATTGGGCATAGTCAGCATGATTTTGCACGTGGGAGATGGTGTCTTACGAATCACATTAAGTTTTTTAAAAGAATTAACCAAAAAGGTTGACGAGAGCAAGGCCAGAGATGTTGTCTGCATGGACTTCAGCAAGGAATTTGATAAGGTTCCGCATGGTAGGGTTCTCTGGAAAGTTAGAATGCATGGGATCCAGGGAGATCTCACCAACTGGATAGAGAATTGGCTTCATAGAAGGAAGTAGAGGGTGATGGGGGACAGTTGTTTTGCGGACTGGGGGCCCGTGACTGATGGTTTGCCTCAAGGATTGGCGCTGGGCCCATTGCTGTTTATGGTTTATATCAACGATTTGGATGAGAATGTACAGGTTATGATTAGTAAGTTTGCAGATGTCACTAAAGTGGGTGGTATTGTAGATAGGGAAGATGGTTATCAGAAATTACAGCAGAATCTTGATCAGTTGGGCAAGTGGGCTGAGGAATGCTTAATGGAGTTTAATGCAGATAAGTGTGAGGTGTTGCACTTTGGGAACTGAAACCAGGGAAGGACCTACATAGTGAATGGTAGGAGCAATTAGATCTAGAAGTGCAGGTACACAAAGGATGGTGGGTGTATGGGACGAGCTGCCAGAGGAGGTGGTTGAGGCTGGGACTAACCCAACATTTAATGAACAGTTAGACAGGTACATGGATAGGACAGGTTTGGAGGGATATGGACCAAAAGCAGGCAGGTGGGACTAGTGTAGCGGGGACATGTTGGCCGGAGCACGCAAGTTGGGCCGAAGGGCCTGTTTCCACACTGTATCACTCTATAACTCTGTGACTGTGAATTTTGTATACATAGAGATATTACGGGCAAATTCTGGTGACCCCACGGGGCTATGGATTGGCTCCAGCCAATTCTTTCAGGACTCATTCAGCTCTGCAAATGCACAAATAATTTAATTAACAAACACAAAAAGTAATGTTTTATGCCTTGGAGCAATCTCCCCACTGATAGAATTTGAATGTGAATAGATCATGAGATGATATAATATTCTCAGACTCCAAAAAGCATTTTGGCTGAATTTAGCTCGAGGATATAATTGTGTTCTTTTGTATGAATTCTCTGAAACCATTATAAAGTTTGAAACATGTGGCTCATTTACTTTCAGGTGACAGATTGCATTGGTTGCTTGTTGGACACAGGTATTTGAGTTCTCATTATATGGTTCTTTTGATCAATCATCCTTAACTAAGTAGAGTTCCCATTCATTCCCAACCATCTGAATGAACAAGTCCTGCTTCTTCTTCCTGTCTTGAGTTTTGATTGCTTTAATTCGTTTCAGGCAGAAGATTCTGCATTCAATCTCATCCACAAGAGGTGAGCATAAAGACCTAGGCTGATGGCTCCAAGATGATACTGAGGGAGGGCAGATGCCTGGACATGGAGTAATGGAGATATGTGACGATATTGAGTGTTACCCGTACAAAGTTACTAAGCTTAAGTCAAGACATTAAGCTCTATCTGTTATGTATCTACCAGCAGCCTCATTTTTGGAAGATTATACTCTATCGACCCACATTTCAAAGACTAATTTACTTCACTGCCCAGGTCCTACTTCTGAGTCGGATTAACTGCCAATAATCTCTATTTTGAGCAATTGATCCCTCTCCCAGTCTAGGAGGAGCTACAAGAACATCAGTGGCGCAGCGGTAGAGTTGCTGTCTTACAGCGCTTGCAGCACCAGAGACCCGGGTTCAATCCTGAATAGGGGTGCTGTCTGTACAGAGTTTGTACTTTCTCCCCGTGACCACGGGGGTTTTCTCCGAGATCTTCGGTTTCCTCTCACACTCCAAAGACTTACAGGTTTGTAGGTTAATTGGCTTGGTGTATGTGTAAATTGTCCCTAGTGTGTAGGATAGCGTTAATGTGCGGGGATCGCTGGTCGGTGCGGACTTCGTGGGCCGAACAGTCTGTTTCCGCTCGGTATCTCTAAACTAAAACTAAACAGCTGCCCACTAGATCCGTATCCCTTTCTGTTGATTTAAAACAACATTATTTTGATTTACAACAGAGGTAGATCTTAAATCTTATGAGGAACACATGCTCCAATATACATCAGCCATAATTGAATGGCAGAGCAGACTTGATGGGCTGAATGGCCTAATGTCCTGATATTTTATGATCTATGATCTTCCAACAAGAGGATGTGTTCTCAGCCTCTTACTATATTCTCTTCATACTCACAAACAACTGCGCGTCCAAATTCTGCTCTACGTCCATCTACAAGTTTCAGATGACATCATGGTGGTGGGCTGGTTCATGAACAATGACGAGACAGGATTATAGATGAGATGGAGAACATAGTAAAATGATGTCAAAACAACCTCTACCTCAATGTCTGCAAAATGAAGGAGCTAAATATTGACTTAAGGAAGTTGGTACATGCCCCAATTAGCATCAATGGTGCTGAAGTGGAGATCATCGAGAGCTTCAAGTTCCTGGATATAAATATCACCAACAATTTGTTCTGGTCGAACAACATTGAAGCAATGACCATGAAAGCATGCCAATGCCTCTACCTCCTTGGAAGACCTTCACTATTACAACGTTTAAGAAACATTTAGATAGGTACATGAACAGGATAGGTTTAGAAGACTATGGGCCAAATGCAGGCAGGTGGGACTAGTGTAGATGGAGCATCTTGATCGGCGTGGGTGTTGGACCGGAGGGCCTTTTCTCACGCAGTATGACAAGGGATATTTAGTATTTCTCCAATGACCCTTACCAGTTTCTACAGATGTGCCATGGAAGGCATCCTATACAGATGCATCACAGGTTGGTGCGGCAACTGGTCTGCTCAAGACCTCAAGAACTTGCAGAGAAACCAAACAATCTTAAACACTGCCCATTCCATTATACAAACCAGCCCACCCACATCGATATGCTTCACATTGCCCTGAGAAAGCAGCCAACATAATCAAGGACTACATACATCACAGTCGTTCCCTCTTCTCCCCTCTCCCATTGGGCATAAAATACAAAAGCCTGAAAGGACGTAGCATCAGATTCAAGCACAGTTTCTGCCTCACTGTTATCAGTCTACTAAATGGACCTCTCATCAGCAAGGTGTAGAAAGGAACTGCAGATGCTGGTTTAAACTGACGATAGGCACATAATTCTGGCATAACTCAGCAGGACAAGCAGCATGTATGGAGAGAAGGAATGGGTGACGTTTCTGGTCGAGACCCTTCTTCACACTAAAGAGTCTAAAGAAGTGTCTCGACCTGAAATGTCACCCATTCCTTCTCTCCAGAGATGCTGCCTGTCCCGCTGAGTTCCTCCAGCATTTTGTGTCTATCTTCTCTCATCAGCAAGGGATGTATTCCCAATCTTCCAACCTACATCATTGCAACCCTTGCGCATTTTATAACTGCACTTTCTGTCACTGGAACACCAAATTCCCCATTCTGTTTATTTTTTCTTTGCATCATTTGACGTACTCATGTATGATACGATTTGACTGGATAGTATGCAAAAATATGTTTTTTGCTATATCTTGTACATAGGGCAATAATAATAAATAAATAACAAGGATCTATTTTCCCGTTATGTGTAGGAAAGAACTGCACATACTGGTTTAAATTGAAGATAGACACAAAATGCTGGAGTAACTCAGCGGGACAGACAACATATCTGGAGAGAAGGAATGGATGACGTTTCGGGTCGAGTCCCTTCTCCATGTTCTCCAGAGATGCTGCCTGTCCCGCTGAGTTACTCCAGCATTTTGTGTCTACTTTTCCCATTATTATGTTTTGTTTCTCAGGGTCATTTCTAAATGACAGTTTAAGGCTCAGATCTGTGGCTTAAATCATATTTATTTTCAGACACAGGCCATATGTGGCAGAGGGAGATTTAATGCATGCTTTCTACACAAAATATAGTGCACCAGTGGTACATTAATTACATGTAATATGCTGGCATTCACTATAGTATAGAAAACGACACAGAGGGCTGCAGTACCTCAGCGGGTCAGGCAGCATCTCTGGAGAACATGGAAAGGTGACAGTTTGGGTCGGGACCATTCTTCAGACGCAGTATAGCATTGTAAAGAATCATGCATTACAGTAACACTTAATATTCTGTAAAATGAAATGACAAAATGGAACTAGCAGGCTGGTTTTCCCCAAAGATGTTTTAAAATTACACGTTATCAGAACGCTGTAATTTATGGCTATCAAAATGACATCAAAATGTCCCTGAGATCCCAGCGCACAGCTTCCAACAACAATCAAAACATGCCAGATGTTGAAGATGCCAAGCACAAATTGCTGGAGAATCGGTGGGCCAGGCAGCATCTATGGAGGGAGTGGGAGAGTCCAGGACCAGAGGTCATAGCCTCAGAATTAAAAGACGTTTCTTTAGGAAGGAGATGAGGAGGAATTTCTTTGTTCACGGGGTGGTGAATCTGTGGAATTCATTGCCACAGAAGATTGCGGCGGCCAAGTCAATGGATATTTTTAAGGCAGAGATAGATAGATTCTTGATTAGTATGGGTGTCATGGGTAGAAGGCAGGAGATGGGGTTAAGAGGGAAAGGTAGATCAGCCATGATTGGATGGCGGAGTAGACAAGCCTAATTCTGCTCCTATCACTTATGAACCTATGAACTTATGAACTTATGAACTTCCTTGTTGTTGATGGTCACAACTCCGACCTCTGGATCAAGAGGTCAAGTATCTAACCATTCCTCGGTTGTACATGACAGAGATTAGGACCGAGTGGATTGCAGATTGTCAACAGTGTTAACGTTCACACACCACACTAAACAGAGGCTTTATCCGTCCACTCAGGGGGATAACAAGTGCTTCAAGTCCCTATTACCAGAGTTCCCTCAGTATTTTAAAAATAATTCCACGTCTTATTTTAGATCAAGCGACATAGAAACTACTGGCAGATTTGTCTACAATACACTTTGAACTTTGGAAGATATATTGGTGCAAGAAGTTGAAAACCGTGGCCACCAGGTTTAGGAACAACTTCTTCCCAGCAACTATCAGGCTCTTGAACACCACACAACACTAACCTCAGCAACTATGATCTTCTATGGACTGTGTCTCTGGTTGCACTATGGACCGGTTTGGCATTATTATGGTTGTCCAGCATTGTGATTATTAATTTCTTGTGTTATTGATTATTAAATATTTATCTATATGTTATTGTATTACGGGGCTGTCCAGCTGCAGCGAGTAAGAATTTCATTATTCTGCTGTCGGAACATTTGACAATTAAATACTTTCTTGGCACACTCTTAACAAACTTGGACAAACTGTTCTTTGAGAGATGCCAAACGTGATGCCAAGTTAAACTGATCCCATCTGCCTGCACGTGATCCATATCCCTCTATTCCCTGAACTTCCATGTGCCGGTCTAAAAGCCTCTTCAACCCAACTATTGTATCTGCCTGCACCACCACCCTTGGCAACGTGTTCCAGGCCCCACCACCCTCTGTGTAAAAAACTTGCCCTTTAAACTTTCCTCCTCTCACCTTATGTGAGACCAAGATCAGGATAGAACCTGGGTCTCTGGTGCTGTTTAAGTAGTAGTCCTACTAGCTATGCCACTGTGTCAGCCTGTGCAGTGCCCTGAGATGGATGTGAAAGGTGCTATAGAGAGGCAATCGTCATTGGTATCGGTATCACTTTACTATTGCACGTGTACCGAGATACAGTGAAATGGTGTGTGCTTGGTCTCAGAAGTGAAGCAAAAAACCTTGCAGGTCTCAGCTGAGATATTTTATCGGACTTTACCTTGGACTAAACGTTATATCCTTTGTCCTGCATCTGTAAACTGTGGACGGCTTGACTGTAACCATGTACAGTCTTTTTTTTTTTAATAATAATATTTTTATTAGAAGCAAAGACATATTATGATAAAAACATTTCATGTATATCAATCATAAATTATTAATATTATCAATTGTGGATTGATTCTGCTTCTAGTTTTTTTATAGATAAAAAGTGAGAAAGAAAGAGAGAAGAGAAAAAAAAAGAAAACACAAATGTCAAGAGAAAAAAAAAGAGTGGAATAATTTACTAATAATACATCATTGGAGATATGTTCGTAGGTTATAAAGTATAACTTTTCATCTAATCCTAAGTTCAAGCTTCAGTCTTTTCACTGAGTGGATGGCACGCGACAAAAAAGCTTTTCACTGTACCTTGGTACAAGTGATAATAATATTAAACTCAACTAAACCAGCTGCCCAAACACATCTTTGATTCAAGAACTTTATCTAATTCAGTGTTTCTCAGGTATATTGTTTTGTAGAATGCAATTAATTGCCTGATTTTCAGAAGCCCTCCCATCCATTTGCGATTGCCCTCGTCACCTCTGTACCCAATCGTCATTTAGACCAATCTAGCTACTGCAGGATCTGCAAAATTATAGAAATTGATGTGACCGATCCGTTTATCTGCAAGACACAAATTCGACAGTAAAATCCATCACATGGACTTAATAGCTTAACCTGACAAACTGGGAGGTGGAAATAGAAACCATATCTTAATCACTTTTATTTCTAAATCATTAGTCTTTGGGCTCCAGCTTAGTCAAATTAATACTGCTGTCAAAAATCATATAATTTTGTAAAGCAAGTGCAGCGACTGTATGAGGTAAGGGATCTTATGCAAACACCAGAAATGGAAGTACAATCCATTGGATTGTGAAATGGAAGAGCCCCTACCATTCACACCTGATACTGTAGCAATGTTACAAAATTTTGAGATTTTAAAAATAAAGTCTGCAATTTATCCCATCAGATAAAGCATAAAAAGAAGTTTAATTTGACACTTAATTCACTTTCATATCTTCAGTATTAAAAAAGTTATGGCCATTATCATACTCAGAAATTAGCATCTAGTTCCCTATTGCTTTTCCATTGACAACACAAAAGCTGTGATCGAGGACAGTTAAAAGCCCATAACTTTCTTAAAAATTATGATAACTGAAAGAAATTTTCAGTTATTATAGATTGAAGCATTCTGAAACAAATATGAAACAATCTTACTTCGAAGACATGAAAGTAAAGCATATAATTAGTTAGTTACCTAATTGTAGCTAATTACAAAATTCAATTACTAGATCTAAACATCTATCAATTTCTTAAGAATAGATTAACATTTTTAAATAGCCTAAGTGTCCAAATAACATTCACACAATAATTCACAATATAACATAATTATTCAATCTAATTTTCATGAATTTACAGGCCAAATGGAAGGAATTGAATGTTTAATACCTGTAAATTAATGGGGATTTAATTCATCTTGCGAGTGAGGATTTCTGGAACGCGATCTTTTGGAACGTTCATTTGCGGTGAATTTAACCCCGTATTGGCATGAAAAATACTGCCATTAATTCGGGGAATAAAATCACCGTGTCCCATGAAAAAATGTGAATTAAAGGCTTCTTAAGAAGCACTTTTATACATTTAAAGAAACCACTTTCGTTTACCTGTCCCGTGTGTGAAATCCGTCCCCGTTATCGGCGTTGACGCTTCAGGAGCTGCTTTTAAAATTACTCCAGCGCTGACATTGACGATTTAAATTTTTTTTTTAATTCACAAAACGCCGGTAGGAACGATTTGTCAGCCAAGGCTTGTACTCCAACAAAATATTAACCAGGACCAGGGAGGAGAAACCCGCGTTTTAACCCCGCCCCTCCTTAAAGGCGCCAAAATCGCGCACACGGCCAGTGGCAGAATTACAGCGCGACTGAAGGTAAGTTTTGTAACATACCTAGATACTGTGCCCCTAAACACAAAGTGCTGGAGGAACTAAGCAGGTCAGGCAGCATCTATGGAGGGAGATGAACAAAGGTGTAGGAAGGAACTGCAGATGCTGGTTTAAACCGAAGATGGACACAGTCTGAAGAAGGGTCTTGACCCGATACCACCTATTCCTTTTCTCCAGAGATGCTGTCTGACCCAATGAGTTACTGCAGCTTTTTGGGGTCCATCTTAAGTTGAACAAAGGTCCTGACCTGTAACATCATCTGCCCATTCCCTCCACAGACGCTGTTTGACCCGCAGAACACTTAAGGTTTTAGTTTAAGAAAGAACTGCAGATGCTGGAAAAATGGAAGGTAAACAAAAATGCTGGAGGAACTCAGCGGGTGAGGCAGCATCTATGGAGAGAAGGAATAGGCGACGTTTCGAGTCAAGACCATTCTAAGTTTAGTTTAGTTTAATTTAGTTTAGAGATACAGCGCGGAAACAGGCACTTTGGCCCACCGAGTCCGCGCCGACCAGCAATCCCCGCACACTAACACTATCCAACACACACTAGGGACAACTTACAATTTTACAAAGCCAATTAGCCTACAAACCTGTACGTATTTGCAGTGTAGGAGGAAACTGGGGCTCCTGGAGAAAAGCCATGTAGATCACAGGAAGAACGTACAAACTGCATACAGACAGCCCCCTTTAGTCATGTTCGAACCAAGTTCTCTGGGGCTGTAAGGCAGCAACTCTACTGCTGCACCACACTGCCTTGAACCGCCCATTTTCTTCAAGATTCCAGCATCTGTGTTCCCTTGTGTCCCCAAGAATATGAGCCTCCTTCACTTCCCAGCACAATGCGCAAATCCTTCTCTTCGCTCAACTAACCACCAAAAAACTTTGGGAGTTGAGTGTTCAAGGGATTTACAACCCCCTTGGTAAGGTTCCTCCTAAATGGCTGGATTCTGTTTGCATTTCCACACTAGACCTGAGACACCAATTCAGTTTAGTTTAGAGATACAGCATGGAAACAAGGCTCTTTAGCCCACCCATGTCCACGCCGACCTATTCACACCAGTTCTATATTATCCCATCCTATTTCACATCCTATTCCATTCACACAAGGGGGCAATTTTACAGAGGCTAATTCATCTATCCTCACACACGTCTTTGGGATGTGGGAGGAAACCACAGCACCCGGAGGAAACCCACGTCCCACGCAGTCACAGGAAGAATGTGTAAATTCCACACAGACAGCACACAAGGTCAGAATCAAGCCCGGGTCTCAGGTGCAGTGAAGCAGGAGCTCTACCAGCTGAGCTACTGTGCACCCACTAATTTCTCATAACCATAATTATCATTTCCTTTTGCATGCAAAAATCAAAGGCGGGAGGAACTCTGCGGGTCAGGCTGCATCTGTGGAGGGAATGATGTTTCGGGTCGGGACACTTCAGATTTGAGTTTGTCCATTCCCTCCGCAGATGCTGCCTGAAACGTTGAGTTTCTCCAGCACTGTGTGTTTATTTGGTCAAAATTCCAGCATCTGCAGTTTTCTTGCCGGTGGTTCCTTTCACAGCTTTATTACCTTTGATGCAGCTGCATGAATAACAACTTTGCACAAAATCATTGCACAATATTCTGAAATAATGAAGAATGTGTTCCATGGAGCAGATTTGACAGGGTGCCTAAATGTGTATTTTTTGAGTGGATGGTTGGTGATTTGTAAAGGCTTTGCTGAGCTATTCTCTACAAGGAGGCTCAGAATGCGAGAGAATAGAGAATTAACACTACACCTCACTCAGTTGGCCTTGGCCTTACCTTAACCCTCCCACCCTTGTATCTCGACAATGAAAATTCTTGTATGAAATACTGTAGAACATGAACATGAGTAATGGCGTGATGGCTGAGTGAAATATTTCATTGCACTTTCGGTGTGTAGCTTGAATCAAAAGGCATTTCACAACAAACGATGCACAATGTCTACAGTAACTCGGTAGGTCAGGCAGCATCTCTGGAGGACATGAAGAGACGATGCTTCGGGTCGGGACCCTTCTTCAGGCTGATTGCAAGAAAGCTGGAACAAAGGTGAGGGCAGGACAAAGCGTGACAAGTGATAGGTGGATACAAGTGAGGTGGGTGGGTTGATGGTTGGTCAAAGACCAGAGATGAAAAGCCAAAAGGCGGTGGAACAGCAATGGCAGGAATGTCTGGGCATAATCCGGAAGACGCAGGATCATTTCATTCCAAAAAGGAAGAAAGATTCTAAGGGGAGTAGGAGGCAACCGTGGCTGACAAGACAAGTTAGGGATAGAATAAAACTAAAAGAAAAGATGTATAACACAGCAAAGAGTAGCTGGAAGCCCGAGGATTGGGAAACTTTCATAGGACAACAGAAGGAAACAAAACGGGCAATACGGGCTGATAAGATGAAGTACGAGGGGAAGCTGGCCAGGAATATAAAGAAGGACAGTAAAAGCTTCTTTAGATATGTTAAGGGAAAAAGAGTAGCAAAGTCAAATGTGGGTCCCTTGAAGGCAGACACGGGTGAAATTATTATGGGCAGTAAGGAAATGGCAGAAGAGTTGAATAGGTACTTCGGATCTGTCTTCACTAAAGAAGACACAAACAATCTCCCAGATGTACTGGAGGACAGAGGATCTAAGGGGGTAGAGGAACTGAAAGAAATTTTCATTGGGCGAGAAATAGTATTGGGTAGGCTAATGGGACTGAAGGATCATAAATCCCCTGGGCCTGATGGTCTGCATCCCAGGGTCCTCAGGGAGGTGGGAGGTACAGCGAGACCTGGGTGTCCTTGTACACCAGTCACTGAAAGTTGGCGTGCAGGTACAGCAGGCAGTGAAGAAAGCTAATGGAATGTTGGCCTTCATAACAAGAGGATTTCAGTATAGGAGTAAAGAGGTTCTTCTGCAGTTGTATAGGGCTCTGGTGAGACCACATCTGGAGTATTGTGTACAGTTTTGGTCTCCTAACTTGAGGAAGGACATCCTTGTGATTGAGGCAGTGCAGCATAGGTTCACGAGATTGATCCCTGGGATGGCGGGACTATCATATGAGGAAAGATTGAAAAGACTAGGCTTGTATTCACTGGAGTTTAGAAGGATGAGGGGTTATCTTATGGAAACATATAAAATTATAAAAGGACTGGACAAGCTAGATGCAGCAAAAAAAATTCCCAATGTTGGGCGAGTCCAGAACCAGGGGCCACAGTCTTAGAATAAAGGGGAGGTCATTTAAGACTGTTGAGAAAAAACGTTTTCACCCAGAGAGTTGTGAATTTATGGAATTCCCTGCCACAGAGGGCAGTGGAGGCCAAATCACTGGATGGATTTAAGAGAGAGTTAGATAGAGCCCTAGGGGCTAGTGGAGTCAAGGGATATGGGGAGAAGGCAGGCACGGGTTATTGATGGGGGACGATCAGCCATGATCACAATGAATGGCGGTGCTGGCTCGAAGGGCTGAATGGCCTCCTCCTGCACCTATTTTCTATGTTTCTATGTTTCTATGAGATAAGAAGAAAATGAGAGGAAATGTGAAGTCAGAAAAAAAAGGGCAAAGTTTGAAGGGGATGGGAAGAAGGGGAAAGGGGGGAGTGGGATTGTGGAAGAAAATGGGTTCACAGCCAGGTGGGGCACAGGGAAGAGAGGGAGGAAAATGGGGGGGGGAGGTATTTGTAGGTTAGATACCTAAAATTGGAGATTTCACTATTTATACCATTGGGTTATAGGTGCCACAATGGGATGAGGTACTGTACCCCCAGTTTGATATGTCCTCACAGCATTACTCTAGTGTACAGAGAATATAGTGTAACATAGAAGTGGTGTGAACAGGTGATCTATAGCCAAAAAACTGAGACCTCTACCAGCCAAGGATTTAGGATAGTAGGTAAAAGGGAAAACACTATCTTCAGGTTCCCAATTCAATTCCAACTCAATCTCCATCCTGTAGTAAAATCTTACTGTAAGTAGTAAAATCTTACTGTAAGTAGTAAAAAAAAGTACAGGTACAGTAATGGAATAAGTGAATGAGGTAACGTTAAGAGTAAGAGTTAAGAGCTACTGTTGTAATACGGCAGTGGTTTTATGGGAGTACGTGCCAGTAGGGCATGCCAGTACCTCTAAAAAGATGAGCTGAATGGCCTAATTCTGCTCCTGTGCTTTATAATCTTGGTGAAACATGGCACGATATTTATCATTGATGGTCAAACTGGGTCTTCTTTCGCTTGCGGAGGTGAGGCTGAAGGGTGACTAGCAGTCTTGCACGTGGGAGTTCTTGTCTCACAAATCTGATTAGAGTTTTTTGAAGATGTGACCAAAAAGGTCGATGAGGGCAGAGCTGTAGATGTTGTGTACATGGATTTCAGTAAGTCATTCGACAAGGTTCCGCATGGTATGCTGCTCTGGAAGGTTAGATCGCATGGGATCCAAGGAGAGATAGCTGAATGGATAGCAAATTGGCTCCATGGAAGGAAGCAGAGGGTGATGGTGGAAGGTTGCTTCTCAGACTGGAGGCCTGTGACTAGTGGTGTACCTCAGAGTTTGGTGCTGAGCCCGTTACTGTTTGTCATCTACATCAATGATTTGGATGAGACCATTCAGGACAAGATTAGCAAGTTTGCTGAAGATACAAAAGTGAGTGGTTTTGCAGATAGTGAAGATGGTTGTGAAAGATTGCAGCAGGATCTCGATCGATTGGCCAGGTGGGCAGAGGAATGGTTGATGGAATTTAATACAGAGAAGTGTGAGGTGTTGCATTTTGGGATGTCGAACAAGGGCAGGAACTACACAGGTAGGCCTCTGAGTAGTGTTGTAGAGCAGAGGGATCTAGGAGTACAGGTGCATGGTTCCTTGAAGTTCGAGTCACAGGTAGATAAGGTGGTCAAAAAGGCTTTTGGCACATTGGCCTTCATCAGTCAGAGTATTGAGAAGAGAAGTTGGGAGGTCATGTTGCAGTTGTATAAGACATTGGTGAGCGCATTTAGAATATTGTGCTCAGTTCTGGGCACCATGTTATAGGGAAGATGTTGTCAAGCTTGAAAGGGTTCAGAAAAGATTTACGAGGATGTTGCCAGGGCTAGAGGGTGTGAGCTAGAGGGAGAGGTTGAGTAGACTGGGTCTCTATTCCATGGAGCACAGGAGGATGAGGGGGGATCTTATAGAGGTGCACAAAATGATGAGAGGAATAGATCGGGTAGATGCACAGAGTCTTTTACCCAGAGTAGGGGAATCAAGGACCAGAAGACGTAGGTTCAAGGTGAAGGGGAAAAGATTTAATAGGAATCCGAGGGGTAACTTTTTCACAAACAAGCTGCCAGAGGTGGTAGTTGAGGCTGCGACTATCCCATCGCTTAAGAAACAGTAAGACAGGTACATGGATAGGACAGGTTTGGAGGGATATGGACCAAACGCAGGCAAGTGGACCAGTGTAGCTGAGACATTGTTGGCCGGTGTTGGCAAGTTGGGCCGAAGGGCCTGTTTCCACACTGTATCACTCCATGCCTCTATGACTTTGACTCTAACATGAAAAGGTTTGATGGGACAGATAGGAGAAAGAGATAGATCAATCATGATTGAATTGCGGAGTAGACTTGATGGGCCAAATGGTGTAATTCTGCACCTATTACTTATGACCTTATGGATGCAGAGATGTTTCCAGGTGTGGGGTAGTGTAT
Source organism: Malacoraja senta (assembly GCA_038087875.1). Lineage (NCBI taxonomy): Eukaryota > Metazoa > Chordata > Chondrichthyes > Rajiformes > Rajidae > Malacoraja > Malacoraja senta. The sequence continues at coordinate 19,464,956 of CM075988.1, forward strand.
AACTCGAGGCTGTCAATGGAAAAGGGTCACCAAGACATATGACAGGGAATTTAGTACGTCCTTACCAAAGAACAGGGAGAATGTGAAGTATGCTTGTACAGGGAATGATCGAGGTGAAAAATGTGGTCACATGAAAGGGAGACTGGATGAGCAAGTAACTGAACAGGGAGCAGAGGATCACAGTTATAGGTTTCAGTGAGGAAGGAATGGGAGAGTGCAGCGTAAATGCCAGCACACTCTAATCGTGCCGTGTGCCCTGTGATTTTAGCAATCTCATCTCCTGGGTCAAGGTAAAATCAGTTTGAGCAGATAATGACAGAATTTTCTGCAGAGGAGGCAGATTGCCAGAGAGTATCTATGAGCGATCTCTGCAACAGGCAGCTGTAACATCAATGAACATCAGTAACACGGCTGTGCAGGATGTGAGTTACAGCTGATATCAGCCAGAGAGGAAGTAACACTGATCAATTTAAGCCCCGCTTACTTATCACGCAACTGCTAATATACGCGATTCCACACTGACATTTTATCTAAAGTATTCTTCAGTCATAGACTCTTAGAGTCGTTGGTTGAACTCAGGACTTAGTTTTTTGCACCAGTGTTACGGTTATTAATTTCTTGAATTTATTATATATTAAATATATTATACATTATTATACATATGTGGGTATTAAATATATGGGCCAACAAAAATGCCACAAGTGAGAAATTCATTGTACTGTTTTCATTAAAAATTACAATTGATTCTTCAATGTTAGAACCATAGTTTCATACAGCACAGAACCAGGCCCTTCGACCCAACTCGTCTTGCCAACCAAGGGACACCTAAGCTAGTCAGGGGAAGGCAGCAGCAGCCAAGTTCATGGCACCATGGATGGCTCTGCGGCACAGGAGGGGAGGAAAAAGAGTGGAAGGGCCATAGTAATAGGGGGGTTCAATTGTAAGGAGAATAGATAGGCGTTTCTGCGGCCGCAAACGAGACTCCAGGATGGTATGTTGCCTCCCTGGTGCAAGGGTCAGGGATGTCACTGAACGGCTGCAGAACATTCTGGAGGGGGAGGGTGAACAGCCAGCTGTCGTGGTGCACATTGGCACCAACGATATAGGTAAAAAAGGGGATGAGGTCCTACAAGGCGAATTTAGGGAGCTAGGAGATAAACTTAAAAGTAGGACCTCAAAGGTAATAATCTCTGGATTATTGCCAGTGCCACGTGCCAGTCAGAGTAGAAATAGGAGAACATTGGAGATGAATACGTGGCTTGAAAAATAGTGCAAAGGGGAGGGATTCAAATTTCTAGGGCATTGGAACCAGTTCTGTGGGAGGTGGGACCAGTACAAACAGGACGGTCTGCACCTGGGCTGGAATGGAACCAATGTCCTTGGGGGAGTGTTTGCTAGTGCTGTCGGGGAGGATTTAAACTAATGTGGCAGGGGAATGGGAGCATGAGTAGAGAGACAGACGGGTGTAAAATGAGGGTAGAAGCAACAGGTAGCAAGGTGAAAAGTAAAAGTGGCAGGCAGAAAAATCCAGGGCAAAAATCAAAAAGGGCCACTTTTCAACATAATTGTATAAGGGGTAAGAGTGTTGTAAAAACAAGCCTGAAGGCTTTGTGTCTCAATGCAAGGAGCATTCGTAATAAGGTGGATGAGTTGAATGTGCAGATAGTTATTAATGAATATGATATAGTTGGGATCACGGAGACATGGCTCCAGGGTGACCAAGGCTGCGAGCTGAACATCCAGGGATATTCAATATTCAGGAGGGATAGACAGAAAGGAAAAGGAGGTGGCGCAGCGTTGCTGGTTAGAGAGAAGATTAACGCAATAGAAAGGAAGGACATTAGCTTGGAGGATGTGGAATCGATATGGGTAGAGCTACGAAACACTAAGGGGCAGAAAACGCTAGTGGGAGTTGTGTACAGGCCACCTAACAGTAGTAGTGGAGTTGGGGATGGCATCAAACAGGAAATTAGAAATGCGTGCAACAAAGCTAAAACAGTTATAATGGGTGACTTCAATCTACATATAGATTGGGTGAATCAAATTGGCAGGGGTGCTGAGGAAGAGGATTTCTTGGAATGTATGCAGGATAGTTTTCTAAACCAACATGTAGAGGAACCAACGAGAGAACAGGCTATTCTAGACTGGGTATTGAGTAATGAGGAAGGGTTGGTTAGCAGTCTTGTTGTGCTTGGGCAAGAGTGACCATAATATGGTTGAGTTCTTCATTAGGATGGAAAGTGACATCGTTAATTCAGAAACAAGGGTTCTGAACTTAAAGAAGGGTAACTTTGAGGGTATGAGACATGAATTGGCCAAGATAGACTGGCAAGTGATTCTTAAAGGGTTGATGGTGGATATGCAATGGAAGCAATTTAAAGACTGCGTGGATGAACTACAACAATTGTTCATCCCAGTTTGGCAAAAGAATAAATCAGGGAAGGTAGCGCATCCGTGGATAACAAGGGAAATCAGGGATAGTATCAAACCAAAAGATGAAGCATACAAATTAGCCAGAAAAAGCAGCCTACCAGAGGACTGGGAGAAATTCAGTCCAGCAGAGGAGGACAAAGGGCTTAATTAGGTAAGGGAAAATAGATTATGAAAAAAAACTGGCATGGAACATAAAAACTGACTGCAAAAGCTTTTATAGATATGTGAAAAGAAAAGGATTAGTTAAAACAAATGTAGGTCCCTTGCAGTCAGAAACTGGTGAATTGATCATGGGGAACAAGGATATGGCAGACCAATTGAATAACTACTTTGGTTCTGTCTTCACTAAGGAAGATATAAATAATCTGCCGGAAATAGCAGGGGACCGGGGGTCAAATGAGATGGAGGAACTGAGTGAAATCCCGGTTAGCCGGGAAGTGGTGTTAGGTAAATTGAATGGATTAAAGGCCGATAAATCCCCAGGGCCAGACAGGCTGCATCCCAGAGTAGTTAAGGAAGTTGCCCCAGAAATAGTGGATGCATTAGTGATAACTTTTCAGAACTCTTTAGATTCTGGAGTAGTTCCTGAGGATTGGAGGGTAGCTAATGTTACCCCACTTTTTAAAAAGGGAGGGAGAGAGAAAATGGGGAATTACAGACCAGTTAGTCTAACATCGGTTGTGCGGAAGCTGCTAGAGTCAGTTATTAAAGATGGGATAGCAGCACATTTGGAAAGTGGTGAAATCATTGGACAGTCAGCATGGATTTATGAAAGGTAAATCATGTCTGACGAATCTTATAGAATTTTTCGAGGATGTAACCAGTAGAGTGGATAAGGGAGAACCAGTGGATGTATTATATCTGGACTTTCAGAAGGCTTTCGACAAGGTCCCACATAAGAGATTAGTATGCAAACTTAAAGCACACGGTATTGGGGGTTCAGTATTGATGTGGATAGAGAATTGGCTGGCAGACAGGAAGCAAAGAGTAGGAGTAAACGGGTCCTTTTCAGAATGGCAGGCAGTGACTAGTGGGGCACCGCAAGGCTCAGTGCTGGGACCCCAGCTATTTACAATGTATGTTAATGATCTGGGTGAGGGAATTGAATGCAACATCTCCAAGTTTGCGGATGACACGAAGCTGGGGGGCAGTGTTAGCTGTGAGGAGGATGCTAGGAGGCTGCAAGGTGACTTGGATAGGTTGGGTGAGTGGGCAAATGCATGGCAGATGCAGTATAATGTGGATAAATGTGAGGTTATCCACTTTGGCGGCAAAAACAGGAAAGTAGACTATTATTTGAATGGTGGCCGATTAGGAAAAGGGGAGATGCAACGAGATCTGGGTTTCATGATACACCAGTCATTGAAAGTATGCATGCAGGTGCAGCAGGCAGTGAAGAAAGCGAATGGTATGTTAGCATTCATAGCAAAAGGATTTGAGTATAGGAGCAGGGAGTTTCTACTACAGTTGTACAGGGTCTTGGTGAGACCACACCTGGTGTATTGCGTACAGTTTTGGTCACCAAATCTGAGGAAATACATTCTTGCCATAGAGGGAGTACAGAGAAGGTTCACCAGACTGATTCCTGGGATGGCAGGACTTTCATATGAAGAAAAACTGGATAGACTCGGCTTGTACTCGCTAGAATTTAGAAGATTGAGGGGGGGATCTTATAGAAACTTACAAGATTCTTAAGGGGTTGGACAGGCTAGATGCAGGAAGATTGTTCCCTGATGTTGGGGAAGTCCAGAACAAGGGGTCACAGTTTAAGGATAAGGGGGAAGTCTTTTAGGACCGAGATGAGAAAATATTTTTTCACACAGAGAGTGGTGAATCTGTGGAATTCTCTGCCACAGAAGGTAGTTGAGGCCAGTTCATTGGCTATATTTAAGAGGGAGTTAGATGTGGCCCTTGTGGCTAAAGGGATCAGGGGGTATGGAGAGAAGGCAGGTACAGGATACTGAGTTGGATGATCAGCCATGATCATATTGAATGGCGGTGCAGGCTCGAAGGGCCGAATGGCCTACTCCTGCACCTATTTTCTATGTTTCTATGTTTCTAGTCCCATCTGCCTGCATTCAACCAATATCCCTTTAACTATTTCCTATGCAGATACCTGCTTAACTGGCTCTTAAATGTTAATATTATACCTGCCTCAGCTTCATCTAAGAGCTCGTTCCCAATGCCCACTATCCTGTTTGAAAAAATGCCCGTCAGGCTCCTATTGAATCATTCCCCTCTCACCATAAACCTATGCCCTTGATTCCCCAACCCCAGGATAAAGTCTCTGTGCATTCACCCCATCTATTCCCTCATGATTTCATAAACCTAAAATCTCCCCTCAGCCTCATGTTCTTCCAGGAATAAAGTCCTAGCCTGCCCAACCTCTCCCTGTAGCTCAGGCCCTCAAGTCCTGGCCACATCCTTGTAAATCTTCTCTTTCCTCAGCCCATTTTACATTGATCTTCACTGCAAGCCCGAAAGCTTCCACTGTGCACACACCATTCCCTGGAGGGAAACCTGTTCCTTGCCCACACCCTCACTGAGTGAAAATCGTGCATCTATACATTGTAAATCAAGTATCTATCATTGGCAGACACTCGAAATGAGTATGACTGTCCTCTCATGGAGGACGCCTGTGCGTGACTTTGTTTAACGTGGGGAGACTGGTGCACAGATGAAAGAGTTAGTTATTAATTGATTGTTCTCATATTTAAGCCTTCCTGTTGTAAAAGGCCAATTGTAATGCATGATGGGATTTGGAGAACTCCTATCATGCCAGGTTTTTTTCTTTTAAGTTGAAAAGTTCACAGCTCTCTTGCAAGTTTTTTTAGGTAAGTTGAAGAGGTTAATCAGATAAGAAGGGGCCCAGAGGATGCCATTTGGGATGACTGGCTTTTGGCAAAGAGTGAAAAACAACTCCATATTTGGAGGTGGATGATGGTTTTTGTACATTACATCGTGCAATTGGTTTTATATCTGTACGTATATAAACTCTGGAGATTCTGTACGTATATTTTATATCTGTACGTATATAAACTGCTGGAGATTCAGACGTGAAACTGTTGCCTCTGGGTCTCTAGGTCTGCACCCGTCAGACGTTAAATTAAAGCTTTGTATGGTCTAAAGAATTTGTACTTTGTCTATCTTTCTAAGTGAACTTTTTCACAGACAGCCACCCCATCTGTCCTTGACAGATCTGGGTCAGGATCCAGTGGCATGGAGTCCAAGGCAACCAGAGACCCTTTTCTGCTGCAGCCTTCATCCGCCTTCCCAGCCGTTGTGACACTCCACTAAAGTCAGCCATCATCCTCTGCCTGTTCCACCGTTGAGGTCTTGGTTGGATTGCTCTTTCTCAGAGACCTCCCCCTCGACCTTACCACCATGGATGGCCCGACCAGGAGCAAAGCTCCAGACGGCATCGCTCTCAGGATCTCAGGACCACACAAGCTTCTCCACCACGACAAGGTGACAATCCACGTGGGAGAAATCGAGGCTCGATTGTAATCATGTATTGTCTTTCCGCCGACCTGGTTAGCACGCAACAGAAGCCTTTCACTGTACCTCGATGTGTTAGGAGACGGCACATGAGTGAGTTTCTCCACTTGAACACACATTTTGGCACAGTCAGGAGGAGAGCAGTTATTGATCTGCAGCCGAAGAAGCAATCAATTCTCATTCGATTGAATTATACCCAACGCCCACCAACAACGTTATAAAAACCAAGAACAACGAGATGAGCCGTGCAAACAAACGGCATGGGAATATGGAGCCTGGCACCAGCCATCCATTACTGCAAACTAATTGTTGCATAATATGATTACATTCACAAGAAGTCAGGACTGCCACTTTATCCGCGGTTTAACAGTCCTTTATACGGAACTATAATGGAGTGGTTAAGGTTACTGTAATCAGTTAATGCACTTAGCTGTCATAAACTGCCACAACATATTGCTAACAGCATTCATTTTGTATAAGCCAAGTGAGCACACACTGCTTACAATGGTTGCTGTTAACTGATTCAAGGTTTGCTGGAGGTTCAAAGCGGTGTTTGTTGAAATGTTACTCATCATTCATTGAAAAAAAAAACAGACGCTTTAATTACTCCTTGGATTCAGACTAATAGAATTTCCATGGCTGTTGTACAAGTCTAATTTGTGTTGCAACCAATTATCTAATTACGCTGCTTGCAAATAGAATGGTTGCTCTGAGACAAAAGGAACTGCAGGCACTGGAGTCTAAAGAAAAATACAAAGTGCTGGAGGAACTCAGCACGTCAGGCAGCATCTATGGAGAGAATGGACAGACAATGTTTCAGGTCGGGACCCTTCATCGGACACAAAATGTTGCTAGTTTTAACAATAAGCACATTTAAAAGATTTTCGGACAGGTACATGGACAGGAAAGGTTTTAAAGGAAAGGGGGGCAAATTATTATTTATACAGTATATTATATATTATATAAATTATCATTTATTATTGTCACGTGTACCGACATACAGTGAAAACCTTTTTTTTGTTGCGTGCTATCCAGTCAGCGAAAAGACTATAGTTCATTAAAATCACGCCATCCACAGTGTACAGATACAGGATGAAGGGAATGATTAGTGCAAGATAAAGTCCAGTAAGGTCCGATTGAGGATAGTCCAAAGGACTGTAACGAGGTAGAGGGTAGGTCAGGAGAGCGGCAAATGAGACTAGTTTAGATGGTGCATCTGGGTCTGCATGGATGAGTTGGACTGAAGGGCCTGTTTCCATGCTGTCTGGCACCATGCATGGCAAGACAAATTTCACTACACCAATTGGTGTATGTGATAATAAATGTCCTTTGTCCTTTGTCCTTTGTCTCATCACTCTAGTTTCAGCGTGAAAGTCTCCCGTCAACCATCAGTATTTCAAACGAGCTCTTGGATCTGCCCGTCTGTAGTAGACCCAACACTACTGGTAGAGCAGTGAGCACTAACGTGGCAAGGAAGGATGCTAGTTGGGCAGGTGGGGAGGCTCCAGGTGTGGTTGAACCAGCGGATATCTCAGATCCCTTCCACAGCATACCTGCAGCTCACGTCCAGTATCTTGAGAACAAGCTTGAGGAGCCTTGAGCAGTGCCGCTGTTTCAAAGGGAGATCGGCAACTGTTGGGTTCTTTGTTTCACTGAGAGACAGCTCACACCTGACTCACCAGCACGGAGGCACGCTGGTAGAGTTGCTGCTTAACAGCATCAGAGACCCGAGTTCGATCCTGACTGCGGGTGCTGTCTGCACGGAGTTTGTACGTTCTCACCGTGACCTGCGTGGGTTTTCTCCAGGTGCTCCGGTTTCCTCCCACACTCCTGAAGACGTACAGGCTTGTACGCTAATTGACTTGGTAAAATTGTAAATTGTCCCTAGTGTGCGCAGGATAGTGTTAGTGTGTGGGGATCACTGGTCGACACAAACTCATTGGGCTGCAGAGCCTGTTTCCACGAGGTATCTCCAAACATAACTAAAAACGGAACTGCTCCTGCTATACAACCTGTGGGCTTCTTCACTTATCCATGGACCCTACAGAATCAACAACAATGATAAGATGAAATAGTGGAGAGAAATTAAGAACCTTATGTCAGGGAGCTGGTTCAATGATTCATAATTATCATATGTACCGAGGTACAGTGAAATTCTTTTTTTTGCATACAGATTAAGTACAAAGTATATAGAAATAGTCAGGTGAGACTATTCTCAGGTTTTTCCGCCACTTTGGGTTGGTTTAGTTTGGAGTTACAACATCAAAATTGCATCAGCAAAGTTTTCTTTCTTGAGCAGTGAAGAATATTCGGCGTGTACACAAGGATTCTCTCAAATATCTACAGACGTGCTGCAGGAGGTATTCTGATGGGACATATCTCAGTCAGGTATGGAAACCGCTCTGCTCTAGACCACCTGAACCTGCAGAGAGTGGTGAACACAGCCCAGTCCATCACAGGCTCCTCACCTCCTTCCATCAGTCCATCTTCACGGAGCATTGCATCAGGAATCATACAAGTATCTTCAAGGGTGCCCGTCACCCTGGATATTCCCTTTTCACTCTTCTACACTCAGGGAGAAGGTACAGGAGCTTGGAAGCTCAGATGTCTAGACTTAAGGACAGCTTTTCATCTCCCAAACCAGTCTCCTCTGTGCACAATCTTCCCGGAGATGCAGTCACGCAGTCGTACTCTTAACTCAACTTTGTTCAGTTCCTGTAGCTTAAATTTTTTTGCACTATGGAAAAATAGTTGTGCAACAATCACGCACCATTCTGCTGTTTTGCACTAATTGCGGTGTTCATTGTTGTATTTACCATTATCATATGTATACTGTTTACTCTGTGAGCTTCATGTGAACAGGGAATTGATTGCATCCTGATGAACGCGACCATCGACCAATGAATAGGTAATGGTTCCAAGCCAAACTCACTCCTGCAATAACAAGGAACTTCAGGTGCTGCCTTATACCAAAGATAGACACAAATTTTGGAGTAACTCAGTGGACTAGGCAGCATCACCGGAAAACGTGGATAGATGACGATATATCACCGATCCATGTTCTCCAAGGCAGGGGCGGAAATCCCGGGGGCGGCAGGGGGAACACGTCCCCCCTGTTTTGAGAGGTGGGGGACGATCCGGATTTAAAAACTCAGTGAAATCTCCGCTTACCGCGAGACAGTGGAGGTGGGACTGCTGATCGAGGGCGCCGATTGGACGAGAGTGACGTCGGTCAGCAGGCAATGGGGGCAGGACATGATAATTCAGCGCGATCATTGGAGGAGGGAGGTGTCGGTCAGAGGCGGAAGTAGGGGAGGGTGGGTCTGAGGATAGAGTGCGGTGATTGGAGGAGGGAGACGTGCCAAAGCACTCTCGGCAGCCCTGGACACAGACCTGCGCCTCATCCGCAGCCCGGATCGATCCCGGCTCTCCAATCGCTGCTGAACCCCCACTGGACCATTCCCGTCCTCACCCGAGTGCCCCCCCCCGGGAGTGGCCAGAGAGGCCAGGAGTCAGACGGGAGCTGTGCCCCCAGGCCCACAGCCAGCGCAGAGAAGCAGCACTAAACCGAGCTCAACTCTGCCTATCCCGTCGGGTTAACCTACAGCCCTGCCTGGACTTACGGGAAATATGCCCCAGGTTTACAGCCAGCGCGGAGAAGCAGCGCTAGCTCCACGACTCCAGGCTGGTGTCCCGTCAGTCCAGGCAGGGCTGTAGGTTAACCCGGCGAGACAGGCAGAGTTGAGCTGCATTTAGCACTGGATTGAGCCTCCGAAGCTCTGTGTGTGTGTGTGTGTGTGTGTGTGTGTGTGTGTGTGTGTGTGTGTGTGTGTGTGTGTGTGTGTGTGTGTGTGTGTGTGTGTGTGTGTGTGTGTGTGTGTGCGTGCGTGCGTGCGTGCGTGAGTGCGTGTCTGTGTGTGTGTCCGCGCGTGTCCGCGTGTGTGTGTACGGCCGCCAAGAAATTGTGTCCCCCCTGTCCCCCCCATATTTTGAAAGCGATTTCCGTGCCTGCTCCAAGGATGTCATCTGACCCGCAGAGTCATTCCAAACCCCAAACATCCATTCCATCTTTCTAGCTGCACATAAGCCAATATATTGCAACTTGTAGGCAATTGTTAACATTTTTGTGAGAAACTATTGATACTTGTCCAATAATTGTCGCTAATTGGCATTTGTTAAATATCTTTAATTGTTTTTTGAGTGTTTCGGTATTTTAAGTTTTCTTATTATTTCTTTAGGTGTTTAATATATGTTTAATATAATTTCATTGATTTTTAATAGACACCCAACCATTTTCAAAGACAGCTGTCAAAGCCTGCAGGTGTGAATTAACTGGCTATTTAAGGCTCTCCTGTAGCTGCCTCACCTTGAATACCATTATTAATCAGTTGATCAATTAGCTTTTTCCTTAAATAGAAAATTATATAATTGGCATGTTATTAATTGCTTTTGCTGGCAGTCAATTCCTTATATGCTTCCATCCATGGGGAGAAGTGGTGTTAATTTGCAGATTTTACTGAAGGCTTGTTAATTTTATGCTTACTTCATTTGGTTTTGGGGGTCAAGATGGGAGTTAAATACTGTGGATTATTTATGATCTATTTTGCCTCCCTTAGGCTTTGGCAGAGATTTTACATGACACAGTTCCATTATTCCAGGTTTAAGAATTATACGCCACATCTTCCAGAAGAGAGTGCAAAAGCCAGCATGGACCAGAAACCATGATCATCAGGCTGAAACAACGAGGTTATTCCAACCGCCACTCGTGAAACCAGGAAACCAGGGGCGGCACGGTGACGCAGCGGTAGAGTTGCAGCCCTACAGCGCCAGGGACCAAGGTTCGATCCTGACTACGGGTGCTGAATATACAGAATTTGTACCCATTGTCCCCATAACCGCGTGGGTTTTCTCCAGGTGCTCCGGTTTCCTCATACACACTAAAGACATACAGGTTTGTAGGCAAATTGTCTTCGGTAAAATTGTAAATTGTCCCTAGTGTCAGTGTACAGGGAGAGCGCTGGTCGGCGCGGACTCGGTGGGCCGAATGACTTGTTTCCGCGCTGTATCTCTAAAGTCTGAAGTCTGAAGACAACTCATAAACAGGGACAACTCATGAACTGGGACAACTCATAGATTAAGGCAACTCATGAAGCAGAGGAACGATAATAACTTTAAAAATATATTAACTTAAAAAATATAGGTACCTGGGTAGGAAAGGTTTAGAGGGGTATGGGACAAACGAGGGCAAATGGGACTAGCTTAGATGGGGCTTCCTGGTCGGCATGGACAAGTTGGGCTGATGGGAGTGTATCTCTGCTGTAGGACTTAAATGTCTTCCGAAGTGACCACTCAGCCACTCAGTTCATTGATGCACAATAACACTGCCCTCAACAGTGATGCCCAGACCCTGGTAAAACAATTAAAGATTCTACTCGCACACAGAGTTCTACACATGTGGCTAAGCACTCCAACACACACATTAATTTGATGCACCGGACTGCAGTACCATCAACAAAATCACTGCAGTTACTACTCAAGTACTCCCAAACAGTGACCTATCACCAGTCAGTAGGGAAGCACAGGCTGATTGGGGAACACGACGGCTTGTTAGTACCCCTCCATCCCATTTTTGATATATATATATATATCATTGGTCACAGAGAGTCATATAGAGTCATCCAGCATGGAAACAGGCCCTTTGGCACGTTGCCCATGCTGACCAACATGCCCTGTGTGGTCCTTCAATGTTGTTCGGGTTGGACCCGAGAGTCCCAAACCCCACAGCTGTACCTTGACCAGCAGGGCAGCAGTGGTTAAGAGTGGGGAACAGTTAGGGGTGAGGAGGTGGGGTGGCCTTATCGGTGATGCTCTATCTCACAAAGGATTAAAGAGAAGATAGACACAAAATGCTAGAGTAACTCAGCGGGCCAGGCAGCATATCTGGAGAAAAGGAATAGGTGATGTTTCGGGTCAGGACCCTTCTTCAGACACAGGATTAAAGAGGATTGTGATGGATGGCACGGAAGCTTCAGAGATAGTTTATTTCTTGGTTACAAAACCTTCAAAGCGGCTGTTTTAGCTTAAAAAATGTACTTAAACAGGGAATTCATGCATGCCACTGAATATTCAATAACAAACATGCATTCAGACAGCAACACATTCGTTTTCAACTTGAACTGCTTAACCTTGAAGTTGGTAGTGCTACAAACTGTTGCTAGGCAATATTGCCACACATCGCATATGCAAGTAATAATCCCTTTGAATATTTCTGCGTCTCTCTCTCTCTCTCTCCCATCAGAGGGAAGCCGCTATTACATCCTCAGTGATGCAGCTTTGCAGAATTTAACCTGGAAGATGTTGCTTCTTAATAGGTTGATGTTGGTTCTGTTTTGAAATCCTTCCTTTAGATTAACAGTACAACCTGTTCAATTACTGGTGTTTGTATTGGTTTATTATTGTAACGTGTAGCGTGATACAGTGAAAGGCATTGTTTGTGTGCTATCCAGTCAAATCACACACTGCATGAGTGCAATCAAGCCTTACACAAGTACAACAGGTAGTGCAAAAAGATAAATAAATGTAGTGCAGAACATAGTGTCACAGCGTAGAGTGTTACAGTTACAAAGAAAGCGCAGGTAATTAAAAAATGCATACGCCGCAATGAGGTAGATTGGAAGCTGGAGATTTCATCCTTAGCATACGAGAGGTCCATTCAAGAGTCTGATAACAGCTGGGAAGAAGCAGTTTTTGAATCTTGTGGTACGTTCTTTTATATTTTTTGCCTGACAGGAAAGGGCAGAGGCAGGGATGATTGGAGCGTGAGTGTTCATTGATTATGTTGGCTGCTTTCCCGAGGCAGCGTGTAATGTAGATGGATTCAAGGTGGGGAGATGGGAGTGTGGTGGGGGAGACTAGTTTATTTCATGGACTGGGGATGTGTTCACAACCATTTCTTGCGGCCTTGGGCAAAGCAGTTGCCTTACCAAGCTGTGATGCATTGGACAGGATGCTTTCTGTGGTGCATCTGCAGTTATTAATAAGAGTGATGGGAGATATGCTGAATCTTCTTTGCCTTCTGAAGACGTCGTAGAGAGAGAGAGAGAGTCAAGAGAGTGTTTAGCATAGAACATAGAAGAGTACAACACAGGAACGGGCCCTTCGACCCATAATGTTTGTGCCAAGCATGAGGCCTAGCTGAACTGTTCTTATCTGCCTGCAAATTATGGATATTCCTTCATTCCCTGCCAATCCATGTGCCTACCTAAAAGCTTCTTAAAGTGAACTATTGTATTCACTTCCATGACCATTTCTGGTGATGCGTTGTAAATGGAGTTAGAACAGAATTTGACCACACAGTTGAGAGTATAGTAAGGGCTGAGAATGCATCCTTGCAGGGCACCGGTGTTGAGAATTATTGTGGTGGAGATATTCTCACCTATCCTAACTGATTGTGGTCTACGGGTCAGAAAGTCAAAAATCCAGTTGCAGAGTGGGGTGCTGAATCCCAGGTCCAGGGGTTTAGAGCTGAGTTTGGTTGGAATTATGGTCATGGTCATACAGCACGGAGCATGCTATTCGGCCCAACTTGCCCATGCAAACTAAGACGCCGTGTCTAAGCTACTCCCACCACCGCATTTTGCCAAATACCCCTCTAAACCTTTCCTATCCATGCACGAATGCAGCTGTCTTTTAGATGTTGCATTAGTACCTGCCTCAACTACCTCCTCTGGAAGCTCGTTCCATATACCCACCACCCTCTGTATGAAAAGGTTGCCCCTCAAGTTCCTATTAAATCTCTCCCCGCTCAACTGAAGGCAGAGCTCCAGTCAATAAATAGTTTACATTGGTGTCCATGTAATCCAGATATTCCAGGGATAAGTGTAGGGCCAGGGAGATGGTGTCTGCTGTGGACCTAAGAATGACTCTTAAGAATGGTGTACAGTTTTAGAGCTAAGAGAGTAATATAATATAATTTGCATTTATTCCACACATTTACAGCTAAAATAGGAAAAGAGGAGAGCGTAAAAGATGGAGAGAGAGAAAGAGAGAGGGTGGGGAGAAAGAGAGAGAGAGAGGGTAGACAAAAATGCTGGAGAAACTCAGCGAGTGAGGCAGCATCTATGGAGTGAAGGAATAGGTGACGTTTCGGGTCGAGACCCTTCTTCAGACTGATCTGAGGGAGAGGGAGTGTATTGGAGTATTGTGTACAGATCTGGTCATAACACAAGGATATGGTGCCAATATAGAGTGTGTGTAGAGAGGTTCACCAGTGTGGAAGAAAATGTGGATGAGGTAAGTTTATTCTCACTGGAGCATCGGAGGCTGAGGAGTGATTACCTTATAATCAAAGTATTTTTCCTAAGGCGGGGGAATCTAGAGCTAGAGGGCACAAGTTTATGGTAAGGGAAGACATTTAGAGGAGATCTGAGGGATAAGTTTTTCATGTAAAGGGTAGTGCCAGAGGAGGTGGTGGTTGTAGGTACAATTACAATGTTAAAAAGACATTGGGACAGATATGTGGATAGGAAAGGCATAGAAGGATATAGGTCAAAGTCATTTCTGTGCTGTACAATTCTATGATCTTTGAGAGAAATTGAGATTGAAATTTGCAGGTTGTACAAGTATTAGACTCATAGAACTTGCACCGAATTTCGACCAGTAAAATCCATCATGGTTTATTAGATTGGAAGGTATTAGCTATATTGAGAGATTGGGCAAATTTATATTATTTTCTTTGAAGAGTTGAATAACTGAGGGGAGACGATGGAAGTAGATACAATTATGAGAGGCACAGATAGGGTGGACAGTCAAAATGTTTTTCCCAAACACTAGAGGGCACAGCTTTCAAGTCAGAAGAGAAAAGTTTAATGGAGATGTGTTTTAATGGGCACGTTTTTTTACGCGTGCCTGGATGCCTGGAGGGGTGGTGGTGGAGGCATATGGAGTAAAGGCATTGAAGAGGCTTTTAGATGCACATGAATATGCAGGGAATTGGATAGATATGGATCACATGCAGGCAGAAGAGATTGGTTTAAGAAGGGTTTCGGCCCGAAACGTTACCTATTTCCTTCGCTCCATAGATGCTGCTGCACCCGCTGAGTTTCTCCAGCATTTTTGTGTACCTTTGGTTTAACTTGGCATCATGTTCAGCACAGACATTGTGAAATGATGGGTCTGTTCTTGTGCTGTACTGTTCTATGTTCCATGTTCCATACAACACGTATCAGTAAATATTGCTCATCTTGGGCTTCCACCAAGGTTCACGGTTTCCCCCAGAGCGGGAATGTTTAGAAAAAAAATAGGAATCACTTTAAATGTACTTGATGTGTCCAATCAGTTTGAACGTGACTGACCATAGAAGGAATATTTTCTCATCGGGAATGCCAACAGGTCCTTGGGCTCTGAGCAGCATTTCCACCTTCAACTACCAGGAATGTCAGAGTTCCACAAAGGTGGGCACAGATACTGAGGCTCTGAAATTTCTCAACGCTAATTGCCAGCGGTCTCCTGGCTGATGCCTATCATTGGATTCCCGCGGTTACACTGGGAACTCTGCCGACAGAATCTGTGCCAAACTTCAGGCTGCTTTAATGACCACATCCGCTTCAACGGAGAGGAGTAGTCATGAGGGAGCAATGTAACATTCTTTTAATTCATTTTTTTTTCAATTAATTGAGTTGGAGACTGTATTTAATTATTTTCATGAGTTTCAATTTTGCAAAAATATTTAATTCTAAATATTTGCAAATAACATAATTTAAAATAAATATTCTTCTTAGATTATTGAAAGCTTATCAATGCCAGAGAAAATATATTTCACCGGTGTGTGTGTTTTGTTGCAGGTTTGTGTTCATAATATCTAGTCTTTCATGTTAAACACATAAATCGTCCAGTTCCACTGACGCAACCAAATCCCAATGTTAGAAGCTAGTATCACGAACAGCTGCTACTTTATCAATGCAAACGACAGATTATCCATTTCTGACACAGGACATTTTCAGAGGCTGCTTTTGATGTACGTTCGAGGCATTAATTGTGGCTGTAAAGACAGAATGTAGCATTGGACGGTGCCAAATTGTTCCCCGATTTGGCTTGGGAACCAAACTTCCAATCAGTCTCACAGTAAATGCCTTGATTTAATCTTAGCACTGCATGATCTGCCACAAATTTCAAAAGAAACAACAGCATCGGTTTATTTTGTGTGAATTCTCAATTAACTTACTTCATGAGGGACCTGTGAAGTGATTACTAAACCGTTTGTTAGCAGACGCATTGGAAAATGGCAGAGGCTTTGCGCAATTATTTGCCTTTTCATTCTGTAAACGCTGTTTCACTGAGACGCAGAACCACCAAACGTGTCTGAAGTTGACAGCCCTTCTTGTAATGATATATTTTTCAACGGCCGGGATCTATGCTTTTCCTAAGGGAAACATAGGTCTTCCTGCTGTGCGGCACTGATATCCTCATTTTATTTTCAGGATCTGACACCAAGTTGTAGCCAAAACAACCCACTGATTGACAACCACTGCTTTTGATTCAATACGTTGCATCCACTTGATATGTTGCATCTAGCGTGAATGTTGAATTCTCCAATTTCAAGTAAACCTTCCCACTCCAGCGTGTACTCATTTCATCCACCATCCTCTACACCTCCCCCCCCTGAGACACCTTGGCCCTTCTCCATCCTTTGTATGCTTCTCTCCCATCCCCAAGATCTCCATAGCCCGTTTTCCCTCAATAGACAATAGACAATAGACAATAGGTGCAGGAGTAGGCCATTCGATCCTTCGAGCCAGCATCGGCATTCAATGTGATCATGGCTGATCATCCCCAATCAGCACCCCGTTCCTGCCTTCTCCCCATATCCCCTCAATATTCCCCTCCCTTCTTGCCCCCTTCCACCCCATGGTGTCAAGTACTCCCTCAATGAAGGAAATGATCATCAACTTCAGGTAGTGGGGTGGAGGACACCCTAGTCTACATGCACGGTGCTGAAGCAGACATAGTCAAGAGCTATAAGTTCCTTCGTGTAAATATCACCAATAATTTGTCCTGGTCCATTCACATTGACTCTATGACCAAGACAGTACACCAATGCCTCTACTTCCTTGGTAGTCTAAGGAAATCCGTCACATCTCAATTGACTCTTACCTAATATATCTATAGATACACCACAAAAAGCATCCTAACGAGATATATCACAGTTTGGTAAGGCAACTGCCCAGGATAGCAAGAGTTGAGGATACAGCCAGTATGTCATGCCAACCATCCTCCTCATTAACTCAGGAAAGCAGCCAATGTAATCAAGGTCACTCCCTCTTCTCCCCTCTCCCAAAAGCTTGAAAAACATGTACCACTAGATTCAAGAACAGCTTCTTCCCAACTGTTATCAGACTCTTGAATGGACCTCGTATGAACTAAAAGTGTACCCCTGATCTCCCAACTACTTTGTCATGTCCTTTTCGTTTTTTTATATCTCCAGTACCTCTGTAGTAGTAACACTCTACTCTCACAGTTAATTATACCTGGACAAAGTCATCCCAACTTGAATTGTACCCAGCTGAACGACAACTCGGGTCAACAGGCAAAAAAGATATGCATCTTGAAACAGACCCAGTTAAGAAAAAGTTGTTAAAACATTTAGAATTTTGGAACTAACAATCAGAAATTATTAAACAACAGAGATTGATTTGGAAGATTGGCTTTCTTTGCAAGAATTGTGTCAGCATTGAAATTATCCACTGCAATGATATTTTCAATTGGACAGGACCGAGCTCTGTAACTAAAGTTTAGACACAGAGAGTGACCAGACATACAATGAGATGGTGGCTCCATGCAATCTCAGTCAATGTACCTCACTGCTATTCTGTTTGATCTTCAGGGAGAAAAATGCAAAATAAAATTCTATGACATTTCAAATTGCAGCCAGCTTGTTACATAACTGACAGCACGGTGGCACAGCGGTAGAGTTGCTGCCTTACAGCGCCAGAGACCCAGGTTCGATCCTGACTATGGGTGCTTGTCTGGATGGAGTTTGTACCTTATGCCCGTGACCTGTGTGGGTCTTCTCTGGGATATCTGGTTTCCTCCCACACTCCAAAGACGTACAGGTTTGTAGGCTAATTGGCTTGGTATAATTGTACATTGTCCCCAGTGTGTGTGTAGTATTGTGTTACTGTGCGGGGATCGCTGGTCCGCGCGCACTCGCTGAAAGCATTCATCATTAGACTCAAGAGAAGCTTTGTCCATTCTTTTATCAGGCTTCTGAACAGTCTTTCCATAAGCTAGGGTACAGTCCGATTCACCCCAAACTCATTGCAGACATCTGGTACTGTAATGCCACAAGACTGAGAACTGTCTGAAGGAGGGTTCCGACCCGACCCGAAACGTCACCCATCCTTTTTCTCCGGAGATATTGCCTGACCCGCTGAATTACTCCAACACTTTGTGTCTCAACTAAAGGAGTGATGATATACAAATCTTTGGCATAACCGGCAAAGTCCATCAGGTGAGGCAGTGATTTGCCTTCCTCACTCAATCACCAACCCCTTCCTCGATTCTGATAAGATTCAGGTTTGGACTCTAAACGCCCGCCAAACCGTGCAAGGCCCAAGTCTTGTGAACGAATACAGCTTACAAAAATGTTTAAAACAGCCCCTGGCAACCCTCTCTGAAGCAGAGCTCATTATCACATTATTACAATATTTTAGCAGCACGATTTACTCAAGAAATGTTAATCATGCTTGTATAAACATGTCTTGAGACTTTAAATCAAGTATTCTGCTGATTAATTAAAGGTTGACCAAAATCTCCCGCTACGTTCTGGAGACCTTGGATGAAGGTCCAAAAGACATTGCCCACCATGCTGATAACCTTCAAAGCAGGGATCTGAGTTATGGTGTATTTCTTTTTAATTAGAATTTTCCTTATCCTAATCTATATGACATTTAACATTTAATTAATTCCATAAAAGTTTAATGAATGTTTGAAAATCATTATCTCACTCCTGTTGACAGTCCTGGGTTTGGAACTAGTTATCCTCTTCGAGTTAGTATTACCAGTCCCTCTAATTGAGGGACACTGTGAGATCTATGACAGTGGGACATCTCTTATTCCTTGATATCTGGCTAAAAAAATGAAATGCACCAAAGCTGGATTAGACCACCCTCACCCCAGGGGTTAGCGACTGAAGCATCAAACAAACCACCGTCTCAGTTCACTTTGTGCAGAAAACACTGAGAAACAAGAGTTAAGAGTGTTTGCCATCTGTACCAGCAACAGAACAACAGAATTAACCGGCCCATAAACCCAATAAATCACAGATAAATGACTCCATCTACACTTCACACTGCCGCGGAAAAGCAGCCAACATAATTAAAGACTTGTGCCACCCTGGTCATTCCTTCCTCTCCCTGTTCCTGTCCAGCAAATGGTACAGAAGCCTGAAAGTGCACACCACCAGACTCAGGCTTCTTCCACTCCATTATCAGGCTTCTGAACCTTCCATAAGCTATGGTATCGCCTGATTTTACCTGTCCAATGCAGCTCTATAGGAATTTGGTTAGGCCGCATTTGGGAGGATTGCGTGGAATTCTGGTTGTCCCATTACAGGAAAGATGTGAAGTCTTTAGAGGGGGTTCCAAGGAAGTTTACCAGAATATGTCCTAGATTAGAGGGTTTCAGCGACAGGGAGAGGTTGGAACAACTTGGATTGTTCAGAGATTGAGGGGAGATTTGATAGAAGGGTATAAAATTATGAGAGGGATAGATAGCGCAGACAGTCAGAACCTCTCTCCAAGGGTGGAAATATCCAACACAAGAGGGCATAGTTATAATGGAAGAGGGGAAAGTTTAATTGAGATGTGCGGGTAAAGTTCTATACATAGACAGTGGTGGGGGCCTGGAATACGTTGTCAGGGGTGGTGGTGGAGGCAGGTACGATAGTACCGTTTGGAGGCTTTTCGATAGGCACATGGAAGTTCAGGGGATATGGATTATGTACAGGCAGATAAGATCAGTTCAACTGAGATCATAGTTGCTGAGGTACAGTTGTGGTTAGTGTTGTGTAGTGTTCAAATGCCTAATGGTTGCTGGGAAGAAAATGTTCTTAAGCCTACATGCAAAAGACTGCAAATCTGAAATAAAAACAGAAAATGCAAGAGGTATCCAATAGGTCAGGCAACCTGAGCAATGAGTGGACTAGAGTTAATGTTTCAGATCAATGAAACTCTATTTCTCCCTCCATAGATGCAGCCCAACCTGCTGAGTACCACCAGCTTTTTCTGTTTTCAGTATAAACTGAAAAGACTTCTTACACATCAAGATGCAGCTCCAATTCAAATTCTCAGCTGGACAGAGAATACATGAATAAATGGAGTGAGGTTTTGTCCATCTGTGCAGCCTAGGTTTGATAATGGAAGCCACGAAACAGGTGCATGTCCTTGGTTAAGCTGGTGACGCTAAACAGATGTGCAGATTTTTTAAAACACAAAATGCTGCCGTACGTAGCTCAGCGGGACAGGCAGCATCTCCGGATAGAAGGGATGGGTGACGTTTCAGGTGGAGACCCTCCTTCAGACCTGAAACGTCACCCATTTCTGCTCTCCAGAGACGCTGCCTGTTCCGCTGAGTTACTCCAGCATTTTGTGTCCATCTTCGGTGCAAACCAGCATCTGCAGTTCCTTCCTGCAGATTTTTAAATACAGTCAGCTCTGTGATGTTGCGAAGTGAGCAAAGATCACTGCCAGCACTTCAAAGGAAGAAAGACCTCTGGAAAATAGACCCCCATAAGCCTCCACAATTCAAGGTTCAATCTCCTCTGACCTGCGGATCACAGCTGGGATCTGGAGGCCATTGATGTAGTACACAACATAAGCTGAGCTGGCATGTAGCTGAGCAGATGAGAGGCAATGATGCAATGGATAGCAAGATCCTCTCAGCTCAGCACAGATTATTTGTAATTGAATAAAAGAATCCTCGCCAAAAAAACACACATCTCCTGTTGATAGCTCTAAACAGATTATGTACTGTAGTGTTGACAGTACATTGTACTCAGATCCCATAGGGACAGTGTTTTCACTCGTACTGACCGGGGATGAATATCCTGGAAAATATTCTGTCAAAGTGAAGCTATGGCCAAGAACGCACAGCAATGCCTTTCCCTCCTCAGATGACCAAGGAAGTTCGGCTTGTCTCCAAAGACTCGTACCAACAGATGTACCGTAGAAAGCATCACACCTTGGTTTGGCAACAGCTCTGCCCGAAACCGTAAGAAATTGTTGAGTAGTGGATGTAGCCCAGTCCATCACACAGACCAGACTCCCCACCGTCGACTCTATCTACACCTCATGCTGCCACAGGAAAGCAGGCAACATAACCAAGGACCTTTTTTCTCCACTCTGGCCAGTCCTTCTTCCCCCCCTACTCCATCGGTCTGAAGAAGGGTCCCAAACCAAAATGTCATCTGTCCATGCCCTCCAGAGATGCTGACTGACCTGCTGAGTTCCTCCAGCACTTTGTGTTTTGCTCATGCCACTTTGATTGCTCGGGTTGGTGGATTCAAAACATCTGCCTATTGTGTCTGTGTCCCCCTGCATCTCTGTAACAACTCATTTCAAAAGTTAAAATTCCCTTTGGTTCAGGTTTAGCTAATTTTGTTTAAGGAGTTATTAAATCGCCTGTAGCGAGCCACTATCTCGCCCCTTTGATGTTGGTTTATCATGAGCTAAATGCATTCTTGCTACAGGCTTGGTTACACTAATTATTATGTTACTAGGTCAGATACCTGTAACTAATGCTTTTAACCAGGGCCGGATTTACGTATAAGCTAGACAAGCTTAAGCTTAGGGCCTCGAGATCTAGGGGGGCCTACTCACCTCGCTGCCTCACCGGACCCGTCGAACCTCGCCGCCCCATCGACCATCCGCCCACCGGGACCTCCTACTCTTTGCCCGCTGACCCTCGCCACTCCACCGCCCTCCAGCAGCCTGCAGCCGTCGCCTTACCCGCAGCCTGGACTCAGCACCGGGCCCGAAGTTTCCACGCTGCAGATTCCCACTCCCCTGGGTTTGACTACGCTGGGTCCTAGTGCTAGTCCCCTAACCCTGGTAATCTCAGTGGCTGTTCCACTGAGTCTTCCCCATTCCCCTCAAACCATGTGACCCCAGCTCTTCCCCACCCACACTACAGTCCTCATACCCCCCTACCTCCTGACCACACACCACCCCTCCACCAGACATCACCTTGGCCTCAGTCCACTCACCTGCCTTCCTCCGCCCCAACCCCCATCCCTGCCGTGTGTTCACCATCCCCCTGACCTCCCACTCTCAGATACCGAATGGTCTGTCCTCAGCAGAGGCCTCACCATTGTCCCCCTCCATCCCCACCTCAATGAGTTCCGCGCCCACCATGGCTTGGAGCTCTTCTTCCGTCGCCTCCGCCTCACACCGTTCTTCCATGGGAAGGAGTCCTCGCCCCTATTGATGATCCCTTTTCCTGTCTCCAATGGACCCCCTCCTCTTGGACACAACCCTCCCCCCCCCCCCTCATGGCCATTGTTACAATGAAATTTGGGGGTCACCATCCAACGTCGGAACGGGAGAACATTCCCAGCGGCTTGGACTTCCGAATCAGCCACTTCCTACCGGAGACCGCGGCTCCCAAAGTCCACAGGCTGAGCTGGGCAGAGATTCACGCCGGCGGCCCTCGGCAAAGCAATCCCAGGGCTCCGCGATATTAAAATCAGCGCGGCCCGAGGCTGGGAGCTCCGCAAACCACAGCTCCATGATGTTGAAGCAGCAGGCCCAACACACCAGAGCATCAAACGGCGATCCTGGTAAGGCATGGCCCGCTCCATGATGAATCCAATATGTATTTTAAAACCAACTGTTTAATGACAACATACAATAGGATCTAAAAGTGTCACACTGTCACTGTCGGGTAGTGATGGTCCTCTAATCGTGGGGGTGGGGGATTGGGAGGGGGGGGCCTCACAAGTGAAATAGCTTAGGGCCTCTCTTCATCTAAATCCGGCCCTGCTTTTAACTCGTGACTGCATGCGTTTAAATCCACCATGATTTCTGATAATGATAATTGCTCATTTCGAAGCTTCCCCCCAGTCCAGTTTCAGTAAAAACACTGACAAGCACTTGAAACAACTACATTTTATTTTAACATTGCAGGACAACTACTGTACCTATCCCACCGCGGGTTCGATCCTCGTATCTGCCTGTTCAAGCCCTCTAGGCCTCGCTCAGACAGAGACACTCCAGAAGTTCACGCAGTCCCAAGCGCTCTCCCAGAAGATCGACGTGGACCTTGTGGTAGCGGACTTTATATGTCCCAGGACCTCAAAGGGCTGAACCACATGGGGGTGGTCTCTTAATAACCCAATTAGAGATATCGATTAATCCCATACATAACAGACATTTCCCTAACCCAATAATACAGCAGCTCAATACATTGTATTCAAATTGGACTTCGCAAGGAAGCCAACTTAGAAATATTTACTCTGATTTGCCAGAAACCCAGACAAGGCTCAATACCTTCCTTCGCTCCATAGATGCTGCCTCACCCGCTGAGTTTCTCCAGCATTTTTGTCTACCTTCGATTTTTCCAACATCTGCAGTTCTTTCTTAAACAGATGAGACAAGTTGGTCAGTGTGAGCAAGTTGGGCCATGGGGCCTCTTTCTATTCTGTATAACTATGATTATGACTCTACATCACCCATTTTCCTTGTGAATATCTATCACTCCCTCATAATCAATTATCTCACCTTTCTGTGGAGTCCCCTCTTCATTTGTCATTTGTGGGATTGTGTACAGGAAGGATATTGGAGGCTTTGGAAAGGGTGCAAAGGAGGTTAACCAGAATGATGCCTGGATCTGGAGCTATTAGCTGCAGGGAGTGGTTAGACAGACTTGATTGTTTTCTCTGGAAAGCCAGAGGTTGCCGGAGACCTGCTAGAAATATATAAAATTATGAGAAGCGTAGATAGCATAGGCATTCAGATCCTATTTCCCAGGGTGGAAATATCAAACACCAGTGGGGAGAGCTTTAAGGCGAGAGGGGCAATGTTTAAAGGAGATATGCAGGGCAGGTTTTTTTACACAGAGGGTGTTGGGTGCATGGAACACGTTGCCAGGGGTGGTGGTGGAGGCAAATACGACAGTGGCTTTAAGAGACTTTTGGATAGGCACATGGATATGCAGGGAATGGATGGATATTGATTATGTGATGGCAGATAAAGGTTGGTCTTGGCATCTTGTTTGGCACAGACATTGTGGGCCGAAGGGCCCGGTACCTGTCTTGTTCTATGTTCTATGTTTTATGTTCCATATTCTAGATTCTGAGACTGCCTCTTCCCTGTCCAGTACATGTATGGTGACATTAAAGAGGGAGCTCCACATAAAGGAGTAATAATTGATTATGAAGGAGTAATAAATATTCCCAAGATAAGTGGGTGACTTAGGGTCATAGACCTCTTGAATCATAGAGTGTGGAAGCAGGCCCTTTGGCCCAACTTGCCCACACACCGACCATCCTGCACACTCGCCCCCACCTGCCTGCATTTGGCTAATATCCCTCTAAACGTATCCTATGCTTGTACTTGTCTACTTGTGTTTGTACCTGCCTCAATGGACTTCAATTGCCGTAGGGCGGCACGGTGACGCAGCGGTAGAGTTGCTGTCTTACAGCACCAGATATCAGGGTTCAATCCTGATTACAGGTGCTCGTCTGTACAAAGTTTGTACATTGTCCACGTGACCTGCGTGGGTTTTCTCCGGGATCTCCGGCTTCAAAGACGTACAGGTTTGTAGGTTAATTGGCTTCGGTAAACTTTTGTAAATTTTCCCGAACGTGTGTGTAGGATAGTGTTAGTGTGCGGGGATCGCTGGTTGGCACAGACTCGGTGGTCCGGAGGGCCGGTTTCCGCGCTGTATCTCTAAAATAAACTAACGTAAACTACCTCCCCTCCCAGCACGTTCCATAAACTCACCACCTTGGTGTCACACCCTTTATGTGTAAGTTAATGAAGAACCAGGAGGTAATGCTGCATGCTACAGTATATCGCCAGGAAAGTTTAAATTTAAATGGAAGCATGAAATAATTACACCGGTAATAATGTTTCTGTTTTGATGAACATATGCACGTGTCTCCGAAATAGAAAAATTGCTTAAAGAACTTGTTAGACTTTAGATTAATACAGTTCTACACTTGTAGTGCACGGTGAGGTGCAGTAAATGCTAATTTTCCATTTTTTATATAAATCACTGTCTGATATCATGTCTCATTACATAATAAGCATGTAGCAGCGCAATAATTATAGCTCTGCCTTTTCTGTTAGAGGTATCAGGCAATGCTTCAGTAAGAGATGTCCAATAACTCCAATCTGTAGGAGAGTGCTCAAATATAGCTGGCTATTTATGGGATAACTCTTGTCATGGAAAATGTATATGTATATATAATACAAAATAATAAACAGATAATGACATCTGCTTTGTGCCCAAATTTACGTTAATCATCTTGATTTCACCTGACTACATCCTTGTTCTTGTGTTTAATCCCGCATATTTTGCTGTTTAATGGCATCTATCATTTGAACAAATTACTGAAGGTGGCCAACATAAAACCACCCGGAAAATGTCCGATAGAGATATTATACTTTCCCTTAACCAAGAATAATCATAAAGAATCATGATGTACAAAATCATGAGAGGATTAGATCGGGTAGATGCACAGAGTCTCTCGCACAGAGTAGGGGAATTGAGGACCAGAGGACATAGGTTCAAGGTGAAGGGGAAAATATTTAACAGGAATCCGAGGGGTAACTTTTTCACACAAAGGGTGGTGGGTGTATGGAAGAAGCTGCCAGATGAGGTAGTTGAGGCTGGGACTATCCCATCGTTTAAGAAACAGTAAAGGGCCTGTTCCACTGTACGAGCTAATTCAAGAGTTCTCCCGAGTTTCCCCTGATTCGAACTCGGAGATTTACGGTAATTGCCGCTCGTAGGTACTCGGGGGTCTCGTGGACACTTTTCAACATGTTGAAAAATCTTCACGAGTCTTCACGAGCTTACCGCATTTCCCAAGTACCTGCCGTTAGCGTTACGAGCCGCTAAGAGACGTCCCCGAGCTCCGACGTACCCGCTACGTACATTCTACGTGCTTACCACGAGTTTGATTATTTTTTTTTTACTCGGGAGAGCTCTTGAATTACCTCGTACAGTGGGACAGGCCTGTTTCCACACTGTATCACTCTATGACTCTAAATGAAATATGTTGCGGTTGAATTTTGGCAATTTTAACAATATACCCTGAATAATCCTTTGAGATTTGGTGCTTCCAAGAATTTAAAAGCTCGATTGAAGAAGTGTCATCAACATCATAAACTTTGGACAGTGTACCCCAGCGAATAAACAAATATTAAATTAAAACACAATTTTGTGATGCTGCAGGCAGAATTGTGGAGAACATGGATACAAGACATTCAGGCCAGGACCCCCCTTCAGTCTGAAGAAATGGCCTGACCCATATCTTCACCGGTCAATGTTGTCCAGGGATGCTGCCTGATCAACTGGGTAACTCCAGCACTTTGTGCTTCTTTTTGTAAACCACCATCTGCAGTTCCTTGTTTCTCTATGCTGTTGCTGTCTTACCTCTTAAGAGGAACATCAGATTGGTTATGGTATTCAATAGACTTCCATTGAAGTATGTTTTTCTACTTATACAAGTGAAATGTATTCGCCAATAATCGTCAGGTACCTTGTCCTTTCCTTTGGCACTTATTACAAAGCTCTGTACTTTAATAAAGCTTCGTAAATGAGGAATAGTGAAGAGGCAACGGCATTTTAATAAAAAATTAGAATTAGAAGGGGAGCAGAATTGACCAGGCAGAGTGGCACAACAAAATGTGGGAAGGGGGGGGGGGGGAATATTTTAATCATATTCTGAGAGGATCGGGCACAGCAGCAGCTGTGAACATTTTATTAGAAACATTTCCTTTAATGTTTCTGTTCTGCAGGTTATGTTCAAGATATGCATTGATTTAGGAGGATGTTGCCAGGACCCGAGGACCCAAGCTACAGGGAGAGGTTGAGCAGCCTAAGACTTTATTCCTTGAAGTGCAGGAGGCTGAGGGCTGACCCTTATAGAGGTGTACAAAATCACGAGGAGAATAGATAGGGTGAATGCAGAGTATTTTTTCCAGGTGAGGCTTATCAAGAACTAGAGAGCAGGGGTTTAAGATGAGACGGGAAATATTCAATGGAACCCTGAGAGGCAACTTTTTCACACAGAGGGTGGTGGGTATACGGAATGAACTGCCAGAGAAAGTATTTGAGACAAGTACAATAACAACATTTGAAAAATGTTGGACTGGTACTCGATTACGAAAGGCTTAGAGGGATATTAACCAAACGTGGGCATGTGGGACTAGTGCAGATGGGGCATCTTGTCCTGCATGGATGAGTTGGGTCGAAGGGGCTGTTTCTATGCTATATATGACTCCATAACTCTCTGACTAAGTTCAATTTTTTATTACATTGTGAAGTAAATAATATTAAGTCAAAAAATGGCAGTAACACAGAATGAGAGTGTATAAATGAGAATTTTATTAATCTACTAATTTATTCCACATTTCTTGCTTAATAGGTTGAATTTGCAAAGGTCAAGCATCCTTAACAACACAGAGTGGATGATTTGATGTGAAGTACTTCAGGAGCTCTGACCATGATATCCATCTAACACTGCAATCCATCCGGATGACATGACATCCTGCCGATAGTAGGTCTGTTTAAAATATTGCCCTTAGATCATCTATTGTTATCATTTTGCTATTATTAACCATATAATACATTGCTTTTTTTTTAAATTAACAAGCATTCCTTACAAGTTGAGACACAAGGAACTGGAATCTTGAACAAAGCACCAAGTGCTGGAGGAACTCAGTGGGTCAGACAGCATTTGTGGAAGGAATGGACTGACGATGTTTCAGGTCCTGACCCTTCTCCAGACTGATGAATTGTCCATTTCACTTCAAAGATGCTGTCTGACTCGCTGAGTTCCTCCAGCACTGTGTTTTAGTATCTTGGCAGTGGTTTGGGTTTCCGACTAAGCCTCAGGGCTGCCAACTCTCACGCTTTCAGCGTGAGAATCACGCTTTGGAGCAAATTCTCACGCCCACACGCTCATGACCGAGTTCTCACGCTGAGTTCAGTCCCTGCACAGTTTGTCCCTTTGTGCCGCGTTCCAGGGATCTGCACGGTCTGGCGAAGCGCGTCGGTTGCCGGCTGTGAGTGACGTCGCGTCTCTTCTCTCCTGGTTGGATTTGCAGCCGCCGGGTGTCAGCAGCTCTATGTGCCGGCTGTGAGCGCTGCGCTGCCAGCCGCCGCTGCAGCCTCGCTCCCTCCCTCCCTCCTGCCCTTCAACTCACACGGCAGCGCCAGCGGCGCCAATCCACGCTACACCGTGTCCGCCAGACTCCCCATTGGGCGGCCGGGGAGAGAGAGGGAGGGTGGAGAGAGAGAGAGAGAGAGAGGGAAAGAAAAAAGGGAGGGATGGAGGCAAAGCGAGACAAGGGGAGGGAATGTAGAAAGGGGATGAATGAAGGAAAGGAGAAAGTGGAGAAAGAGGGAGAGGGAGGAAAGAGGGAAGGATGGGGTCAGGAGGGAGGAAGGGATGGATGGAGGGAGGGGGAAGAAAAGGTGTGTGTGTGTGTGTGTGCTTGTGTGTCTGTCTCCCTGTGTGTGTCTCTGTGTGGTGTGTGTGTGTGTGTGTGTGTGTGTGTGTGTGTGTGTGTGTGTGTGTGTGTGTGTGTGTGTGTGTGTGTTCCCTGTGTGTGTGTGTGTGTGTGTGTGTGTGTGTGTGTATGTGTGTGTGTGTCTCCTGTGTGTGTCTCCCTGTGTGTGTGTGTGTCTCCCTGTGTGTGTGTGTCTCCTTGTGTGTGTCTCCCTGTGTGTGTGTGCATGTCTGTGTGTCTCCCCGTGTGTGTGCGCGTGTGTGTGTGTGTGTCTCCCCGTGTGTGTGCACGCGTGTGTGTGTGTGCACGCGCGTGTGTGTGTGTGTGTGTGTGTGTGTGTGTGTTCCCTTGTGTATGTGTCTCCATGTGTGTCTGTTATCACATCCTGGTCTTAGACAGGGCTGCCAACTCTCACGCTTTGAGAGTGAGAGTCACGCATTTCAGCCAATGCTCATGCTGATGACAGAATTCTCACCCTGTCTTCAGTCCCTGCACAGTTTGTCTCTTTTGCGCCACATCACAGCGATCTGTGCAGTCTGGGGAAGCGCGTCAGTTGGCGGCTGTGAGTGACGTAGCATCTCTTCTCTTCTCTTCTTTCTTGGTTGGATGTGCAGCCGCCGACAACATGAAGCAGCCGGAGATAGAACTAACCAGGTGAATTGGTTGTATAACATGGGGGGGACCACAATGAGGCCAAACATCTAGGACAGGGTTCGGCAACCTACGGCACACGGGCCGAATCCGGCCCGTAACCCGAAAAACCACGTTTTTTTTTTCAATTTGTTTTCACGGGGTCGGGGCAGGCGAGCCGACTTGAGAACTGCAGCCAGTCCCTGGGACGCGAGCTGATCTGGGAACGGCAGCCCGTCCCTGGGCACGCAGAATGCCAACTTGATCATTATGGACAAATTGGGCCAGCCATGTACATGTTGTATAACTCTGACTCTATGCAGATCTGAATGGGCTTAGAATGACCAAGCAAAATTACCCTCACTTTCCCCATTTTGATTCTTGAGATTAATATCCCTTTGCTCTGTTAACAGCGTTAAAGTACTTACGAGGTAGAGTCAGGAAAGGGAACATGTTATTTTCTTTTAGTTTGCTTTAATTTGTTAGTTGATTTTTTGTTGACTGCCATAATTTCTGAAATGGTCTTAATGTAACTTAACTGTTATAAAGCAGTAATAAGTGATTTTTGTCCAAACAATTGGAACTTGCATAAAATGTTTGCATTATTAGCAGGGCTGCCAACTCTCACGCATTGAGTGTGAGACTCACGCATTTCACAAAACTCTCATGCTCTCACGCTGATCACAAAATTATATAATGAGAATAGGACCTGTTTTTGCTTAACAAATAGTGTAGGAAGGAATTGCAGATGCTGGTTTAAACTGAAGATAGACACTAAAAACTAGAAAACTCAGCAGGACAGGCAGCATCTCTGGAGAGAAAGAATGGGTGATGTTTCAAGTCGAGAACGTCAGCCTGAAGAGGTTGAAAACCAGCCATAAAACACAATGACTGGACATGTGTGTTATCCAACTAAGGGCAGAAATCAGAATCATGTGTTCATCTTTATTCACATGACACCATAATAAATATATTACAGAAAAAATAATTTAATGGGGTGGCACGGTGGCGCAGTGGTAGAGTTGCTGCCTTACTACCACATGGGTTTTCTCTGGATATTCTGGTTTCTCCCATATCCGAAAGAAGTGCAGGTTTGTAGGTTAATTGGCTTCTGTAAATTGTCCCTGGCATGATGGATGGAATTGGTGTATGATAGATTGCTGGTCGATGTCGACTTTGTGGGCGGAAGGGCCTGTTTCCATATATATTTTTACATATATATCTTAATTTCATTGAACCATATATGATTGAATATGTGGCATTATTTTTGTCTTGTTTCTATATTCAAAGGGTAAGGTTGAAACCGTCTGAAGAAGGGTTTCGGCCTGAAACGTTGCCTATTTCCTTCGCTCCATAGATGCTGCCGCACCTGTTGAGTTTCTCCAGCAATTTTGTCTACCTTCGATTCTCCAGCATCTGTAGTTCCTTCTTGAACAAGGTTGATTGATTTATTTGTGCAGAACAATGATGGAAGTCTGACTTTTGCTTTGTTTCTCTGAGTTTTTCTCTCTATATATATATATACATAACAGCATGAATATAATCTGATTTCCATATATGAATACAGTCATTCATGTGCTGCACCTGTTGATCAGAGCCTGGCTCTATTGTGGAATATAATTAGGAATGTAATTTAGCTTAACCTTATTCATACCTAATCCAATTTAAAGCATAAATGTTGCATTCAAATGTAAGTTAAAAGACTCGCTACAGTATGCACCAGATTGCACAATTTCAAGCTGAAAAATGCAAAAGCTCCCTACACCCTCCCCCCCCCGGGTCGCTACATTCCCTCACAATTTCTCACTCTCAACTCTCACCCAATGTTGACAGCCCTGAAGCCTCCACTTTTCTGATTCGCCAAACTGCCCAAACGGAAGCTAGAGGAATATGGACGGAGTGTTTTAGATGTGTCTCAATGGCCAATTATCTCCTAGACTGACAATCTGACAGAGTTTTTCCAAGATTAAGTCATCTCGGAAATATTCCCTAATTGCTCCAGTCTCTGACACCAATTTTTCCCTGTCCGACATAAATCAATCTCACAGTGCATAATCAATTACATTCAATTTCTATTACTTGCCCAGAGTGTTATTTGGACCCTCTCCAATTCTTTAAGCCGTAAATTCCTTTTGTTTGCCAGGAAAGCTCAGAGATAGAGAGGACTACTGACTCCTACATTAGCTGGAAAATCTACGCTCCTCTCAACTAACATTTGACGGGGTCAACTCCAGCCATCTATTTTCAGGAGGTTTAACTCATGTTCCACAGTTCTGCTGAGTACTGACAAAGCTCCTCAATGTCGCAAGCCCACATCTGCTCCTTTATTTTGGTTGCACCAAGCTGAACAAGTCCCAAGTGCCATTTACAGTAGCCTGCTACTGCATTTTGAACCTGCGACTCCAACAGGCATAATCTCTTTCCTCAAGAGATATCTCGTTGAATCCTGTTTTAATAAAAACAGAGAAATAAAATTCCTTCCAGCTTTATATTTATTGACAGAATCCTTTTGAGAAAATAATTTGACACTCAAAATGACAGACAAAGCTAAAAGAGGACAACCATTACTTTTCCAGAGTTGATCGAGGTCTCTGAGGTGGGGGGCTTTACATTTGGTAAAAATGTTGGGCAATATTTGATTCTGGAAGTAATCACAGGTTTTAAATTGATCGGATGCTGTTCTGAATGCAATTATCTTCAGGTGTAGTTTTGCCTCAAATTCCTGAAGGGGTTTCACACGGACTTTATCCGGGGGACCTCAATTGCACGAGGTATGAGATTGGAATGCCACTTACAAGCTCCAGAGGTAATTTGGATTCTCTGAACTTGATGCAGCTGCCAAAGAGTACAAGCGAAACTTCTTTCATTGGATAATCCAACCAATAATCTGAAGAAGGGTTTCGGCCCGAAACGTTGCCTATTTCCTTCGCTCCATAGTTCCTGCTGCACCCGCTGAGTTTTTCCAGCATTTTTGTGTACCTTCGATTTTCCAGCATCTGCAGTTCCTTCTTAAACACAATAATCTACCACACCTTGCTCACTTCAACTGTGCTGAGAGTATATTGTTGCAATTTAAGAAAAACAAATATTTAATGATTGTCCAGATAAAAGGAATACATGGAACATAGAACAGTATAGCACAGGAACAGGCGCTTTGGCCCACAATGTTCGTACCAAACATGATGCCTATTTAAACTAATCTTTTCTACCTGCTCATGATCCCTCCATTCCCTGCATATCCATGTGCCGATCTAACAGACTCTTAATGCCATTATCATATCTGCCTCCACCACCATCCCTGGCAGCACGTTCTAGGCACTCACTACTCTCTGTGTAAAAACCTGCCCCACACATTTCCTTTAACATTCCCCCTCTCGCCTTCCGTCTTTGACATTTCCACCCCAGGGAAAACAAAGCAGTGAATGTATTCAAGTTTGTCATCAGAAGGTATTTAAGAATATCCAGTATCTGATAGGATCCTTGAAAGGATCCTTAATAGGAAATGAAGAGTTATAATATGAAAGGGAATGGTCAGTTTGTGCAAACAGTTGATTTACACAAAGATGAGACAAATGAGTGTTGCCATACTGGAGAAGGTTGAAGATGGTGTGGCCCAGTTTTGGTTCCATTGTGGTGCAGATACCTTTTGCTCACTATAGCCGAGCCAGCAAGAAAGAAAGCTCCCCACACTACTCAACGAGCGACACAGTGGCACAGCGCCAGAGACACAGGTCCATTCCTGACCACGGGTGCTGTCTGTACAGAGTTTGTACATTCTCCCTGTGACCACGTGGGTTTTCTCCGGGTTCTCCAGTTTCCTCCCACACTCCAAAGATGTACAGGTTTGTAGGTTAATTGGCTTTGGTAAGTTGTAGAATGATGATAGTGCATGGGGTGATCGCTGGCCAGCACGGATTAGGTGGCCGAAGGGCCTGTTTCCATGCCATATCTCTAAAGTCTAAGGTACTCCCACCTCCCACTCTGAGCTTGTAATTACAATTCTTCAGATGCTCATCCAGTTACGTTTTGATTGTATGGTTGCTTTCTACCTCCACCGATCTTCCAAAATTGTTCTAAATATCCCTACTTATTATTTTGGTTAAAGTAACGCTTCTTTAACTCCTCTCTGCACCTAGCAACGGTTGCTTTAAACCCGTTTCCCTCAGTAATTTTTCTATTCAATATGTAGAGATAATTTTGTGTTGTGCGTGAAGGATATTATTCCAACCCCTGCAGTCCACACAATACTTAGGCAGAGCTAGAAAAGACAGAGGAGGTAATTGATGGAATGAACACACAGATGAAAGATCAGTTCAATACAGTAACGTTTGAGCTAACATGGTATCATGGAGAGAGATGAATAACAACAGATGTATTGTCTTTCGGATGAAATATCATTTGATGAAGTACAATAACAACATTTACTCCTGTTATCACAGCAAATTCAAGGCCAAACATATTGCTTGCTGAGAGGGTGTAGGAGTGGGTATTCAAATCCTTTGTCCACATCAGCATGGGTGAGCTGGTGAACAAGTTGCTCATCTGTTGTGAGGCAGCAGGTCAGGAAACATTCTAAAGTGCATCTGCAGCAATTTGTTAGAGTATGCAGAGACATGCCGAATCCTATCGGGAATGCACCACAGCATGGTTTGGGAACAGCACCATCCACGACTGCAAGTATTTGCAGAGAATTGTGGACGCAGTCCAGGTCATCACGCAAACCGACCTCCCTTCCATGAACACCATCTATACTTCATGCTGCCTCAGCAAAGCCGGCAGCATAATCAAGGACGAATGTCACCCTGGTCACTCCCTCTTCTCCCCTCCCCATCAGGCAAGAGGTATTAAAACACACACCTCCAGATTCAGGGACAGCTTCATCCCAGCTGTTATTTGCAACTTGAATCACCCTCATCATCAACTAGAGAGTGGTCCTGACCTACCATCTACCTCATTGGAGACTATCAGACAATCTTTCATTGGACTTTACTGAACTTAATCTTGCACTAAAGTTATTCCCTTTACCTGTATTCTTACACTGTGGACGACTTGATTGTAATCATGTATAGGCTTAATGCTGACTGGATAGCATGCAACAAAAAGCTTTTCACTGTACACATAGATCGGTACATGTAACAATCTAAGCTAAAGCTATTTAAACATCTAAGTAGAGGCACTGGGAGCCTTCTATGTTATTGCATCCTTGTGCTGGACCCAGGACAAGTCATCTGAGATGTTAACGGCCAGGAATTTGAAGCTTCTAATTCTTTCCACTACCGACCCACTGATGATAACTGGCTCATGGGCTCCCGACTTCCCTTTTCTGGTCATGGATCAGTTGCTGAACGGTAATCCATGGTCGGCGTGGACTCTGTCATTGTTATTGTGGCACCACTCATCCAGGCGTTCTACCTCTCTCCTGCACACTGACCCATCGCTCATAGCAATCATACAGCTGCAATAACAGTCGCTGCAAATGCCCAGCAGAGCTATGGAGCTTACGTTGCACAATAACGAAGGAAGATGTTTTATTTGTGCTAGATTTTCCATCGTAAGGTCCATTTGTGAACAAAGTTACTAGCACCAAACTCCCATGTAACCTACAGCATCTGAAATCAGCAAACTTTCCTTCTTGGAGGTGCTCCATTCTATTCTTAAAGACCACGTTGAATGAAATGGGGTGGTGAATTTGTGGATATATTGCCACAGAAGGCTATGGAGGCCAAATAAATGGATATTTTTAAGGCAGAGATAGATAGATTCTTGATTAGTACGGGAGTCAAGGGTTATGGGGAGAAGGCAGGAGAATGGAGGGGAAATAGATCAGTCGTGATTGAATGGCGGAGTAGTCTTGAAAGACCAAATGACATCATTCTGCTCCTATTACTTACGAACTTATGAACTGTTGATATCTTGCACGTATACAATATTAGTGTCCATAGAAAGTTTCCAACAGCTAATCCCAGACTGAAAACTTCCAATTTCTGTGCCTGAAAAGCCTAAGCTTGACTATTCAGACACAGAAAATTGCTGACAAGTTTAGTTTTAAAATGTGGACGAAAGGATCATCAATTCTGACTTAGATATCATTTTTCCATGGTGAGGGGTGGAGATAATGCATTGGGGTGAAGGATAACATGCTTCCACTGCCCTTCTGTGGTGTTGTGGTGCCTGAAGAGGCCATTCTGGGACCTGCGGACTCTGCCACAGTTGCAACAGGAAGTACTTGATGAGGCATGGAGCTGAAAAGCCTTTGAGGTTGAATCAAAGACGTGTCCCACCCCAGTCATTCCATCTTCTCCCTGCTCCCGTCCAGCAGAAGATACATAAGCTTGAAAGCATGCAACATAAGTTACAGATTCACTCTACTTAACCAATAATATCTTGATGTTTCAACCACAGTTTTAAATTCATCATCAATATTATGACTCGTTTAGCTTGGTCTGCATCCTGGACCATATAAAATATAAACAAACAAGATTTTTTATGTGGATTTTTGTTTCTATGTGGTAATAATTAGTTGATTTCAAGTGAATGGAAGAATAAAGACTGAGATTGGTCAACTAATTTTAGTAGATTTAATTAATACATATTTAATTTAACTTATTTCATTGTTCAAATGATGCCATTAATTGATTGATTGACCAAATTGAAAGATACAGCATGGAAACAGGCCCTTCGGCCAACCCAGTCCTCGCCAACCCCATTTGATTACTCGTTTATATTAGTTTCTGTGTAATGCTGCTTTTGCATCCACTCCCTACACACTGGGGGCAATTTACAGAGCCCAATTAACCAACAAACCCGCACATCTTTGGGAAATACATGGAGGAAATCCACGCGGTCACAGGGAGGACGTGCAGGCTCCACACAGACAGCATCTGATGTCAGGATCGAACATAGAAACATAGAAAATAGGTGCAGGAGTAGGCCATTTGGCACTTCGAGCCTGCACCGCCATTCGATATGATCATGGCTGATCATCCAACTCAGTATCCTGTACCTGCTTTCTCTCCATACCCCCTGATCCCTTTAGCCACAAGGGCCACATCTAACTCCCTCTTAAATATAGCCAATGAACTGGCCTCAACTACATTCTGTGGCAGAGAATTCCAGAGATTCACCACTCTCTGTGTAAAAAATGTTTTTCTCATCTCAGTCCTAAAAGATTTCCCCTTTATCCTTAAACTGTGATCCCTTGTCTGGACTTCCCAACATCGGGAACAATCTTCCTGCATCTAGCCTGTCCAACCCCTTAAGAATTTTGTACGTTTCTATAAGATCCCCCTCAATCTTCTAAATTCTAGCGAGTACAAGCCGAGTCTATCCAGTCTTTCTTCATATGAAAGTCCTGACATCCCAGGAATCAGTCTGGTGAACCTTCTCTGTACTCCCTCTATGGCAAGAATGTCCTTCCTCAGATTAGGAGACCAAAACTGTACGCAATACTCTAGGTTTGGTCTCACCAAGACCCTGTACAACTGCAGTAGAACCTCCCCGCCTCCTATACTCAGATCTCTGGCTCTGTGAGGCAGCAGCTCTACCAGCTGTTCCACTGTGCCGCCTTTAATGCTATCAGTATAGTATGCTATCAATTGATTGGCAGGAATTTTCTTCCACATTTAAATTTTCCACATAAAAAAATTATTTCAGCCATACATTTATAAAACTGATGCATGTTCTCTGCTCATTCACACATGCAATCAATCTGTCCCCAATAAACATTTAAAGATTTGATCATAAAGGAACTAATCATTTAGCATGAAAGGATTGAGGAATTTTAATATTTATTTTATTTAATAGGAGTGCTGAGGATTTTACAATTAAAAATGTCCCTGATTTCTTTATTGATCTGTTGTTGAGTAAACTGTCTGAATAGCAGATGGAACAAGGTCAGTGAATGTAAGATGAAATGGATGTAATGATATATGTCGTTTGGCAAGGGTTGGTTTGTTTTCTCAATTGGCAAAGTGGTTGCTGAATTATTGAAATACTGAACCAACAAGTATAGTGGGTTGGTTTTATTTCCCTGTTTGGAATAATTAAGAAAGTAGATTCAGTACATGGTTAGAAATGCAAGTGGATTATTGAACAGACGGACTAGGATTTACTCACACCCTCTCTGCCCAGCGCTCTCTCCTCTCAAACTATATAGAAACAAAGAACTGCAGATGCTGGTTGATAGAGAAAAGGACACAAAGTTCTGGAATAACTCAGCACGTCAGGAGAACAAGGATAGGTGACGTTTCAGGTCTCACCACAGTCACACCTTCTTTTCCCTACTCTTGCCTGGCAGAATGTACAGAAGCTTGAAAGAGTGTGCCACCAGACTCAGGAACAGCTTCTTTCCCTCTGTTATTAGGACATTGCACTTTGACTAAGGAACTAATGCGCTACAATGCCGCGAATGATATTCTGCACTCTGTATTGCTCTATCTATTATACTTGAGTTTGACTTGATTGTACAAGTATGGTATAATCTGATCTTCTTGGATAGCATGCAAAACAAAGCTTTTCACTGTACCTCAGTGCACATAACCATTAATAAACCTAAATTGTACCATATACAATACAATCACCAAACAAATTATTTGATGTTTTGTCACAGAATTAATCACCTCTATTAGTTTAATCGCCCTATTAATATTTGGCACCAGGATGCATCAGCAACAACACTGCACTTATAGGATAATATTTCAGAATTCCTCTTAATAACTAGAATTAATTTGTTTAAAGTTCACCTCAGCCAAAGTAGATACCAGTGAATAATTTAATTTACAATTATTTCCAACGTGCCTAAAATTAAATAAGAGGTTTTAAATCTAAGTAATGCGGTATTGTAAGGAGATTTGTATGTGTAACTGTAGCAGTAGCAATTGATCATGTGGTGTTAAAAGGAACATTAGGGTCAGATGTGCTATTTACATGAGTGATTCATTGATTGTGTGAAACTAGGTTTACAAAACAAACCCTTAAAGATGCAAGCATTGTCCCAGACATCTCACCTTTCAATCTCTCAAGATGGATGGTGTTCCATGACCCTGAGCCAACATGGCAGATTGAACT
The DNA here is from genome assembly GCA_038087875.1 of Malacoraja senta. Taxonomy (NCBI): domain Eukaryota; kingdom Metazoa; phylum Chordata; class Chondrichthyes; order Rajiformes; family Rajidae; genus Malacoraja; species Malacoraja senta. Next base: position 19,503,322 of record CM075988.1, read on the forward strand.
AATACTCATGGAGTTTCCTTTTTTTAGAGATCCATTGTCGAAACAGGCCCTTAGGCACAGTGAGTCCACGCTGACCTGTGATCGCCCAGTACGCTAACACTTTCCTACACACTAGGGACAATTTTTACCAAAGCCAAATAACTGCAAACTTGCACATCTTTGGAATGTGGGAGGAAACCGTAGTACCCGGAGAAAACCCATGCAGTCACAGGGAGAACGTATGAACTCCGTACAGACAGCACCCATTGTCAGGATCAAACCCGGGTCTCTGGCGCTGTAAGGTGACAACTTTAGCGTACCGCTGCACCACTGTGCTGCCGAAAACAAAAAGATTTCGGACAATAGATTCATTCAGGACTGGGTATTTTAATGAAAGTGCACGGTGGGGCAGGAATACATCCTTGGGTGCTTCTGCTAGGATCATCGTCCAAATCTATAGCTCCCTGCAATTAGTGACGTAAGTAGATAAAGTGGTAAGAAAGAGTATGGTGTACTTGGCCTCATTGGTAGGGGTATCAAGTGTAAAGGTCGGAAACTCATGTGTTGCAGCTTTATAAAACATTCATTAGGCTGCACTTGGAGTATTGCAAGTAGTTCTGTTTGCTCCATTACAGGGAGGATGTGGAGGCTTTGGAGAGGGTGCAGAAGAGACCACCTGGTTTGGTTGGTGTTAAACATAAGAAGAGGTCAGACAAACCTGGATTGTTTCTCTTGAGCATCAGAGGTTGAGGGGAGACCTCAGAGAAGTATATAAAATTATAAGAGGCACAGATAGGGTAGACAGTCAGAACCATTTTTCCAGGGTGGAAATGTCATTGACTATGGCATTGCATTGTGGTCTGAGAAGGAAAGGTTAAAGTAAATGTGCAGAGCGTAGTGGGTGCCTGGAATGTGCTGCCAGGAGTGGTGGAAGAGGTAGATCTGATAGTTAAATTGAAGCTTTTAGAAAGACACTAGACTAAGTGGGACCCATTGGGTCCCATGTTCACACGGGAAGGCTGGTCCCCCAACACAATATTCCACCTCTCCACCAATTCCAATATTGGTGGCCAGTGGGGGGGCTTTCTGGAGCGCTGGTATGGGTTCTTGGGGTGGCAGCACAGTCCTCAAGCCTAATGTGCTGGCAGCTCACTCACGGCTGGAGGGCTGGCAGTTGACTCACGGCTATTCCTTGAAATTCCATTTCAAGCAGAGTGCAAGGCCACCAAATTCAATCCATTTCCCTACCATTTCAAGCAGGGTGCAAGGCCACCAAATTCAAGTGCAGTTTCTTACCTCTTCAAGCAGGGTGCAAGGCCACAAAATTCAAGTGCAGTTTCATACCACTTCAAGCAGGGTGCAAGGCCACCAAATTCAGGTTCAGTTTCCTACCACTTCAAGCAGGGTGCAAGGCCACCGAATTCAATTGCAGTTTCCAACCACTTCAAGCAGGGTGCAAGACCACCAAATTCAAGTGCAGTTTCATACCATTCAAGGAGGGTGCAAGGCCACCAAATTCAAATGCAGTTTCATACCATTTCATACAGGGTGCAAGGCCACCACATTCAAATGCAGTTTCATACCATTTCAAGCACGGTGAAACCACCATAAAACCACACAAAACACCACACTCACAGTCCAGTAGACATTCAGTGTGTTCAGTTGATTCACAGCTCAGACAGAGTTGTGACCTCTCCCTCCCCCATCATACAGAGACTGAGCCACACCCACACTTCCGGTTTTATAATACCTCCCCCTTCCACCGGAAAAGGTGTGGCCTTCATGGCGTGATTGACGGGAGAGAGATTCTCAACATTTTTTAACACTAATAACACATTTATTTTTCATTGATGGGAAGAATCCCCTGCACCTGATCAGCGGAGGGGGACTGAGTAAGATGGGCAAAAATCACAGCCTTAAGTGGTAGCGTTTTACCTAAAATCAATATAGTGCAAACAGAAAGTTGTCAAGTTTAGACGTTGCAGTGCCTTTTCACTTCAACCCAAAACCCACCCAAACAACCATTTGCAGTGCATTTTCACTTCTACCCAAACAACCATTTGCAGTGCATTTTTATTTCAACCCAAACAACCATTTGCAGTGCATTTTTACTTCAACCCAAACAGCCATTTGCAGTGCATTTTACTTCAACCCAAACCCCTCCCCAAACAACCCTTTGCAGTGCCTTTTCACTTCAACCCCCCCCCCCAAAAAACTACCCTTTGCAGTGCATTTTTACTTCAACCCAAATGACCATTAGCAGTGCATTTTTACTCAACCCAAACGACCATTAGCAGTGCATTTTTACTTCAACCCAAATGATGACCAGCAGTGCATTTTTACTTCAACCCAAATGACCATTAGCAGTGCATTTTTACTTCAACCCAAACGACCATCAGCAGTGCATTTTACTTCAACCCAAACGACCATCAGCAGTGCATTTTTACTTCAACCCAAACGACCATCAGCAGTGCATTTTTACTTCAACCCAAACGACCATCAGCAGTGCATTTTTACTTCAAATCAACCATATTTTTCATTTTCAAACCACATTAAGGGCACTCACAGTTGAGTAGACATGTGTTCAGTGTTATTCAGAGCGACGTGAACCTCTCGCTTCCTCCATCTTGCAGAGACTGAGTGAGGCACACCACTTCCGGGTTTTATAGTCCCACCCCCCTCCCACCAGCAGGGGCAGGTGAGAGAATGGCAAAAAAATAAAAACATTAATATGTCTCTGATTTTTCATTGATGGGAAAAATCCTCCAGTCCCGAAAGGGGGAGGGGGGCTCTGAGCGAGGTGGCCAAAAATTACGGCCGTAGGTGGCGGCGTTCTCTCGGAAATCACGCCACAGCGAGCCAAAAGCGGTCAAGATCAGAGTTTTAGTAATATAGATAGATAGATAGATAGATATGGATATGCAGGGAATGGAGGGATATGGATCACATGAAGGCAGAGGAGATTAGTTTAACTAGGCATCATGTTCAGCATAGGATGAAGGATTGCACCTCCATTTGATGTTTCCACTTGCAATGGCAGGCAATAGCAGCAACAGCAATTGTTTGTGTCCCCTACCTACTTGCGTTTGAAATATACCTGGAATTTAAGGACTGACTGACAGTAACATCCTCTTTCATTGCCAGAAAATGATGGCATCATTTATCTTGCAACACACCATCAGATATGTAATTCTTCATAGACTGTGCAAAAAAACAAACAGGAGATGCTCCAAAAGTTTGCCTGACTAAATTATTGATTTTATGTAGAATAAATAGGCTGTACATAGATAACACCTATTAGCTGGAAGAAAGGAGAGGGGGGGGAATAAAAGAATTTGCTTCGAGCCAGGGGAAAAGAAAACCAATTGAGGAAGTAAAAAGAATGGTTTGCGTTAACCAAACATTGTTTCAGCTTTGAGGAACCAGGAAGACGCCATTCAGCGCATCAAGCCTGTCCCCCATTCAGTGGGATAGTGGCTGATCATTCACCCAACACCATATCTGTCTTTTCTCTTCAATAACACTTAAGTTATTTACACAGAGAGTGGTGGGTGCCTGGAACAAGCTGCCAGTGATTGTGGTGGAGGTAGATATGATAGTGTCATTAAAGTTTTTAGTTGGATGTGGATATGCAGGGAATGGAGGCAGCTAGAGCACATGCAGGCAGAAGACAGGTCAGCATGATGGCGTAGCGCTAGGGCTACTGCCTTACAGCGCCGGGTTCAATCCTGACTATGGGTGCTGTCTGTACAGAGTTTGTGCGTTCTCCCAGTGACCTGCTTTTCCTCCACACTCCAAAGATGTACATGTTTGTAGGTTAATTAGCTTGGTATAAATACAAAATAAAATTGTCCCCAGTGTGTGTAGGGTAGTGTTAATATGCGGGGATCGATGGTCGGTGCGGACTTGGTGGGCCGAATGGCCTGTTTCCGTGCTGTATCTCTAAACTAAAAAAAAGAGAGATTAGTTTAACTTGGCATCATGTTCAGCACGGACATTGTGGGCCGAAGGGGCTTTACCTGTGCTGTGCTGTTCTATGTTCTGTGAATAACAAACATTTATTTTCTCGGATTTGAGGTGAACTTTTGATACAGCTTCAGAAGTTGTTTGCAATGGAGAATTCCAATTGCCTGCACAAGGAAAAAAAAATAGGTCAGACAGTTTTGGCAGTGATAATTGCAAATAGTCCAAAGGCCATGGACATGATTAAGAATACTGTGTGGCAATTTATATTGTTAAACAGCACACACCATAGAGATGAACATTGATTAAGAAAACAAGCTTAAGAACTCATGTTTAATGGAATGCCATTTCACCTGAATCTACTGAAGAAAGGTCACCGACCAGAAATGTTAATTGTTTCTTCCCCCTAATGCTTTTGCACCTGTTGAGTATTTCCAGAATTCGCTGGATTTATTCCAGATTTCTCGCATCCTCAGTGATACGCTCTTGCAAGTCCGGGTTGTTACTGCTTACACTGAATTGTCAGCTCCAAATGTGGAATAACCAAACTGCACCCAGATATGTCATCTTATTGATAGGTTCTTGATTAGGAAGCATGTCAAAGGTTACGGGAAGAAGGCAGGAGAATGGTGTTGAGAAGGAAAGATAGACTAGCCATGATCGAATGGTGGAGGAGAGAGTCGATGAGCCGAATGGTCTAATTTTGCCCCTATGTCTTCTGGTCTTATGGAACACAATCCCGTGACTATTTAAATGAGGTCAGCTGTCTTCATAGAATATAGAACGTACAACATGAGAACAGACCTCTCGGCTCACATCATCTATGCCAAACATGATGCCAAGTCTAACTCTTATCTTTCTGCACATGATCCATATCCCTCCATATCCATGTGGTGTATCCATGCGCCTCTCCAAAAGTCTCTTCAATGCCACTATCAATGACAACCCCCAGCCAGATATGAGAATGACAATGCCTTGTGAACTTTCACATCTATCTGCTCAATGTAGAACAATGTCATGTGCCGCAGGTCAGATGGCACCAGAATGAACCTTCTGCTCCACCCCTAACCTCACTGCTGAGTGCTCTCTAATGTTCCCAAGCTGAGAGTCCCAGAGTATCCCCTAACACACCAAAAACTGAGGAGTGGGATGCACTTCTCATCTGGCCCCTCAGCCTTGTGCTAGCAACAAGTGGCACCTTGCAATTCAATTAAGTCATCAACCTTCACTAAAAAGATGCCTTTTTAACTTAGTTTCAGTTAATATCACTGTTTCAATCTCCATCAGCTAATGTCAATTTATCCTTCTGTAACTTTAATCATTTTAATTTTAACTTTGCTGCCCAGGCAATGGAGTGGTGTATCACATGCAGGGAGAGAAGATTAGTTTATCTTGGCATCATGTTCGGTGCAGACATTGTGGGATGAAGGGCCTGTTCCCATACTGTACTGTTTCATGTTCTTTGTACCCCCATGTTATAAGAAAATATCTCATCAGCCAAACCATGATGACATCTAAGCAATCTTTGGATGCACCTTGGTTTTGCCATTGTTTGAAACTTTGCAAAAGGCACTGACATCCGGTGATTAAAATAAGGAAGAAGTTGACTGTCCATTTTATGTTTTAAAACAGATATTGCCTTTGCTAAGGAGATAAAAGTAAAAAAATGAAGAGAAAGCTCACTGAAGCCTTGAAAGAAACATTCAAGAATGAACATCAGAGAGGATTATAAGACAGTAAATAATATAAAATTCATGACTTCAGTACCATAAGCATAGACTGAAATGATTGAAAGACAAATTCAGAACCAGTTTCTTCATCAGGAGTGTGAAAACCATTTGAAACAGACATCAAATAGAGACGCCAGTGGAACAATAATTAGAATCAAAACAAGCTGCCGGTTCGGGCAAAGGGGGAATGGAAATTGCGGATCTGTTGGCTCTGGGAACATGGTCAGAGATAAACAGACCAACTTTTCACGTCTGTTTACCTACAGTTTTATCTGATGACGTAACAAAGTGTTATCCAGAAGCAATTATGCAGAACCATAATGAGGATTTTAAATAAAATGTGAGCCACTCATAACCAAAAGAGGTGAGCACTGGATGGTTAGTGCTTGTTTAAAAACTATTAAAATATAACACCTTTCCACGAGCGTCAAAAAATGTGTTAGGTAATTTAAAGGTGTCATATAATCAAAATAATTTAATATAATGATCTATTTATCACACAACAGGTTTGTGTGTGCCCAAAGCAATAAAAGGTTCAACAATAATTTGTTTGAAGAAAGTGTATGATTTTCTGAACGGCTAACTCACTGTAATGATAAAATGCAGCGACACGGTGATTAGCAGTGAGCATATAAGTGGTAATTTCCAAACACAATCCGTGAAGTGGGGAGATCAAACGTCAAATATGTCAAGGGCCTGAGGGAGTTATCAAATACTCTTCAGCTATGCAGTAGTCTTGTGGCTCTTGGTTCTGGGAGCTCTTCCAAACAAACAGAAAATCAGCAGAGTTTTATGCTATCTCTTTCACAGGAATACAGGGAGGTATTTCACACAACCAACCATGTCCCTCCGATGAGATGTGGCCCAGTGTGGAACCTGTGAACCAGGCACACAGAAGCCAATTGAACTACAAACCTAAGGTACACAAAAATGCTGGAGAAACTCAGCGGGTGCAGCAGCATCTATGGAGCGAAGGAAATAGGTAACGTTTCGGGCCGAAACCCTTCTTCAGACTGATAGGGGGTGGGGAGAAGAAAGGAAAAAAGGAAAAGGCGGAGGAGGAGCCCGAGGGCTGGGGGAGGGGAGGAGACAACCAGATGGCTGATGAAGGGGAGGGGACAGCCAGGGCTAGCAGAATTGGGAGAATTCAACGTTCAGGCCACCAGGATGTAGACTGCCCAAGCGGAATATGAGGTGCATTTCCTCCAATTTACGGTGTTGCTCGCTGTGGCCATGGAGGAGACCCAGGACAGAGAGGTCAGATACGGAATGGGAGGGGGAGTTGAAGTGCTGAGCCACCGGGAGTTCAGGTTGGTTATTGCGGACCGACCGGAGGTGTTCGGCGAAACGATCGCCAAGCCTCCGCTTGGTCTCACCGATGTAGATCAGCTGGCATCTAGAGCAGCGAATGCAATAGATGAGGTTGGAGGAGATGCAGGTGAACCTCTGTCGCACCTGGAACGACTGCTTGGGTCCTGGAATGGAGTGGAGGGGGGAAGTGAAGGGACAAGTGTTGCATCTCTTGCGGTTGCAAGGGAAAGTACCAGGGGAGGGGGTGGTATGGGAGGGAAGGGAAGAATTGACAAGGGAGTTACGGAGGGAGCGGTCTTTGCGGAAGGCAGACATAGGGGGAGATGGGAAGATGTGGCGAGTGGTGGGGTCACGTTGGAGGTGGCGGAACTGACGGAGGATCACTTGTTGTATGTGACGGCTGGTGGGGTGAAAGGTGAGGACTACAAACCTAGTTCAGTTTAGAGATACAGCACAGGAACAGGTCCTTCTGCCCACCGAGTCCACGCCGACCAGTGATCTCTGCACACTAACGCCATCCTACACCCACTAGGGACAATTTGCAATCATACCAAGCCAACTAACCTACAAACCTGCCGGTCTTTGGAATGTCGGAGGAAACCGAGCACCCGATCAAAACCTACGCAGTCACAGGGAGAAGGTATAAACTCCGTACAGACAGCACCTGTAGTCAAGATCAACCCGGATCTCTGCCGCTTTAAGGCAGCAACTCTGCCGCTCATTAAGGAAGCACAAGTTGGTTTATCCTGATTATGAAACTCCTAGACCCCTACCAGAAGATTTCAGTAATCCAATCCAAAGAAAATAATTGAGGGAAAAGCTTGCAGAGTTGTACGCATATAATGAACATACTGCCAACGTTCACTCATTGTGAACTAGTGGGAGAGTCTAGGACCAGAGGCCATAGCCTCAGAATAAAAGAAAGGAGATGAGGAGGATTTTTTTTTTGTCAGAAGGTGGTGAATCTATGGAATTATTTGCCACAGATGGCTTTGGAGACCAAGTGAATGGATATTTTTAAGGCATATAGATGGACAGATTCTTGATTAGTACAGGTGTCAGGGGTTGTGGAGAAAGGCAGAAGAATGAGGTTGAGAGGGAAGGTAGATCAGCCGTGATTGAATGATGGAATAGACTGGATGTGCCCAATGGCCTAATATCGCTCTTGTCACATGAACCTATTGCTGACCACTGC
>CM075988.1:19511699-19603397 GCA_038087875.1 Malacoraja senta
AATGAGAGAATGAGAGAATGAGAGAATGAGAGAATGAGAATGGATAAAAGGATGTGAGAGTTACAAAATGCAGAGCAGGTTGATATGTCCTGTGGGTCAGGCTGGGCTTGTTTCCTCCCACTTTCCCAGAGAGAGAAAATAAGAAGAAAAAGAAGAAAACACAGAAGATAAAAAACAGATAAGCTGAGCCAATATCAGGAATGTTTTATTACCATATGTCCCAAGACGGAACAATGAAATTCTTACTGGCAGCAGAACAACAGACTGTAAACATAGTACACCTAGTATTCTGTAAACATAGATGGACGGATGTTACAAAGATTTTTATATTTTAATTCAACATTTAAAATACATCTGGACCGGTACATGGATAGGATAGGTTTAAAGGGATATGGCCTAAACCAGGCAGATGGGATTAGTGTAGATGGGGCATCTTGGTTGGCATGGGAAAGGTGGGCCGAGGGGCCTGTTTCCCTGCTGTATGTCTAGCTATGACTCTAGCGCAGGTGAACAAAATGATTCAGAACGCGGCGCACGAAATTCAAATTTATTTTTTTGGCAAAGGAAATTGTGAAATTGCCTATTCTTCAGACTTTTTGATGGTTGCCCATAAATACCAGAGACATGAGAGTCTGGAGTACTAAAAATTCTGGCACTTGATCACTGCAGAATATTAACTACAACCCTTCCTCAGAAACTATGATCTACCATGGAGTTTTGGTTGCATTACTGACTTTGGTTTTGCCCATCATGGTTAGTTTACCGACTATCACTGATTGTTAATGTATCCTCGTATTGATCATCATATATTGATCTGGGTGTTTACGAGTCTTCAAAGCTACAGCAAGCAAGAATTGGATTGTTCTGACTCTCTTGAAATTCAACATAAAATAGTGGCACAGAGGCAGAGCTCCTGCCTTGCAGCGCCAGAGACCCAGGTTTGATCCTGACCGTGGATGCTGTCTGTACGGAGTTTGTACGTTCTCCCTGTGACCGCACGGGTTTTGTATGGGTGCTCCAGTTTCCTCCCACATTCCAAAGACGTGCAGGTTTGTAGGTTAATTGGCTTCTGTAAAATTGTAAATTGTCTCTAGTGCGTAGGATAGTGCTAGTGTACGGGGTGATCGCTAATCGGCGCAGACTCGGTAGGTCAAAGGGCCTGCTTCCGCACTGTATCTCTAAAGTAAAGTAAACGAAAGTGGTGCGAATAATAGTAGCTTAAAGGATTTTGAGTGTTAACTTTGTTTCTCTACAATGCTGCCTGTCTTACAATGTATTTATTGCGTTTTCAGTTTCATTTGTCAGAATTTCTAGTGCAATGGAAAATAATGCACTCATGAATGTTGTGGTGCTAAGAGATTAAGTTAGCATCTGAGTTCTCTGAGTTCTAAGAACAGGCTCCACGCTTTCATGCTCTTGTTGGGTCTGTGATGTATGTTGCCGATGATCTACCAATGTCCCACCCCAAGTAGTCAGCCTCAAAGCTGATAAATTGGACAAGCAAAACATTTTGATTTCAGAGACTGTCATTAATTATTTTAGCATAAAACAATCCATTAAATATGAATAAGAACTAATGAAAGCATTAATTCAATTAGGTTTCAAATGCACGCTGTGGAAAGAGAGCAAGAATCGGAAGTTGAGGGCAAGTAAACACTGCAGTAATTATTTTATGGCCTCAAAAGTGTATCAGACAAGGGAGTGGAAAAGTGTCTACTTTAGCGCAAAGAAGCAGTAACAGCCGGAAATGGTAGAACTGGTTATGAATCACTGCAGAGTGGTCGCCTTCATCATAGAGCTGAACAGCACGGGGACAGGCCCTTCAGCCCATCTGGTCCATGCCAGCCAAGCTGGCTTACTATTCTAGTCCCATTAACCTGCATTTGGCCATTGTCCACCAAACCCTTTCTATCCATACATCTGCCCAAAAGACTTTAAAAATAAACCCCCAACTGTATCTCCATCCATAGCTTCTTCTGGCAGCTCATTCCATATACAGACTACCTGCTGAGTGAAAAGGTTGCCCCTAAGGTTCCTCTTAAATCTCTCCCACTTCTCCTGAAGCCCACGACCCTAGTTTTCGAATCCTCTACCTGAGGGAAAAAAGTGTTTGCTTTATCCATGCCCCTCATAATCTTGTACGCTTCAGTAAGGTCACCCCTCAGCCTCCTACGCTCCAAAGGAAAAAGCTCCAACTGCAACAGGGTACAGTTCATCTATGCTTTTAGAAAGTGATCAACTTTATTTATTACCCATGAACAATTCCCCCCTGCCAGGAATTTGAAGCTGCTAATGTTAAATTAATACACAATGACACTAAATAGAATGATTTTCAGCATAGGTTTGATTCTCCTGCAGTGATTATTGCTTCAGAAGGTTGGCCTGTGTCTCGATGGTTCCATGGTAAAATCTTCCATTTCCCGCACTAACGTTATGAAAGAATTCCCTGGCTCTCACTTGAAAAATTCAAAGTAGCCATGCCTGTGTCTGCTGCCTAGGTTCGCCAGCTCTGAAGAGTTGGCTGGGCAGTCACATTCTCTTCAACAAATAATAGGGCAACACAGTGGCGCAGCAGGTAGAGCTGCTGCCGCACAGTGCCAGAGACCTGCGTTCGATCCTGACCTCAGGTGCTGTCCGTGTGGAGTTTGCACGTTCTCCCTGTGACCACGTGGGTTTCCTCCAGGCGCTCCGGTTTCCTCTCACATCCCAAAGACGTGCGGGTTTGTCGGTTAATTGGCCTCTGTAAATTGTCCATAGTGTGCATGCACTAAATGCACTAGTGGATGCAAAAATGCAATAACATGAAATTAGAGTGAACAGGTGACAACATGGACTTGGTGGGCCGAAGGGCCTGTTTCCATGCTCTATCTTTCAATCAATTAATACATGGAAAATACTTCAGAAAAATGATGATTCTGAGGACAAATTATATTATTCCTCAGGATCTATTCCCTCCTGATAACTTAGATTGCTTTCTCTCGAACATCCAGAGGTTGAGCGATGACCAGATAGAAGTGTATAAAATTAAGTGAGATAGGTTCTGATTGTCGTACTATCTATCTCCCAGGGTTAAAATGTCACAGACCAGAGGGCATAGCTCTAACTGAGAGGGACAAAGCTTCAAGGAGATATGTGGAGCTAGTCTTTACACAGAGAGTAGTGTAAAGTCCAACTGTGATTGACCTTCCAACACCCTTTCAGGTTATCCATGCTCACTACTCATGGTTCATGCCAAACATAAAGTGCTGGAGGAACTCAGGGGGTCAGGCTGCATCTGCGGAAGTAAATGGACGGTCAACATTTCATATCGACACCCTTCAAAAGACTGAGTTCCTCCAGCATTTTTTTGTTGCTCAAGATTACTGCATCTGCTATCCTTTGTGTCTCCTTTCCTCATTCTAGTTCAAGACAATAAGACCATATGACATCGGAGCAGAATTAGGCCATACAGCCCATCGAGTCTGCTCCACCATTCAATCGTGGCTGATCTATTATTCCATCTCAATCTCATTCTCCTGCCTTCTCCTCGTTACCTCCTCACCATCGCCAATGAAGCCATACACAAGTACAACAGGTAAGGCAAAGAGAAAAACACCAGAGTGCTGAATATAGTGTTCCAGCGTTACAGTTTCAGGGAAAGAGCAAATAAAGAACTAAAAAAAATCCTCAGTGAGGTAGAGATCAAGATTGCACCATTAGCTCATGAGAGGTCTGTTTAATTGTATTATAACAGTTGGGGTGAAGTTGTGCTATATTACATAAGTTTAACAATGGGTAGGGTTATGTTGATTATGTAATGAAATGAAAGCAAGCATACATAGATCAATACGTTATGGATTACTGCAGAAACCAAACGTTTCTGACTGGCAGATAAATTATCTTACAGACAGTTCTCGGAAACAGAAGGCCTCCTAACCCGAGACTGCCCGCACTGCCCATGTGCCTTCTCCAGGACTCTGCATCCCAACCTTTCCACGTTTTTACCTATTTTCTTCCCTGTAGCAATAAACCTAAACTTACACCCAAGGAACAGCTTCTTCCCATTCTATTACAAGGCTTTGAACAGTCCTTACATAAGTTAGGGTGTGTCCTATTCACCTCTACCCCATTGCGGACATTGGACTTTGTCTGTGGAACTGATGTACTACAATGCAGATAACTATATTCTGCACTATGTATCTTCCCATCTACCCTACCTATCGTACTTAGATACATAGATACATAGAAAATAGGTGCAGGAGTAGGCCATTCAGCCCTTCGAGCCTGCACCGCCATTCAATATGATCATGGCTGATCATCCAACTCAGTATCCCGTACCTGCCTTCTCTCCATACCCCCTGATCCCTTTAGCCACAAGGGCCACATCTAACTCCCTCTTAAATATAGCCAATGAACTGGCCTCAACTACCCTCTGTGGCAGAGAGTTCCAGAGATTCACCACTCTCTGTGTGCAAAAGTTTTTTCTCATCTCAGTCTTAAAGGATTTCCCCCTTATCCTTAAGCTGTGACCCCTTGTCCTGGACTTCCCCAACATCGGGAAAAATCTTCCTGCATCTAGCCTGTCCAACCCCATAAGAATTTTGTACGTTTCTATAAGATCCCCTTTCAATCTCCTAAATTCTAGCAAGTATAAGCCAAGTCTATCCAGTCTTTCTTCATATGAAAGACCTGACATCCAGTTTGATTGACTTGAGTTTAATTTGATTGTATCTATTCAAGGTATTATCTCATCTGTTTGGTTAGCATGCAAAACAATACTTTTCACTGTACCTCAGTACACATAATAATAGACCTAAACCTAAACCTATGGTGTCATATTTTTTCAACACTCTCTGAATACAACCCATAACAGAAGAGTTTGTTGGTTATCTTTCAGTAGTGAACACCCTGGACTGAATTTTCTCAAGGAATGAGAAATGAAATTAATTCAAGCTGAGAACAGCCAATTCAGAGCATGGCAATAATCAGGCCTGTTCCTCTCCTGATTCATATGACTTGGGATAATGTTTCCTATTGGCACATTAGGGAACTCACACTCTCTCACCCCTGGGAGTTCTATCATCATTAACCACTCATGATTTGCTTTACACATTTCCACATCATTAGACCCATAAAGAACCTATTTAGTTTGAGGCAATGCTGTGAGTAACTCTATCAAATGGAACCAGACAAGAGAAACCTCATACACAGGCTCGATGTATTGGTATTGCTTTATTATTCTCATGTGTACTGAGATAAAGTGAAAAACTTTGTTTTGCCTGCGTCCCAGTCAGATCATACCATGCGCAAGTACGACAGGTAATGAGAAGAGAGAAAGGAAACAGTACAGGATATAAAGTTACAATTTCAGAGAAAGTGCAGATAAAAAGTGCAATGGCCGCAACGAGGTTGAGCGGAAGATCGGGAAAATTCCTCCTTAGCATGTGAGAGGTCCATTCGAGAATTTAATATGTAGTAAGGAACTGCAGGTGCTGGTTTACACTAAAGATAGACGCAAAATGCTGGAGTTACTCCGGCATTTTGTGTCTATCTTCAAGAGTTTAATATAGCAGGGAAGAAGCTGTTCCTGAATCTGGTGTTACATGCTTTCAAGATTTTGTGTGTTCTGCCTGACGGGAGAGGGGTGAAGAGGGAATGGCCTGGGTGTAGGTGGTCCTTACTTATGTCGACTGCTTTCCTGAGGCAGCGTGAAGTGTAGGTGGTCGATGGTGGGTGGGGGAAGTTGGATTGTGTGATGGACTGTGCAGCGTCCACAACTCTCTGCAGTTAGTTCCTCAAGGTCTTGAGCAGAGCTGTTGCCAAACCAAGTTGTGATATGAAAAAAGTGAGCAAATTCTCACCTTTGACTTGCTGGGGCTGCCTGATCCTGTGGCAAACCCCTGAAGCAGAACGCTCGAGTTATATATTGTGCCTTTGCCAATATCTTTAGTCAGAGGATGGTGAATCTGAGGAATTCATTGCTACAGAAGCCTGTGGAGGCCATCAATGGATATTTTAAAGGCAGAGATAGATGGTTTCTTGATTAGTACGGGTGCCAGGGGTTATGGGGAGAAGGGGGTTAAGAGGGAAAGAGAGATCACCCATGAATGAATGGCAGAGTAAACTTGATGGGCCGAATGACCTAATTCTGCTCCTATCACATGAACTTCTATCCATCATTCAACCAACATTAAAGGAAAAAAAATAACAGATGATATTGTGCTAATCACATGGGAACTTGCTGTGTGCTAATTGGTTGCCATGGTTCCTACATTACAATTGAGACTAATTCATGGACTGCAAAATGTTGGGGGAACTCCTGTCGAGATGAAAGCCTCTATAAAGATATCTTAACCAGGGAGACCCCACAGGAGACAAGCCCCCTCAGTATAGCTTTGATCATTACGCATGTGAACTCCAGCTTCCACTTGCTCCCCAGTCCCCTGCTGACACGTCCCAGCAACATGTCCTGCCCCATACTGCTTTCCAACAAAAATAAATCACTGAGGTTGTCAAGGATACCACAGAGAGTTTTCAGAGAAACTAATGAACCCTACACCCACCGCAAAAAAATAACTATATGGTTGAACGTTGGCAATTTGGATGTTATTTAACAAAATGCACACAATTTCCACACAATTAATTTTTACAGCACTATCTTGTGTAAACAAAATTAATTGCCCATAGTTGCTGTTATCACAACGTTGCTCTGAAAATGAAGCTTTGATGCATCGTCAACATGTCTTGATGCGATTAGTTACTAAGCTGCCCCTGGTCTGTGTGATTAAGTGAAGTTTCCCTCATCTCCTTTACAGTTTGAACTAAGATTTTAAATCAGGATTCACTAGTCTAGGGTGTTGATGGAATTTCAAAAGATCATCCGTTTTTCCAAAGTTATTTGGTAAATCACGTAACTCAAATCATGAACCAGACCCGGAGATTAACTAAGTGCCAGAAGGCAGAAAGTGTGGACGATGGGAAGATGAGGTTGGAGTTTGGACTTCTTGAGTTTGGAAGCTGGACTCATCTAGCCAAGCAGAGGGAATCCTATCATATTGTTGACTAGTAGATGATGGAGAGGCTCTGTGGTGCTGGAAGGTTCAATCACTTTGGCGCAGCGGTAGAGCTGCTACCTTACAGTGCCAGAGACCCGGGTTCGATCCTGACCACGGGTGCTGTCCATACATAGTTTGTTCCTTCTCCCTGTGACCGCGTGGATTTTCCCCGGTTGCTCCGGTTTCCTCCCACATTCCAAAGACGTACAGGTTTGTATTTTAATCGGTTTCAGTAAAAATTGTAAATTGTCCCTACTGTGTAGGATAGTACAGGATTGTTGGTTGGTCTGGACTCGGTGGGCCGAAGGGCCTGTTTCCGTGCTGAATCTCTAAACAAAACTAGACAAACATCGAGGACACTCATATAGGTAGGAATATATATATAGGTAGGAAAGAACTGCAGATGTTTAAGGTCTGGTGCTCGTCTGTGGGGTCATGGTCCATGGATAAGTAGGAGGAGGTCTCGACCCCATTCCTTCTCTCCAGAGATGCTGCCTGTCCCGCTGAGTTACTCCAGCATTTTGTGTCCATCTTCATCTTTATACATATAAACTTGCATTGCATGCTCATCATATGAATGGACTTGTTATGTAAAATGGTTGCTTGTATAAGGACAGATTCAACTTGGGGTTAAAGTAGAAGTTTACAGACATTACTCTGGCTTGAGGAAATGTACAAAATCCTTTGTTATTCACAAAGCACAGATGGATGAAAACGTCTCAGACAGACCGGCCATATAATATCGAAGTTTCACCGCCAGAGCAAGCTTTGAAAAACGTCCTTACAATTTACTGATCACTCAAATGTCTGGCCTGGTTTTCTACAACAAACCTGACCAACACTCTGGAGTTTAGAAGGATGAGAGGGTATCTCATTGAAACATATAAGATTGTTAAGGGCTTGGACACGCTAGAGGCAGGAAACATGTTCCCGATGTTGGGGGAGTCCAGAACCAGGGGCCACAGTTTAAGAATAAGGAGTAAGAATAAGGAGTTAGAACGGAGACGAGGAATCACAGAGAGTGGTGAGTCTGTGGAATTCTCTGCCTCAGAGGGCGGTGGAGGCGGGATCTCTGGATACTTTCAAGAGAGAGCTAGATAGGGCTCTTAAAACTAGCGGAGTCAGGGGATATGGGGAGAAGGCAGGAACGGGGTACTGATTGGGGATGATCAGCCATGATCACATTGAATGGCGGTGCTGGCTCGAAGGGCCGAATGGCCTACTCCTGCACCTATCGTCTATTGTCTATTGTCTATAACAGCAGATAATTTTGCTACTAGTCTGTTGCTCGCTGCTGTGGTCGCTTTCCAGGGGTTTTATTTTCTTCCTGAAATCTGCGCTCAATCCTGTTTGAAAGCGCTGAACATTTTAATCGCTTGCTCGTTATGAAACTCGCAGGTGCCCTGGCCCCACACTCTGCTCACAGTCAAGCAAATCTGCCGGTAAAATTACTTCCTTTTCCCAGCTGGTAGTGTGCCACCGTTACTGCCTGAAGCGATGAGTGTGCTCGACAAACCAACAGTTCCCGCACTGACTCATACGCCTGAACTGTGAGGCAGATTCTCGACCATAATTATGAGCACACATGCACTCAAATAGTAACAGGTCTCAGGGAAAGACTGTAGCTTTGTGCAAAAAAACTAACGCCCGCTAAGCTGATTCTCCAACACAAATCAGCACACGTGCGTAATCTTTTCTTACATGCAAGATTCCTGCGAGGTTTAAATATGGGGTTTTTTTAGTGACTGAGTCACGTTCGTCACAGAATCACTGAAGAATTATTGAGCGGTTACTGGGCCCAATGTCTCAATGTCGGCCAAAAGAGGTAGCGTTTAATTTAATCCATCCCAGATTTCAGGCTGTGGATTGCGATTCTTCAAGTACTCCTCCAGGACCTCTGGTACTGCCTGTAATTACTCAATCCATCCTTTAATTCCTTTCAGGCAACTATACCTCATTAGCCACGTTCCAGGCCTCTAGTACATGCCTGTCGTCAAAGTGGATTGGAAAATGATAGCTGTAGCCTAGCTGTTTCCTCCCTTGTGCATAGCAAGAGCCTTGGAAACAATTTACGCCAATCTGGCAGTGCCCACATGTAACGATGGCAGAGTCCATTGTTTTCACATTGATAATTCCAGTATTTAACATTTCATCTGCCTCAACATTTCTTCTGCCTGAGGAATATTAAGCTCCTCTTCTCTGGCAAGTCTTCATTCTCCCAGTTATTCCCTCTTTTCTCCTCTTCCATCAGGCAAGAGGTACATAACTGTGAAAACGCACTCTTCCAAATTCGGGGGCAGCTGTTGTCAGGCAATTGAACCCTCCTCTCACCAGCTTGAGAACGGCACGGACCTCCCATCTACCTCAATGGAGATCTCGGACCATCTTTAATCAGATTTTACTGGACTTTACCTTGCACTAAACTTATTCCCTTTATCCTGTATCTGTACACTGTGGACGGCTTGATTCTAATCATGTATAGTCTTTCTGCTGACTAGATAGCATGCAATAAGAAAGCTTTTCACTGTACCTCGGTACACGTGACATTCAACTAAACTAACTTACAATTTCATCAAGTTACTGTTCTAACTTGGAACATTTCACGCCAAGAGTCAAGTGGGAAGCTGTGAGTGTCAAGGTGCTTGGTTGGAAAACAAGTCTAAAAGGTTTGAAGGACGAGCTGTTCTTGCTTTGTTCGATGTGTCTCATTGTTATATGTACCGCAACAGAACAATGAAATTCTTACTCGCTGCAGCATTGCAGGCCGGTTAACACAATAACACACAGATTAAAATATATCAATTAAAAATGCAATGAACATACAATAAATAAGCAGCCTGGAAAATATTTTTGCACAATTGTTCTGTTGAGCAAAGGCTCATAAAGTGGAGAAATCTGCTTTAAAATAAAATAAAGAATTTGCGATTTATGCAAAATATACTCATCAAGAAAATGAATAAAGGTAACACTCATATCCATTATGTTCCCTTCCGAACCAGCTACTTGAACTCTGTCAGAGAACATTCTGAAATATTGGACTCACTACATCATAGGATGGTTTACAAACATTTGTAAACAGCCATGGGATTAATGGTGTAGAAGGAACAGCAGATGCTGGTTTAAACCGAAAAGAAAACTCTGGAGTAACTCAGCGGGACAAGCAGCATCACTGGAGAGAAGGAATGGGTGACTTTTCGGGTCGAGACACTTCTTCAGACTAATGGTGCCAGGAATCAATGGTGCCACGTCACACCAAATGTGCCAGAGTGTGTGAGGCTCCAAGCTTCCCTGATCCTCCTCTGCCATCGTAAAACTACAATGAATCATAAGTTCACAAGTTATAGGAACAGAATTAGGCCATTTGGCCCATCAAGTCTACTCCTCCATTCAATCATGGCTGATCTATCTTTCCCTCCCAACCCCATTCTCCTGTCTTCTCCCCATAACCCCTGACACCCGTACTAATCAAGAATCTGTCAATCTCCACCTTAAAAATATCGATTGACCGCCATGGGTGACTCCACAGCCTTCTGTGCCAATGAATTCCACAGATTCACCACCCTCTGACTAATGAAATTCCTCCTTATCCCATTTCTAAAGGTCTATTAGGCGAGTTGTCGCATGTTTGCACATGCCCACTCTGTGCAACGTGACTGCAGGAGTCAGGCGCAGGAACATACTTTCTGCTCATTGGGTTTATAGCATAAGTGCCCACTTAAGGAAACTGATTGCAGCACTTTGTTGCAGCTTGCTAGCTGAGTGTTCTGATCAAAAACAGCTCCCAGAGTGGAGATTTGGCTGCTTCCTGACTATGATAAATGAAGGGAAATGTCCCTTGTTGAATTTCAATAGTCAAGAGTATTCAATTGTCATATGTACCAACGGCAGTACAAAGAAAATCTTACTTGCTGCAGCATAACAGGCCTGTAATTGCATTAATACACAACAAATATATATATATATATATAATAATCAATAAAACAATAAATTAATAACTGCAATATCAGGTAACCAAAATGGTGCAAAACCAAACTCCGTAATGCAACCAAAAACACAGTCGATAGAAGATCACAGTTGCTGAGGTTAGCGTTATGCAGTGTTCAAGAGCCTGATGGTTGCTAGGAAGAAGCTGTTCTTGAACCTGGAGGTCACGGTTTTCAGGTAGCAGCGGGATGAGACATTGGCCAAGGTGATGTCAATCTTTGCTGATACTGGCGGATTTTTGAGGTCGCACCTTCTATAGATCCCTTCGATAGTGGGGAGGTCAGTACCCATTATGGACCAGCAGAATCTACCACTCTCTGTATTCTCCTTTATCCTGGGCTTTCGATTTGCTGAACCAGGCCGTGATTCAACCAGCTAGGCTGCTCTCTACGCTACATCTGCAAACATTTAATAAGAGAATTTATAACGTAACAAAACTCCTCTGTCTTCTAAGGAAGTAGAGATAATGAGGAGTAATCTTTTAGCCTTTGGAGATGCAGCACAGAAACAGGCCCTTCGGCCCACCGAGTCCGCACTGACCAAATATCACCCGTATCATAGCACTATCTTACACACTAAGGACAATTTACAATTTTTCTTTCCAATTTTTACTGAAGCCAATTCATCTATAAAACCTGTAAGTCTTTGGAGTGTGGGTGGAAACCGGAGCACCAGGAGAAAACCCATGCGGACACAGGGAGAAAGTACAAACTTCATACAGACAGCACCTGTAGTCAGAATGGAACCTGGGTCTCTGGCACTGGCAACTCTACCACTGCGCCACTGCTCTGCCCACAGATGTTGGTGAGCTTTCTTTGCGACTGCATCAATCCCTTGGGCCCAGAGATATCTTCCTTATTTGCAAATCTTAGCCTAACTTCAAAACCAATTGCAAAAGACAAGACACCAGGACCTACAGATGCTGGAATCTTCAATAAAACACAAGCTGCTAGTGGAACTCAGCGGGTCACGCAGCATCTTTTAGCTTAGAGATATAGCGTGGGAACAGGCCCTTTGGCCCACCGAGTCTGCGCCGACCAGCGATCCCCACATCTTCACACTATCCTACACACACTAGGGACAATTTACACTTATACCAAGCCAATTAACCTACATACCTGTACGTCTTTGGAGTGTGGGAGGAAACCGAAGATCTCGAAGAAAACCCACACAGGTCACGAGGAGAACATACAAACTCCATACAGACAGCACCCATAGTCGGGATCGAACCCGGGTCTCAGGCGCTGCAAACGCTGTAAGGCAGCAACTCTACCGCTGCGCCACTGCGCCGCGCTCAATATGGAGGATAGACACAAATTGCTGGAGTAACTCAGTTGAGTAAATTAGGTAGCATCTCTGGAGAAAAGGAATAGGTGACGTTTTGGGTCGGACTCTATAGAGTCTGCATCCATAGAGGGAAACGGATAGACCTTGTTTCTAGTCGGGACCCTGTTGCAAGAAAAGAGGTCAGTTTGAATCATAAATTTAGGCCACATTTTGTCAATCTGGATCACACTTATACCCATTCAGATTAACGTGGGAAGTATCGGAGGCTGCTAGAATCCATGCCCAGATGAAGTGGAGCTCGTCAGTTATTGCAAATGGAATTTCCATGTAAATTTGAGCGATAAGGAACAATAATTTCAGATAACATATTCCCTTAAATATCGAGAAACCAGCTTCTATTGTACTGCCATCAATTGACTGACAGTGTACAGACTAGTTATAATGCGTTACATCACAGTCAGGAAGATGAAGCATGACTGCAGATAATTGCCTCACCCCAAATGCTTATAATTGACTCGGCTATGATTTTATGTCCACTGCCTTCAATAATATTCCATGCTGTTAAACACGTATGGAGATATGTAAGCTTGAAGATGCGGCGGAATTGATGCTGTGTTACTGGATTAGTAATCCAGAAACCTGGACTAGTGATCCAGAAATGCTTTACATCTCATCGTTACAGGTGGAGAATTTTAATTTAGTTAATTAAATAATCTGGAAATGACAGTCTGAAATCAGTAATGGTGGAAAACCATAGCGGGAGCATTAACAGCACAAAATCTTTCTGACTGCCAACCCTAACATCATTATTTCATTCAGTAACCGATAGCATTGTACCTCCAATGGAGAGGTCCTTAATTTTGGTGGACAGGCAGCAGTAGAAAAGAAGGCCGTGGAATTAGTCAATGTCATTAGAAACTCATCAAACTTACTAATGCTCCTCATAAAATGGAGTCTCTGTGTTTAGAGATGCAATAAAGTGCAGATGCTGCAGTCTTGAGCAAAACACAAAGTGCTGGAGGGACTTGGAAAATTGTATTTATTGTATCTTTTTGTCTTTTTTGAGAAATACAATAAATTAATAACCATAACATGAGATAACCATAATAATGCAAAAGACAAAATCCATAGTGGAACCAAAGCCATAGTCCATAGTTACTGAGGTTAGTGTTGTGCAGTCTTCAAGAGCCCAATTGTTGCCTATTGTTGCCAATTGTTGCCCAATTGTTGTCTTGAAACTAGAGGTCACGGTTTTCAGACTCCTGTACCTTCCTCCCGATGGTAGTAGTGAGATGGGATCGTGGTCAGAGTGGTGTGGGCCTTTGATGATATTGGCTGTCATTTTGAGGCAGCCCTTCCTACAGATCCCTTCAATGGTGGGGTGGTCAGTACCCCAGATGGACTGGGCAGTGTCTACCACTCTCTGTGGTATCCTTTGTTCCTGGGCATTAGATTAGATTAAGTCAGGCTGGTGATGGAACTCAGATGTTTCTCCATGAATGCCGTGAAACAGTATTAAAGTTGTAGCAGTTGTCATGGTGAGAAAACATAGTTAATTATTTACTTGCAAATCTCCAACACGTTCCAGGCTGTGAATGAGGAGAAATGGTAGAGTAGCTGCCCTACAGCGCCAGGGACCTGGGTTCGTCCTGATAATGGGTGTTGTCTGGATGGAGTTTTCACATTCTCCCTGTGACTGTGTGGGTTTTCTCCAGGTGGCCCGGTTTCCTCCAAGGACGGACAGGTTTGTAGGTTAATTGGCGCCTATAAAATTGTAAATTATCCCTAGTGTGTAGGATAGTGCTAATGTACAGGTTGATCATTGATCCGCGCAGACTCGGTGGGCTGAAGAGCATGTTTCCGTGCTGCAGGTCTAAAGTCTAAAAGTATAAAGTCCAAAATATAGGAACACATGTGGTCTTGGATGGAAACACAGAGGTGAGAACAATAATTTAAACGTCTCATCATCTGATGGTTCCTCAGATACATCAACTCTTGATGTATCTGAGGATACATCAAGAGTTGATGTATCTGAGGAACCTTCGCAACGCATTTAAAACAAATTATAGCTGGCCCATCATTGGAGCAACATTATTTAGTTATGTAGATACAATGAAATTGTAGATAGACACAAAATGCTGGAGTAACTCGGCTGAACAGGCAGCATTTCTGGAGAGAAGGAATGGGTGATGTTTCGGGTCAAGATCCTCCTTCAGTCTGAAGAAGGGGCTCGACCCAAAACGTAGATATGTCTGAAGAAGGGGCTCAACCCGAAACGTCGCCTGTTCCTTCTCTCCAGAGATGCTGCCTGTCCCGCTGAGTTACTCCAGCAATTTCTGTCTATCTTCGGTTTACACCAAAATCTGCAGTTCCTTCCTACATATTTCCTGGGTTGTAAGCTGCCCAAGCGAAATATGAGATGCTGTTCCTCTAATTTGCATTTAGCCTCACTCTGACAAGGAAATGGCAATGCTGGTTTACACAAAAAGGCACAAAGATACTGGAGTAGCTCAGCAGGTCAGGCAACATCTCTGGTGAATATGGATAGGTGACGTTTCGGGTCAGGAGCCTTCCCAAAAAGTCCCGACCCGAAACATCACCTGCCCACATTCTCCAGAGATGCTGCCTGACCTGCTAAGCTACTCCAGCACTTTGTGACTGCTTAGTCATAAATCTTTGACGTGGAAACGTTGGAAAAATCTTGTCACTGGTGCATTAGCCAAGTTTAAAGACAAAATGTAAACTGAATCCAATCTGTGACAACATTTGGGACTCACTTCAGGTGATGTGCAAGATAAGGCTGCCTCCCAGCACGGTTTCATGCAAGGATTATTAACCACAATCTTTTAATGCGTAATGCTAATTCCTCTGGGACACACTGACAGAGAAATAATTAGAGGGCAGACGGACAAGCAAATTTGCAAATATGACTTCGAATTTAGAATGTTTAAATTTCCAAGCCCAACGAAAAATATATTTGCAGAATCCTCACTGACAGTCGATGATGCATTTGTCCCAGAGAAAATGTGCAATCTTCACCATTCCCTTGTCCAAAGAAAGCAATCAACATGTTTCCCACAAAGATGAACTTATTTTCATAAAAACAGAACTGTCTCAGTTGTGAACCTATTTCTTCACCAGACTGTATTTGACAAATCTACAACTATAAACTCCAGTGTGTGGAAACATTAACGATGGTTATTTTGAATAAGTGTCAGTCATTATAAAAGGTGTTTTTATGTTTTAATCGTGCTCTTCAGATATGACATGTAGATTCATGTTCAATTAATTAAATTCAAAGACTTTACAAGGAAGAGCACACACAAAATCCCACAGGTAAGAAATAAACAAAATAGTAAAAATAAAACAAAGTGCTGGAGGAACTCAACCAGTCAGGCAGCATCTGAGGAGGAAATGGATAGACCACATTTCAGGTCAGGGTGACACAGTGGTGCAACAGGTGGAGCTGCTGCCTCACAACGCCAGAGACAGGGTTCAATCGTGATCTTCGTGTGCTGTCTGTGTGGAGTTTGCATGTTCTCCGCATGGGGTTTTCTCCATGTGCTCCTGATTCCTCCCACGTCCCAAAGACATGTGGGTTTGTAAGTTAATTGGCTTCTGTAAAATTGCCCTTAATGTGTAGGGAGTGGATGGGAAAGTGGGATAACAGAGAACTAGTGATGAACGGGTGATGCATGGTCAGCATGGCTCATTTCCATTCTGTATTTCTAAACTAAATCTTTCTACAGAACCTGTCCGAAGATGGGTTTGTCTAAAACATCATCTGTCCATTCCACAGATGCGGCCTGACTCATTGAGTTCCTCCAGCACTTTGCAATTTGTTCAAGATTCCAGCATCAGCAATCTCTAGTGTGTCTGAGAAATAACAAACCAGAGCAACTGCATCTGTTGGTGGTTGTAAGATAAATGTCAGATTACCAGGTACAATCTGCTTGTGTAGGAAGGAACTGCAGATGCTGGTTTAAATCAAAGATAGACACAAAATGCTGGAGTAACTCAGCGGGACAGGCAGCATCTCTGGAGAGAAGGAATGGGTGATGTTTCAGGTCGAGACCCTTCTTCAGACTGAAGAATCACCCATTCCTTCTCTCCAGAGATGCTGCCTGTCCCGCTGAGTTACTCCAGCATTTTGTGTCTATATACAATCTGCTCATCTCAGATTGGGATCAAGTGATCTGTAATTTGTGTAAGGGCCTCTGAGAGAGCTGGATTATTTCCAGGATTATTGCAAGATCCTGGATTATTACCTCGGACTAGTTTTGATCGGACTTTACTGGCTTTATTTTGCACTAACCATTATTCACGTTATTTCCTTTCTCATGTATCGGCACACTGTCGATGGCTCGATTGTAATCATGTATTGTCTTTCCGCTGACTGGTTCGCACACAACAAAAAGCTTTTCACTGTACACGTGACAATAAAATTAAGTAAACTAAATAAACATCGTCTCCTCCTACTTTTCCAATGACAGGGTCATGAGTCCAGCTTATTATTTTATTCACAGCTGAGAATTAAAATGACACTATGACTTCATCCAATAGCTCTACAAAATGCTTCTCTTTTATTTGGACTCTTTAATAGCTTTTATGCATGATATTTATGGCCTTCAATACATCATTGCTTAAGTTTAATAAAGATGATTCAAAGACAATCCAAATATTGACATATAGATCACTATTAATTTATGAAGAGGTTTTTATTTGTCATATTTGAAATTCTTGATGTTTTTTTTTTAAAGCAATTGAACCGTCACAGCCTGAAGAAAAATATTGCTTTAGAGTTGCAATACTGAGCACCAGGGTTTAATTAAGTCAGGGGTCTGAGGAAGATGTGGGTCTGGGTGAGGGAGCAGGTACAGATTGCATAAATCTCCAGAAACTAACTAATGCAGAAAGTTTAGTTCATAAGTTCATACGTTATAGGAGCAGAATTAGGACATTTGGCCCATCAAGTCTACTCCACCATTCAATCAGGGCTGATCTATCTTTCCCTTTCAACCCCATTCTCCTGCCTTGTCCCCATAATCCGTGACACAAAGAAACATAGTGTGAAACCAACATCTGGTGAAATGAAGACATTAATCAATATATCCATCCTGCATTTTCCTTGGTTGGATGGCCCAAATACCTTCACACTTCCCCACTGTGATATTGAGCCTCAGCTCAACACACCTCCCACTGGAAGGTGCTAAGCCACAAGGCCACCAAACTCAATTTCACAGCATTTCAGGCAAAGTGCAGGCCACCAAACTCAATTTCACAGCATTTCAAGCAGAGTGCAGGCCACCAAACTCAATTTCACAGCATTTCAGGCAGAGTGCAGGCCACTAAACTCAATTTCACAGCATTTCAGGCAGGGTGCAGGCCACTAAACTCAATTTCACAGCATTTCAGGCAGAGTGCAGGCCACCAAACTCAATTTCACCACATTTCAGGCAGAGTGCATGCCACCAAACTCAATTTCACAGCATTTCCAGCAGAGTGCAGTCACCAAACTCAATTTCATAGCATTTCAAGCAGAGTGCAGGCCACTAAACTCAATTTCACAGCATTTCAAGCAGAGTGCAGGCCACCAAACTCAATTTCACAGCATTTCATGCAGAGTGCAGGCCACCAAATTGCCAAACAACTCATTGCATTGTCATTAAGGGCTAACAAATAATTTATTGCTAGTACATTACAGACTCATAGTCCAAGCATTACAGCTTAGAATCACAGTTGTGGACTCTCCCTCGCGATCTTCCAGAGTGACTGACTCACGTCCAAGCATCCGGGGTTTTATAGATCTGCCCCTCCCCCTCTCCCCCCCGGAGGCGAGAGGACCAATCAGCTGATCTCAGGATTTTTTTAACACTCTGAACTTTTTTATTTTTCATTGATCGGAAAAGTCCTCGGGGCTGCCTCAGCAAAGGAGGACTGTGAGTAAGACCTCCATCTGGTCAGGGAGAGCGAGGAAGTCATAGAGAGAAGTTACAGAGAGGTGGTCACTCCAAGACCCGAGGAGGCAGGCAAGTGGGTCACAGTTAGGAGGGGCAAGGGGCAGAGGCAGGGACTAGAGAGTACCCCAGTGGCTGTACACCTTTACAATAAGTACTCCTGTTTGAGTACTGTTGGGGGGGACAGCCTACCTGGGGGTAGCAACAGCGGCAGGGCCTCCGGTACAGAGACCGGCCCTGTTGCTCAGAAGGGTAAGGAAAAGAAGAGGAGGGCAGTAGTAATAGGGGACTCTATAGTTAGGGGGTCAGGTAGGCGATTCTGTGGATGCAGTCAGGAGACCCGGATGGTAGTTTGCCTCCCTGGTGCCAGGGTCTGGGATGTGTCTGAACGTGTCCAAGATATCCTGAAATGGGAGGGAGCGGAGCCCGAGGTCGTGGTACATATAGGTACCAATGACATAAGTAGAAAAAGAGAAGAGGTCCTGAAAGGAGAATTTAGGGAGTTAGGAGGAGAGTTAAGGAGAAGGACCGCAAAGGTAACAATCTCGGGATTACTGCCTGTGCCACGCGACAGTGAGAGTAGGAATGGAGCGAGGTGTAGGATAAATGCGTGGATGAAGGACTGGTGCAGAGGGCAAGGATTCAAGTTTCTGGATCATTGGGACCTCTTTTGTGGAAGGTGTGACCTGTACAAAAAGGACGGGTTGCACTTGAACCCGAGGGGGACCAATATCTTGGCAGGGAGATTTGCAAAGGCTACTGCGGAGACTTTAAACTACAACGGTTGGGGGGAGGGACTCAAATAGAGAAAGCTAGTAGACAATGTGTGAGGCAGGAGGCAGAGAAGGGAAGCACGCAGACCCAACATGTAGGGGGGAAAGAAGAAAAAATAATAAACAAAGAATAAGAGGTGGTGGGTTTCTTAAATGTGTGAGCAGAGAGACAGAGGGGTGTAAAATGAGGGTAGAAGCAATAGGTAGCAAGGTGAAAAGTAAAAGTGGCAGGCAGACAAATCCAGGGCAAAAATCAAAAAGGGCCACTTTTCAACATAATTGTATAAGGGGTAAGAGCATTGTAAAAACAAGCCTGAAGGCTTTGTGTCTCAATGCAAGGAGCATTTGTAATAAGGTGGATGAGTTGAATGTGCAGATAGCTATTAATGATTGTGATATAGCTGGGATCACGGAGACATGGCTCCAGGGTGACCAAGGCTGGGAGCTGAACATCCAGGGATATTCAATATTCAGGATGGATAGACAGAAAGGAAAAGAAGGTGGCATAGCGTTGCTGATTAGAGAGGAGATTAACGCAATGAAAAGGAAGGACATTAGCTTGGAGGATGTGGAATCGATATGGGTAGAGCTGCGAAACACTAAGGGGCAGAAAACGCTAGCAGGTGTTGTGTACAGGCCACCTAACAGTAGTAGTGGAGTTGGGGATGGCATTAAACAGGAAATTAGAAATGCGTGCAACAAAGGTAAAACAGTTATAATGGGTGACTTCAATCTACATATAGATTGGGTGAATCAAATTGGCAGGGGTGCTGAGGAAAAGGATTTCTTGGAATGTATGCGGGATAGTTTTCTAAACCAACATGTAGAGCAACCAACGAGAGAGCAGGCTATTCTAGACTGGGTTTTGAGTAATGAGGAAGGGTTAGTTAGCAGTCTTGTTGTGCGTGGCCCCTTGGGCAAGAGTGACCATAATATGGTTGAGTTCTTCATTAGGATGGAGAGTGACATTGTTAATTCAGAAACAAGGGTTCTGAACATAAAGAAAGGTAACTTTGAGGGTATGACGTGAATTGGCCAGGATTGACTGGCAATTGATTTAAAGACTGCATGGATGAACTACAACAATTGTTCATCCCAGTTTGGCAAAAGAATAAATCAGGGAAGGTAGTGCATCCGTGGATAACAAGGGAAATCAGAGATAGTATCAAAACAAAAGATGAAGCGTACAAATTAGCCAGAAAAAGCAGCCTACCAGACTGGGAGAAATTCAGATTCCGGCAGAGGAGGACAAAGTGCTTAATTAGGAAAGGGAAAATAGATTATGAAAGAAAACTGGCAGGGAACATAAAAACTGACTGCAAAAGTTGTTATACATATGTGAATAGAAAGAGATTAGTTAAAACAAATGTAGGTCCCTTGCAGTCAGAAACAGGTGAATTGATCATGGGGAACAAGGACATGGCAGACCAATTGAATAACTACTTTGGTTCTGTCTTCACTGTGGAAGACATAAATAATCTGCCGGAAATAGCAAGGGACCTACATTTGTTTTAACTAATGGAGTTAATGAGTCAAATGAGATGGAGGAACTGAGTGAAATCCAGGTTAGCCAGGAAGTGGTGTTAGGTAAAGTGAATGGATTAAAGGCCGATAAATCCCCAGGGCCAGATAGGCTGCATCCCAGAGTACTTAAGGAAGTAGCCCCAGAAATAGTGGATGCATTAGTGATAATTTTTCAAAATTCCTTAGATTCTGGAGTAGTTCCTGAGGATTTGAGGGTAGCTAATGTAACCCAACTTTTTAAAAAGGGAGGGAGAGAGAAAACGGGGAATTACAGACCAGTTAGTCTAACATCGGTAGTGGGGAAACTGCTAGAGTCAATTATTAAAGATGGGATAGCAGCACATTTGGAAAGTGGTGAAATCATTGGACAAAGTCAGCATGGATTTACGAAAGGTAAATCATGTCTGACGAATCTTATAGAATTTTTCGAGGATGTAACTAGTAGAGTGGATAAGGGAGAACCAGTGGATGTGTTATATCTGGACTTTCCGAAGGCTTTCGACAAGGTCCCACATAAGAGATTAGTATACAAACTTAAAGCACACGGTATTAGGGGTTCAGTATTGATGTGGATAGAGAACTGGCTGGCAAACAGGAAGCAAAGAGTAGGAGTAAACGGGTCCTTTTCAGAATGGCAGGCAGTGACTAGTGGGGTACCTCAAGGCTCAGTGCTAGGACCCCAGCTATTTACAATATATATTAATGATTTGGACGAGAGAATTGAATGCAACATCTCCAAGTTTGCGGATGACACGAAGCTGGGGGGCAGTGTTAGCTGTGAGGAGAATGCTAGGAGGCTGCAAGGTGACTTGGATAGATTGGGTGAGTGGGCAAATGCATGGCAGATGCAGTATAATGTGGATAAATGTGAGGTTATCCACTTTGGTGGCAAAAATAGGAAAGTAGACTATTATCTAAATGGTGGCCGATTAGGAAAAGGGGAGATGCAACGAGACCTGGGTGTCATGGTACACCAGTCATTGAAAGTAGGCATGCAGGTGCAGCAGGCAGTGAAGAAAGCGAATGGTATGTTAGCATTCATAGCAAAAGGATTTGAGTATAGGAGCAGGGAGGTTCTACTGCAGTTGTACAGGGTCTTGGTGAGACGACACCTGGAGTATTGCGTACAGTTTTGGGCTCCAAATCTGAGGAAAGACATTCTTGCCATAGAGGGAGTACAGAGAAGGTTCACCAGACTGATTCCTGGGATGTCAGGACTTTCATATGAAGAAAGACTGGATAGACTCGGCTTGTACTCGCTAGAATTTAGCCGATTGAGGGGGGATCTTATAGAAACTTACAACATTCTTAAGGGATTGGACAGGCTAGATGCAGGAAGATTGTTCCCGATGTTGGGGAAGTCTAGGACAAGGGGTCACAGTTTAAGTATAAAGGGGAAATCCTTTAGGACCGAGATGAGAAAAACATTTTTCACACAGATAGTGGTGAATCTCTGGAACTCTCTGCCACAGAAGGTAGTTGAGGCCAGTTCATTGGCTATATTTAAGAGGGAGATAGATGTGGCCCTTGTGGCTAAAGAGATCAGGGGGTATGGAGAGAAGGCAGGTACAGGATACTGAGTTGGATGATCAGCCATGATCATATTGAATGGCGGTGCAGGCTCGAAGGGCCGAATGGCCTACTCCTGCACCTATTTTCTATGTTTCTATGGCCAAAAATCTAGCGATATATGGTAGCGTTTTTTCTAAAATCAATATGCAGCGCAGACAGGAAGTGGTCAAGATGAGACTTTTAGTTACATAGATGTATGATACCACAATGCAAAGATAGGCTTGGTTATTGGAAGTATTTAAATCATTCATTTTTGTAATCAGGAAATTGAGGGTGGTGGGGATCTGATGCAGAAGGGAATAGCAAGCCAGGAGACTGGAGCACCCTGAAGAAGCCCACGTGGTGACAGGGAGAACGTTCAAACTCCACACAGACAGCATGCGAGGTCAGGGTTGAACTAGGGTCTCTAACTCTGTGAATCAGCAGCTCTACCAACTGCACCACAGTAGGGGAATCAGGGGTGGGCATGTGTGGGAGATGAGATTACGAGGAAATAAGTGGATGAATGGGATTACGCCGATATTTGGTACAAACTCACAGGATGAGCTATGTTGCTTTGAGGGAGTGCAGCGTAGGTTCACCAGGTTAATTCCAAGGATGGCGGGACTGATGTGTGATGAAAGAATGGGTTTACTGGGTTTATATTGACTGGAATTTAGAAGGATGAGAGGATATCTTATAGAAACATATAAAATTCTTAAATAATTGGACAGGCTAGATGTCGGAAAAATGATCCCGATGTTGGGGGTGTCCAGAACCAGGGGTCACAGTTTAAGAATAAGCGGTAGGCCATTTAGGACTGAGATGAAGAAAAAACACTTTTTCACCCAAAGAGTTGTGAATCTGTGGAATTCTCTGCCGCAGAAGGCAGTGGAGGCCAATTCACTGGATGTTTCAAGAGAGAGTTAGAAATAGCTCTTAGGGCTAACTGAATCAATGGAGATGGGGAGAAAGCAGGAACGGGGTACTGATTTCGGATGATCAGCCATGATGATATTGAATGGCGGTGCTGGTTCGAATTGCCAAATGGCCTACTCTTCTTCCTATTTTCTATGTTTCTATGATGAATGGTATCGTTCAATGCCGTATGTGAAAAATAAAAATATGAAATTTCACAACCTCAGGACATTGCCAACTACTGTAAAATCCTTTTGAAATGCAGTCACTGTTGCTGTGACCTCTCCCTCCCAACAGAACAGGTGGTGAAAAGGAACATTGTTAAAGTGAGGACTAATGGGGAATAAATCCTCTAAACACGTTAAAAATTTCACCGGTTCAATAGAGGGGCAAATATCTCTGGAAAAGTATTTTTTGTCATTAAGCAATCAACTATGAAACTGCTTTGATCACACCACTGCCTCAAATCAAGGCATTACATCAGGATCATGTTCTGTGCAAAAGTCACTAACAGCAAACCATTCATGTAATTCAATTGGTACAACAAATTTACTTTTCTCTCTTTCCTTGAACACACTTCATATGCTTTCTGCCTTTCTGCCTTTCTTCCCTTGAGAAAGTCTCCAGCTGGCTACTCCATTCAAAGAGCCTTCAATGCTGACTCTGACCTGATCAGTCTTTGAACGAAGAAGATGGCAAAAAGTGGTGAACACTGCCCAGCCCAGCACGGGTACTGACGTCCCCACCATCGAAGTGATCTACAGGATTCTCTGCCTCAAAAAGGCAACCAGCATCATCAGAAACCCACACCACCCTGGCCACATTCTTATTTCACTCCTACAATCAGGAAGAAGGCATAGGAGACTGAATATTGTACCTCATACCCAATTGCACGTGACAAGAATAAGCAAAACTAAACTGAGTTTAACCCGGCCTCATGTTCGGCATGGACATAGTGGGCCGAAGGCCTGAGGCTGTGCTTTATGTTCTATTTCTACTGCAACCCATTTCATAATTCTGGGATGTTGCTCAATAGCTCTTTGGACCTTTATGTTCACCAAGTTCTCTGATGCTCATTTTTAACTGGTTCCTTCAGTCCATCATTCTCGCTACACCCTTGGTTCTCCAAAACCTCTGGCAGGATTTTTTTGTGTTTTCTTCCATGAAGACCAACAAAAAATAGTTTTCAGCACCTGCTCCACCCCATTTTCTGCATTCCAGCTTGAGTCCAAATGGGTTTCAACTAATAGCTTGGTCTGAGTTAGCAGAGTCTATACTGGGAACCTGAGACTGTCCAATGTACATAGAACAAGCCAAATTCACCAGGTATTAATTTCCTCGTCTGCTGGCCTGCCCGGTGAGTCTTGCAATTCTCCGATCTGCAGAGAATAGTTAACTGGGCCGCTCATCAGCAGAGTAGTGCTCATTCGCTCTATTTGAGCAACTGATTTGTGAAATTAAAGATGAACAAAACAGAACAATTTAGATCCTCAGTAATTCCTTTTTTTTTGGTGCATCCAAGTGTAAGGAAAGAAATGAAATATATCCTGGACAACTCTTAGAAACAGAGAGCTGACCATTGCAAGAATTTGTTCAGCAAAACACAAAGTGCTGGAGGAACTCAACAGGTAAGCCTGCATCGGTGGAGGGAATGGACGGACGATGTTTTGCATCGGGACCCTTCTTCAGACTGTAGACACAAAATGCTGGAATAACTCAGCGGGACAGGCAGCATCTCTGGAGAGAAGGAATGGGTGACCCATTCGGGCCAAGACCCTTCTTCAGACTGATGGGAGTAGATGGGAGAAAGAGGGGAAAGAGGAGGGGTGGGGCAAAGCCCGGCAAGTGATAAGCAGCAAGTGCTGAGGACAGGCAGGTGGCTGTAATAGCGAGTCTGGGTCAGAACATGGTCAAAGAGCAGGGGAGCAGCAGCAATCACAGAGGCAGAGCAGTGAGAGGGTCTCCCATCAGCGATGGCATATCTGGGCTAGCCTGATATCAACAGTATGTTTATTCCCCTTATGAACATAAAACATTTTGATCAGTACAGCACAGGAACAGGAACGGCCCACAATATCTGCACCAAACGTGATGCCAAGTTAAACTCATCTCTGCATGCTCATTTAGTTTAGTTTAGTTTAAAGATACAGTGCAGAAACAGGCCCTTTAACCCACTGAGTCTGCGCTGACCAACAATCCACTTACACTAGGGACAATTTACAATTTTACCAAGCCAATTAACCTACAAGCCTGTACGTCTTTGGAGTGTGGGACGAAGCCGGAGCACCCGGAGAAAACCCACGCATGTCTTGGGGAGAAAGTACAAACTCCATACCGACAGCACCCATAGTCAGGATCTAACTCGGGTCTCCAGCGCTGTAAGGCAGCAACTCCACCGCTGCGCCACCGTGCTGCCCCTGATCCATATTCTTCCATTCCCAGCAAATCCATGTGCCTATCCAAAAGCCTCTTAAACTAGTGTTGTAGATACCTCCACCACTGACCCCTGGTAGTGCGTTACAGGCACCCATCACTCTCTGTGTAAAAATAAAATGTCCCCGCACATCTCCTTTCAACTTTGCTCCTCTCGCCTTAGAGCTTTGACCTCTAATCTTTGACACCATTGGAGTAAAGGGTCTGACTATATATCCTTTGTGTACCTCTCATGTTTTTATATACTTCTATCAGGTGGGTCACTCACTAACTCAGTGGGTGAAATGTGTCGTATTAGTAAATCATACAAGTTCTAAATAAATGCTAAATTTCCCATTTCCCATATTTAGCTATCATATTAGACGATGCTTCTTCATAAATGGATTGTTTGAAATTTTTAACAAGCTCATACAAAGCAATCCACAATTTTAATGTTATCATTTGACGGGTAAAATAAATGGTCACTCCTTCACCAGAATAACAAAGAATGTGATACGAGTGCCTCAAATGTTAATGCACTAATATTTAAAGAGCTCAATTTCAGGGCATCAGATGCATAATTCAGTGGAAAACTATTGCCAGAGGAAACCTGATCATTTTAATCCATTGTGCATTTTACGGCTGATTTACTTTCATTTCTCAAAGAAAAATAGTTTATATTTTTAAATTAACTGATACTGCTATTCTGATAGGTTTGCACTGAATAGATTTGATGGGAGCACTCTTGCTATGGTCTGCTTAGATTTGCCTTCACAGCACTTACATGAACCACATTCTCAGGTGAAAGGTTCAATTGAATGCAATGAGATGTGAATATTTTGGTAAATAGAAACTAAAATTTGTCTCCGATGTCCATATGAACCAATTTTATTTTCTCAGGAGAACTGACACCGTTCTTTGATTTTGACCTCAAAAATTCTCAAAGACATTTACAAAGCCGAGCTCAAAATGAAGAGGTTAGAATAGAGGTCCCGCTGTGCATTTTTATGGTTTAATGACCTCATATCGCAGAGAAAAGCTTGTGAGTTGTAATTAAGAAAATCCATGCCTATACTACCAATGACAGCAATAAAATATATATACGTAGCAAATAGACGGAGGAATTTGTACAATAAAATTCAGACGTCAGGGAGGATGGTGCTAAACAGTCAAAGGGCTTGGAATCTTCAGGTTGCCTCTCTCTACCCACACAAGGCAAAATGCAAGGTCTCCTCAATAGCTGCTGGGTTCATGGCAAGAGGAGGGACAAAGCCATGAATATGTTCAAGGCAGTCAGGCAGTGAAGCGAGACTGAGCAAATCTGAGCATTGAAATCGAATTGAAAAGGCATAAACGAAAGCTAAATTGACAATATTTATAAGATGAATTGAAAATCAGCGAGACATGTAATGCCAGATAGAGTTTTGTAAACAAAAATTTGAATGTGAGCCATCGCACAGTCAGAGCTGTGTGAATCTGTGCATAATTCATGAATTGGGTCTGCTTTCTCGAAAAGTCAACATTGGCATTTCTGAAGTGCATGGTTTTAATTCACCAAACGCCAGGTCCTCATCTCCAAACACCCCAAAAAGGACATCCAGTCATTCATTTGCAGATCTCGTACATACAGGAAAATTGAACAAAATTGATTCATTTACTCTGTGAGCACCACACAAAGCTTGCCACAAAACCTAAGACGAAGTTGGATCACATTGTTATTACATGTTGGTGTGTGCAATGATCAACTTGACAAAGACATTTGTTGTTTTTCTTTTCTTCCATGTTTTCCAGAGATGCTGCCTGACCGCTGAGTTACTACGGCACTTTGTGTCTATCTTTGGTATAAACCAGCATCTGCAGTCCTTTATTTTACATTTCCCTTTTCTTTTGTTCAGGAAGATTATTTTCAACAAGCCGTTCTGAAACTGTCACTGTTCTAACTTGGAACATATCAAGTCAAGAGTCAAGTGGGAAGTCTTGAGGGTCAAGCTGCTTGGTTGGAACATTAGTCTAAATGCAACAGTTTTGAAGGGCCAGTTGTTCTTGCATCGTTCAATGTAGACAATCGAATTAAGAGGAGTGTTTAATAGTCATATGTACCGGCAACCGAACAATGATAGTCATATTTGCTGCGGCTTTGCAGGCCCTTCTAACACAATAGCACATAGATAAATATACAATAATCAGGAATAATTGGTAACCTAACCATAACAGTACAAACCAAAGTATACAGTGCAAATTAAACAAACCTCATTGTAGATTGTTGCTGGAATAGGATTGTGGTGATGGTTGTGCAGGTTCTTGGGCCTGTTGGGTGCTGGCAAGAAGCTGTTCTGGAACCTGGAGGTCACGGTTTTCAGACTCCTGTACCTTCTTCCCGATGGAAGTAATGAGATGAGAGCGTTGCCAAGGGTCTTTGATAATATTAGTTGCTTTTTTGAGGCAGTGCCTCCTGTAGACCCCTTTGAAAATGGGGAGGTCACCATCTGTGATGGACCAGGCAGTGTCTAATACGTTTTGCAGCTTCCATTGCTCCTGAGCATTCGAGTTACCGAACCAGGCCATGATGCAACCAATCAACATGCTATCTACCGTACACTTGTAGAAGTTTGATAAATTATTTGGAGATATACTGCAATCATCTAAGGAAGTAGATGGATTGATGAATTTTGTATGTGATTGCATCGATATGCTGGCCCAAGACAGATCTTCAGAGATATGCACACCCAGGAATGTGAACTTGTTGACTCTCTCCATCACCAGGCAGTTCACAGATCCTCAGATCTCTTTTCCATCAAACAGCTTTTGTCTCACTCTGCATGACTACACTTCTCATCTGTTGTATCCCCATATTTCCCACGATAGTAGAGCTGACAGATGCCCAGTAAATGTTATGGAAGGAAACCGATTTTATTCTGTTAGAGTTTAGGTCTCTACACCAATGGTAGAAACCAGGGGGACTGTCAGTTCTCAGTTTCTCGCATATTTCCCTTCTCAGGCACTTTCCTCCAACAATATGACTCTGTGGATTGTAAAGTCAAGTCCAGGAGTTGAAATCGCTCTGTCTTTCCTGGTGGGGGGGGGGGGGGATAGATTTTAAATTGTGTTTTTAGTGAAGTTATGTCTGTTGTTCAGGAGCAGAATGTCGTCATTTCTGCCATCGAACACCAACTTCAGTTACCTGAAGGTCTGATACAGATGGAAATAGTAAAGTTCATCAACAAAGGGTGCTCATAACTTCCCCTCACAAGGACAATCAGTGCTTCGAAATTTTTATTCACAAACACAACCAAATACCACTTCAACTGCGCAAAATATTATTGCCTTACACCTAGTGATAACAAGATGGCGCCCAAGCTAGGCGACTCTGTGCCTAGAAGCGGTCTGTTGGTCCCAGAAGTGGATCTGCAATCGCGCCACTCTTTAAAACATCTACTCCAACAGCATCCTGTTGTTATACTGTATCTGTGCACTGCGGACGGCTTGATTGTAATCATGTATAGTCTTTCTGCTGATTGGAAAGCACGAGACAATAAACTAAACTAAACTAAGGCTAAACTGAAGACTGTAGTTGCAGTGTGGGGCACCTGCAAGATGCACCGCACTGCAACTCGATAAAGGGCCTGTCACACTTGGCAATTTTTTCAGCATCTGCCGGCATCGTTGACTGACGTATCAGGTCACCGAAACGTCGCAGTGTGACGCGTCGGTGACGTAGCGGTGATGCGCCGTGACGCAGCGTGATGAAGTATGACGCACGGTGTTTTTTCGAGTGTCGCAACGTTTTTTTGTTGTCGCTGCTGTATTTTGAAATGTTCAAGATCTTTTGACGACATTGATATGATGCCGAAAAAAATCGCCAAGTGGGACAGGATGCTACAACAGCAACCCCCCCCCCCCAAACCCATGGTTTCTCCCATTTCTCTAGAGCGTTGGAGATTGAGGGGTGACCTAGTAAAAGTATATCAAATTATGTTAGGGTAGACAATCAAAATTAAGACTAGATGGCATAGGTTTAAGATGTGAGGGGGCAAAGCATAAAGGAGATGTGTAGGGCAATTTCTTTTAACAGAGGGTGGTGGGGGCCTGAAACACATTGCCATGGGTGGTGAATGAGGCAGATATGATAATGGGGTTTGAGAGGCTTTTGGATAGGCATATTGATATTCAGGGAATGGAGAGATATGGATCATGTGTCGGCTGAGGGGATTTGTTTAAATTGGCATCATGTTCGTAATGGACATTGTGGGCCGAAGGGCCTTTTCCTATGCTATCCTGTTCTATTTTTAAGAATGGTATTGGCAGCTGGTGCAGGGGAACACCACCACCTACAGGTTCCCCTCAAAGTTGCGCGTAATCCTAACTTGGAAATATATTGCTTTTCTTTCATTGTCATTGGGTCTAAATCTTGGATTTACCTCAACATTAGGTCATGTGGGACCACATTCACTGGACGAACTGCAGCAGTTGAAGAAGACGACACAAACCTTTCCGAATCCCGAAAATGAATTCATTTAAAATACATACCTACTGACAGACACATTTCACACACTCAATATCATCAAAGACCCACCACACCCTGGCCACGCTCTCATCTTGCTCCTACCACCAGGAAGAAGTACAGGAGCATGAAATCCAGGTTCAAGAACAGCTTCTTCCACACAAACATCAGGCCTTTGAACATTACAAACTAACTAAGCAACTGTGATATGCTATAGACTGAGCTTTGGTTGCACGACGGACTTCAGTTTTGCACTATTATGGTCTGGTTACCCAGTATTAGAGCAGTTAATTTATTGTATTACTGATTATTAGTTTATTGTATGATTATTTTTGTTTATTTATATTTATTGTATATGACAATGAAGTACACGTGACTCTCGAAACACATTCTCCCTATCTCTCTCACACACACACACACGCACGCACGCATGCACGCGCACACGCACGCGCACACACACGCACGCACACACACGCCTGCACACACACACGCCTGCACACACATAATAGAAACTAGCAGCTGCAAATGCTGGTTTGCACAAAATTACACAAAGTGCAGGAGTAACTCAGCAGGTCAGGCAGTATCTCTGGAGAACATGGATAGGTGACGTTTTGAGTCAGGACCCTTCTTTAGACTGATTGTAGGTGGAGTAGGGGGGAAAGAAGGCTAAAAGAGAGGAGATGCAGGACAAAGCATGGCAGGTAAAATGTGTGCACACTTACATGAGATTAGTATGGGTGTCAAAGGAGAAGGCAGGAGAATGGGATTGAGAGGGACAGATGAATCACGATTGAACGGCAGGATGGACACGATGGGCCAAATGGCCTAATTCTGCTCCGAAAACTTATGAACTTATGAACTTATGAGAAGCACTTCATTTGATCAGTAGGTTATGCCACTTTAATTTTGGTAACGCAATCCTTGAAAAAGTTGAAAAATTCATAATCAAACCAAAGAGATGGCAGTGGTGAATGGTGAAGGGGAGAGACAGCAGCTGTGAACAGTCCGCAAACTCGCCTTCCGCATCCTCGGAAAGCGCCCTAAAGTTCCATCCCCAGCTCGGGAAGTGGGACACGGTAACCTCGGCGCACGGAAGCAGAGGGGCGGCTGCTGGAGGTGATGGACGGTACGTTTTCGGTGGCGTAGGCGGAGGTGGTGGCGGGAGGCCCTACAGCAGCCAGGCGAGCGAGCGAGCGGATCGAGTGCAGCCTGCGGCAACTGCACGGAGCGGCGGTGAAAGGAGCCGACGGCATCACGCTGGGCAAGGCCGAACCCTACTTCACCCATCCAGTGCCGCCATGACACCGGGCCTTAAAGCGAGAAAATAAGAAACTGCAGATCTCCTTGGGCCAAGATCGGACTTTTCAGAGATTTAGAAGTTACAGGATGGCACTGCCAACTCTCTGCATGCTGCTGTTCCAGAAGAGGATCAATTATAATCCTGTACAGTTGTTTCAGAAAGAACTGCAGATGCTGGAAAAATTGAAGGTAGACAAAAAATGCTGGAGAAACTCAGCGGGTGAGGCAGCATCTATGGAGAGAAGGAATAGGTGACGTTTCGGGTCGAGATCCTTCTTCAGACTGATGTCGGGGGGGTCTCGACCCGAAACATCACCTATTTCTTCTCTCCATAGATGCTGCCTCACCCGCTGAGTTTCTCCAGCATTTTTTGTCTACCATACTCCTGTACAGTGCGATTTGACAAGATAGCATGCAGAACAAGCTTTTCACTCTATCTCTGTACACGTGATAATAAATAATCCAAACCAAACCAAACCTAGGACTGTAAATATTTATAATAGTGGAAAGGAACCTTGTTCATGAATAATACTGGATACTCAATAATGCTGTTTGAGACAATAAAAGAAGCCATGCAGTAAGGCACGTGGGTTATGTGTTTGAACTTTGTCCGTTGCACATTGGACGTGACATTTGTTGATGCAGTAAACATGGTGCAGGAGAAACCAGTGATGGAACTTCTCATTCCCACAGTGAGCAGCTGATCAATTCAGTTGCTTCTGTTACTCCTTCAGATCTACTGCAAAACATCTCACTCACTGGAACAGTGTTAAATAATTAAGCAAGAAATATTGCTACTTGTTCAAGGTTAATTCGGTTCATTTGGCAGAGGAGATTAGCTTAATTTAGCATCATAATTCAGCAGGGACAATGAATGTTTTTTTTCGTATGCTGTACTGTTCTTTTCGATGTTCTCTATATCTCTTTCCATTTAAACAATTCTCTTTGCCAACGTCCCAGCTGGTGTCATTCCCATTTCTCTCACTAACTTATTGGTCAATTGTGTTGCAGTAGAAACACGTTACTCTTTGATATTCAAGAGTCAAGTCAAGTCAAGAGTCAAAAATCAAGAGTGTATAATTGTCATATATTATGGGCGGAAATCCTGGGGGAGATGGGGGGGGGGGGTGCCTGTCCCCCCCCCACGTTCTGAAAGGTGGGGGACAATCCCCCTCCATGTTTTGTGAGACATGTTGCAGTAAAACCGCCTGGGAATGTCTGTAGCGCCCAGGTCAGCTGGCAGGTCTGGCTGTAGCACCCAGGTTCCCTGCGTCCCCTGGCATTGGCTGTAGCGCCCAGGTTGCCTACATGCCCTGAGACTGGCTGCAGTTCCCAGGTCGCAAAAACGAATTGGAAAAAAATACGCCTGTGGGCCGGATGATTTCGGGTTAAGGGCCAGATCCGTAGGTTGCCGACCCGTCCGAAATGTCAGGCCTCATTGTGTCCCCCCCCCCCCCCCCATGTTTTAAAAGTGATTTCCGCCCATTAATGTACCAACAATGGAACACCGACATTCTTACTCGCAACAACATAACAGGCCTGGAAACATATTGTGCATGGATAATATATAATAAACCAGAAGTCAGTAAATCTTTAACCCCAATACTAGTGCAAAAAAACCCCAAGTCTTTAGTGCAACCAAAGGCAGTCCATTGTCCATTGTTCATAGTCATGGTGGGTGTTGTGCAGTGTTCAAGAGCCTGATGGTTACTGGGAAGAAGCGGTTCTTGAACCTGGTGGTCACAGTTTTCTGGCTCCTGCTGATGGTAGGAGTGAAATGAGAATGTGTTAGTCTTTGATGATGTTAGCTGCCTTTTTGAGACAGCACCTTCTACAGATCCCTTCATTGGTGAGGAGATTGGTACTTGTGATGGGCTAGCAGTGGTTCACTCTCGGTGACCTCCTTCATTCCTGGCCGTTCAAATTGCTGAACCAGGTC
Source organism: Malacoraja senta (assembly GCA_038087875.1). NCBI lineage: Eukaryota > Metazoa > Chordata > Chondrichthyes > Rajiformes > Rajidae > Malacoraja > Malacoraja senta. The sequence goes on from CM075988.1 coordinate 19,544,879, forward strand.
GTGGTGCAACCAGATGTCCAGGTGATTATTTGTTGACATACCATGTCATTTAAATATTCCAAACATTTGCATTTTTCCCCCAGGTTTGGATTGCCCAAATTTTAAGTATCTGGCATTCAGTACAGGTAAGGGCTGGTAAGACCCTTGGGTCAAGTTAATCTTTCTCTCAATTTGGCTGGACAACACATTTTCTTCTTCAGAAAATATTGCAGATGCTTTGTGAAGTGCAAAGTCGTTCAAAACACAAAGCGTGAGAGCAGAATTTAAAAAGAGGCAAAAGGAAAAAAAAAAAATTTATTAATAGCAGAATGCAATGGGCACATCTGTTGTTCAAATGCAGGCAAATCAGATGGGATACATCAGTTGTAAAATGATAAAAAATGACATCTACATGAAAGAGCAGCTGTCAATGGAACATAACTGTGATACAGAGGAGAACTCCTTGAGGAGAGTCACATCTTAGACCTTCTACTGGAAGTCTATTTCCATATCTTACAGTTATTGATGTAGCAGCTAAGTAACAAATGATGGGTAGCTGTCCCAGCAGGCTTGTTTTTGAGTTATTTTGACATTGCTGGTCCTTGTTGAGAGAAAATAAGTTTAGGTTTATTATTGTCACATGTGCCGAGGTGCAGTGAAAACCTTTGTTTTGCATGTTGTCCAGACAGATCAGACATACCATACGTAAATACAATCAAGTCAAACTCAAGTACAATAGGTAGAGCAAAGAGGAAGATACAGAGTGCAAAATATAGTTCTCAGCATTGTAGCGCATCAGTTCCAGAGACATTGTCCATTGTCTGCAATAGGGTAGAGGTGAATCGGTCAGTACCCTAGCTTATGGTGAGACTGCTCAGAAGCCTGATAACGGAGGGAAAGAAGCCGTTCCTGAGTCTGGTGGGATGTGCATTCAAGCTTCTGTACCTTCAAAGCAAAGCAAGAATTTCATTGTCCTATCAGGGACACATGACAATAAACTCTCTTGAATCTTGAATCTTCTGACGGACGGGAGCAGGGAGAAGAAGGAACCACCATGATGGGGCAAGTCTTTGATTATGTTGGCTGCTTTTTTGAGGCAGCGTGAAGTGTAGATGCAGTCGATGGTGGGAAGTTTAGACTGTGTGATGGACTGGCTGGGCTACATCCACAAATCTCCAAGGACCTTAAGTGGGGGGCTACCATCGACTCCACAGTCAAAAAGGCACAACAGAAGATGTACTTCCTACGGCAGCTGAGGAAGCACAATCTGCCACAGGCAATGATGGTCCAATTCTACACGGCCATCGTAGAGTCTGTTCTCACCTTCTCCATCATGGTCTGGTTTGGCTCAGCCACCAAGCACGACACCTGGAGGCTGCAGCGAATCGTCCGAACAGCAGAGAAAGTTATTGGCTGCAGCCTTCCCTCCATTGATGAACTGTACACTGCAAGGGCCAGGAAACGAGCGGGTAAGATCATCTCTGACCCCTCTCACCCTGGCCACAAACTCTTTGAATCACTTCCCTCTGGAAGGCGACTCCGGATTGTCAAAGCTGCCACAGCCAGACATAAAAACAGTTTTTATCCACGAGTGTGGTTGCTCTACTCAACAGCCAAAAATCTGTAGCCTCCCTTTGATCTGGTATTTTGTTGGTTCAAATGCTTGATCAATGGTGTTTTATCATTCATGTTTTATTATTATTAATGTTTAGTGTTTTCCGAGTCATTCGTAACTGTCACTGTGTGTCATGTTGTTACTTGTGGGTGGAGCACCAAGGCAAATTCCTTGTATGTGAATATTTGGCCAATAAATTTACTTACTTACTTACTTACTTTACTTACCCTCTGCAAATTCCTGTGGTCTTCGGCAGAGCTGTTTTCAGAGTTCTTCACTGGAGTTGTTTTGTCAATGGTTTGTGCAACTTTCATGCCTGTGTATTCAGAAAGCTGCCACTTTCTAAAATAACTTATTTTTATGTGGGAATGTGTTGATCACCAGAAAGGTCGAGTGATAGAAGGTGAGGGTGAATAGGTCCTACAACTGCTTGTTTTCAAGTTTAGTTTAGATTAGTTTAGATTAGTTTAGTTTAGTTTGGAGATACAGCTCAGAAACGGGCTCATCGGACCACCAAGTCTGCGCCGACCAGCGATCCCTGCACACTAACACTATCCTACGCACACCAAGGACAATTTACAATTTACCAAGCCAATTAGCCTACAAACCTGTACGTCTTTGGAGTGTGGGAAGGAACCGGAGCGCCCGGGGAAAACCAAGCGGTCACAGAGAGAACCTACAAACTCCATACAGACAACACCCATAGTCAGGAATGAACCCAGGTATCTGGCACTGTAAGGCAGCAACTCTACCGCTGCCCATGTTGAAGTATTGAAGGTACTTTGCTGTTGGGTGAGGAGTTCTGGGATATATACCCAGTGATTACGAATGAAGTTGGTTCTGGTCATTGGAAAGAACTCAAACCTTGAAGGTCACTGCTGGAGTCCTGATTTTATTTACCAGTTTGGAATGCTTTATGACTTCAGGAGTCAAGAGTGTTTTATTGTTATATGTCCCAAAATGGAATGATGAATTTCTTATGGAGATTGTTTGTTGCTGAAGAATTAACAGTACTGGGGCCAGTGAACCAGTCAAATGTTCATGGCTCAATTCCTGACTTCCTCATGGGAGTACCTTGTCATTGTACATAATTTGCATTCATTTAAATTCTTAATAACACCCATGTTAACAAGATCTTGAAACAATGCTGATTAAATATTTTATCTCCGATTGAAGTAGACAACATCATTTTTCATAATCCTTCCAATTTAACAGAAATAAGTACCACCGTGTGTTTTTATTTCTTTAAAGCCCAAAGCAGTTCACCTTGGATTGCATGTTTTTTTAGAGATACAGCGCGGAAACAGGCCATTCGGCCCACCGAGTTCTCACCGACTAGCGATCCCCGCGCACTAACAATATCCTATACACACTGTGGACAATCTTATATTGATACCAAGCCAATTAACCTACAAACCTGTACATCTTTGGAGTGTGGGAGGAAACGGATCTCGGAGAAAACCGACGAGGTCACGGGGAGAACGTACAAACTCTGTACAGACAGCACCCGTAGTCGGGATCGAACCCGAGTCTCCGGCGCTGTAAGCCATGTAAGTGAGCAACTGTACCGCTGTGCCACCGTGCTGCCCCTATGTTTAACCCAATCCGAGACTGAAGGCTGTGAACTCATAGCTGTGATCCTTATACATTCATTAGACAGTAACAGAGAACAGACCTTCACAGCTTCATAACCCCCTGACACCCATACTAATCATGAATCTATCAATATCCATTGACTTGGCCTCCACGGCCTTCTGTGACAATGAATCCCACAGATTCACCACCCTCTGACTAAAGAAATTCCTCCTCATCTCCTTTCTAAAGGTCTGTCCTTTTATTCGGAGGCTATGGCTCTCAGCACTAGCAGAAACTTCCTTTCTATATCCACTCTATCCAGACCTTAAGCAGAGAGAGGGTTAAAACAATATGAAAGATGCAGATTGGTCCAAAACCTGGATAGGTGAAACTGTGAATAGATGTTATTTATTAGACATGTAATGTGCCAAAAAAAAAAGTGTTGTATTCAACTCTAAAATTTATTTCTGCCACTGTTCATGGTTAGGAAACATTACATCATTGGAGTCTTTATTTATCTATACATAATTTTATTTACTTTATTTATCTATAACTTGGATAGGTGAAACAGTGACTAGTTGTTATTTATTTGAGATGAAAGGTGGGCGATAAACAGAAACATAAAAAAAATAGGCAGGTTGGGATAGGAATGGTGAACAAAGGAAAAAGGAAAGCAAGTCAATAGATAGGTAATTGTGTGATGTGCAGGCAAGATCAGATGGGGAAGGTTGATAAGTCTAGAAGATAGACACAAAATGCTGGAGTAACTCTGCGGGACAGGCAGCATCTCTGGACAGAAGGAATAGGTAATGTTTCGGGTCGGGTTCCTTCCTCAGACTGAGAATGATAATGATGAGCAGTTTAGATAAAGATTGGGTGGGGAAAGAGAGAGAGAGACCATGGGTGGACAGATGGGATTGGGAAAGGACACACAAAAATGCTGGAGAAACTCAGCGGGTGCAGCAGCATCTATGGAGCGAAGGAAATAGGTAACGTTTCGGGCCGAAACCCTTCTTCAGACAGATAGGGGGTGGGGAGAAGAAAGGAAAAAAGGAAAAAGGTGGAGGAGGAGCCCGAGGGCTGGGGGGAGGGGAGGAGACAACCGGATGGCTGATGAAGGGGAGGGGACAGCAAGGGCTAGCAGAATTGGGAGAATTCAATGTTCAAGCCCCCAGGATGTAGACTGCCCAAGCGGAATATGAGGTGCATTTCCTCCAATTTACGGTGTTGCTCGCTGTGGCCATGGAGGAGACCCAGGACTGAGAGGTCCGATACGGAATGGGAGGGGGAGTTGAAGTGCTGAGCCACCGGGAGGTCAGGTTGGTTATTGCGGACCGACCGGAACCCAGGTCGGTCCGCAAAGGAACCCAGCAGGTTACCTGCCTTGGTTGGCACAGGCATGTTGGGCCGAAGGACCTGTTTCTGTGCTGTATGCCTCTATGACCCCCCACCATCAACATCCACCTCTTGCCGACGCACTATCCTGCCTCCCAATAATGTAAAGGCCTTCATGATGTTTTGGTCTCTCTGCAAGCGGTACAGCATGGACATTGTGGACCGAAGGGCCTGGTCCTATGCTGTACTGTATCAATGTAAATGTGAATTATTTTCCTAAATAGGCTGCTTGCTCAAATAACGCATACTGTATCCAGAAACTGATTCATGTAAACAGTAAACAAAGATCAAACATCAAGGCACGGTGACAAGAATTTTAACAGCAAAGTTTTATTCACATATCTCCTACCTGCTGTCATCTACATGCTAAAAGGTGTCAACGAACCATTGTGCTGTACTGAACAGGGGCAGAATTTAATTTTAGACTTGAATACAACGCTTTTTTTTCTAGTACATTACTGCCTTGTAAGTTTTAGTACAATAACAACATTGTTTTATTTTTTCCATTGGATTCTTACAAAGTTGAAAGACCCGATAAATTTTAAGCACTAGGTTCATACTCATAGAGTCAAAACATCATGGATGCAGTGGCACAGTGGCATTAGAGCTGCCACCTTACTGCGCCAGAGACCCAGGTTCGATCCTGACTGCGGGTGCTGTCCGTGTGTAGTTTGCCCATTCTCCCTGTGACCTTGTGGGTTTCCTCTTGGTGCTTAATTTTCCTCCCACATTCAAAAGATTTGTGGGTTTGTAGGTTAATTGGCTTCTGTAAAAATTATCCCTAGTGTGTAGGATAGAACTAGCGTATGGGTGATCGTTGGTCAGCATGGACTCGGTTGGCCAAAGGGTTTCCACGCGGTTTCTCTAAACATAAACCTAATCATACAGCATAGAAACAGGTCCTTGAGCCTAACATGTCCAAGTCAACTGCTCAGTTCATATCTAGACTAATCCCATTCACCAGCACTTTTATCAAGTGCCTTCTGTGCCTCTGCAATTCAATTTTGACAATTCAAAAATACTAAAACAACATTTAAAAACATTTGTACAGGTACATGGATAGGAAAGGTTTAGAGGGAAATGGACGAAATGTGAAACGTGGGACTATGGATTGTCTCCTGTGCCTGCAAGTGATCCATATCCCTCCATTCACAGCTTATACATAAATAATCCTGTTAAATGCCTCCATCCTATCTGCTTCCACTACCACCTTTGACAATGCATTCCAGGCATCCACCACTCTGTGTAAAATAAAACATGCCATGCATATCTTCTCTAAAATGTCCCCTTCTCACCTTAAAGCTATGCTCTCTAGTCTTTGACATTTCCACTCTGAGAAAAAGGTTCTGACTGTCGACCCTATCCATGCCTCCCCGTCATTTTATATACCTCTGTCAGCTCTCCCTTCAACCTCCTCCACTCCAGAGAATGCAAACATGGTTTATCCAATCTCTCCTCATGACTGAAACACTTTTCCAGGTAACATCCTGGTGAATCTCCTCTGCATCTTCTACAGTGCAACATATCCTTCCTGTAGTTTGTTGACCAGGACTGTACACAATATTTCAGCTGTAATCATATCATGACCTCTGCTCTTATACTCTATGCCCTGGTTAATGAAGGCAATATCCCAAATGCCTTCTTCACCACCAAGCCTACCCGCGTTGCAACTACCTGCATGGTCCGAGCAGAAATCTAGACCAGCCGTCGCAACCCAGAGTCTTTAAGGTTCTTTCGTCATCATTGATCCAAATCCTCGAAACCTGTTTGTATCATTACATAACACAAAGTGCAAGAGCAATTCAGAGGGTCAGGCAGCATCTGTGGAGGGAATGTGTAGGAAAAAACTGCAGATGCTGGTTTAAACTGAAGATAGACACAAAATGCTGGACTAACCCTTCTGAAGGACCTCAGCCCGAAATGACACCCATTCCTTCTCTCCAGAGATGCTGCCTGTCCCGTTGAGTTACTCCAGGTTTTTGTGTCTATCTGTGGAATGAATGATAGCTTATCCATTCCCTCCACAGATGCCGCCTGACCCACTGAGTTTCTCCAGCACTCTGTGTTTTGCTCAAGATTCCAGCATCTGCCGTTCCTTATGTCCCCATTGAATCATTACGTGGTCACACTATTGTGAAGATTGACCACTGATAAAAACTGGCAGAGAGCTGGGTCCAAATGAAATCGCAGATCAGAACACAAGAACAATGTGGTAACGAATACACACTTGTTTGTTGAGCAGGAAGAAATGTAGGGAAATTTCTTTTCCGTAGAGCTTGCAAATTAGGTTTGGTGATAAACTACGCCCTTAAGCAGAACAGACAATTCAATCTAAAAATTGCTCTGTTCGAATAATAACAGCGATTTCCACTCAACGTTCATTGTGACAGTCCATCCTTTAATTCCCCCTCTTGCAAATGCTCGCTGTTGATTGTTCATTTAATCTGCTCGTTTTAACATATCATTTCAGCACTAAAACCAATGAATGCTCTTAAATGTATGTCCCATTGTTGGAAACACAAAATCAATGATTGATTGCCATTAGAATAAACTGTAGGATGGGTTCAGTTTTGTTAAGATGCATAATTATTATACTCCAACCAGAAGTAATAAGGTCTTCTTCAAAATAAACTCCCCGAAGCACCCATGCATGGCCTGGATAGGAATTGAAAGATATAATTTACTTGATTTATTTGTTTAAAGAATGTTGGTTGTGTTGGCAAGGACCTCATTAAAGGCCCTTCTACAACTTGCCTTGAGGCAGTGTTGGGCCCTGGAACTGTTGTCCTGGTAATGACACACACCTACCTGCTGTTGGGTGGGGATTTCCAGGCAGATAAGGGTTTATCTTGGCATCATGTTTGGCACAGACATTGTGGGTCGAATGGCCTGTTCCTGTCTACTGTTCTATGTTCCATGTGGCTCTGTTGGATTCTGTCTTTGGAACTGGTGCGCTACAATGCTGAAAACTTTAACCTGCACTCTGGTATCTTTCTCTCGCTCTATCTGTTGGGCTTGTATTTGGCTTGATTGTGTTCATGTGCACAATATGATCTGATTTGATTGCATATCACCCAAACAAAAGCCTTTCACCTAAACCTAAACCTAAATAATTCAGTTCAGTTCAGTTCAGTTTATCATCACATGTACAGTGAAAGGTACAGTCAAAAGTTTTTTTGCGTGCTATCCAGTCAGCAGAAAGACAATACATGATTACAATCAAGCCATTTACAGTGTATAGATACATGAGAAGGGAATAATGTTTAGTGCAAGGTAAAGCAAGCAAAGTCCAATCAAAGATAGTCTAAGGGTCATCAAAATGGCAGATGGTAGTTCAACACTGCTCTCTGGTTGAGGTAGGATGATTCAGTTGCCTGATAACAGTGGGAAGAAACTGTTCCTGATCTGGAGGTGTGTGTTTTCACACTTCTATATCTCTTGCCTGATGGGAGATGGGAGAAGAGGGAATGGCCAGGGTGCAACTCATCCTTGATTATGCTGCTGACCTTGCCGAGGCAGTGTGAGGTATAAATGGAGTCAATAGAAGGGAGGTTGGCTTGTGTGATGGTCTGGGCTGTGTCCAGAATTCGCTGCAATTTCTTGCGGTCTTGGATGGAGATATTCCCAAACCAAGCTGTGATGCATCCTGATAAAATGCTTTCTCTGGTGCGTTCTTAATTGTCCTTAATTGTCCATGAGACACCTCTTAATCTGCCAACTCAGTGCGTTCATTGTGATCTCCCAGTGATGTACAGTATTTCGACCCATGGACAATTGAATGCAGAAGGGACACAGTTTCCATTATCAGGGGGATAGGGCTTTAAAGGAAACAAATTTTAGGCGACATGTAAGTGAACAATATAACGAAACACTTGCTTTGTCTGTTGGTCAGTAATCCTTCATTGAATGGATAATCAAAATGAATTCAACTGTAACATTCGAAAAGAAAAGTACTGAATTGATATAAAGAAACTACAGAGCCAGGGGAAAGCGGGACTCATTGCGTGGCAAAGGCACGTGGGATAGATGAGTGCATCCTCTGCGGCATTATTCTGGACCAGCCCCACAGAGTGCATCCACCAAACCTTTCTTCCTGTTCCAATCCGGCTGTGGTCAAACGGCATGATTCCAGTCATGATTCAAATGAAACCATTCATTTTACAATTAGAACATAGAACACAGTACAGTATAACATAGGTAAGGCCTCATCGACTCACGATGTCTGTGTGTAACATGATGCCTAGACTACACATAAGACTTATCTGCCTGCACATGATCCATATCTATCCATTCCATATCTATTTATCCATGCGCCTATTCAAAAGTCTCTTAAACCCCACCATGTATATGCCTCCACCATCAACTCTGGTGACACATTCCAGACACTCACCAGTGCACTGAAATATTCCTGTTCATCTTTTTTTGTTTTTTGTTTTTGTTAGAAGCAATTGTACAAAAAAAAAGATCGACATAACAGTTATACAGTTTTCGTACAGCTTCAGTTTTAACATTTTATATTCTAATAACTAGATAGGAAAAAAAAGAAAAAGGAAAAAAGGAGAAAGAAAGAAAGTAAAGAGAAAAAAAAACAAAAAAAAACGGAACTAACGAAGGTGTACAAGAAGCAGAGATATATCCAACTACCCTTCCGTACCCCCCGCTCACCCAGCCCTAGCATCGGTTTTGAGTTTGTGTTCAGCCATTATGTTGTTGAAGAAATTAAATAAAAGGAGACCATATTTTTGAAAATTGATCTGGTTTGTCAGTCAACACAAACCTTATTTTTTCTAGATGAAGTCTCTCGGTCATTTCTGTGATCCACATCTTCACTGTGGGGACTGTTATCTTTTTCCAGAATTTAAGTAAAAGTTTTTTCGCAGTTATTAAACCGTAGTCAAGGAAGCGTCTTTGAAATATCGTTAGATTAGGGCAACCCTCTGACATTCCTAATATTATTAGTTTTGGATCTGGCTCCAATTGAGTTTTAAGTGTTTTAGAAATAATATTGAATATTTCCGTCCAGATGTTTTGTATTTTTATACAGGATACAAAAGTGTGAGTTAGGGTGGCTTCTTGAAAGTGACATTTATCACAAAGAGTTGGGAAGATCTTGTTCAATTTGGTCTTTGAGTAGTATAACCTATGCAATACTTTAAATTGTATCAGCCAGTCCCTGGCATTTAAAGAACCGTTCATCTTCTTTAATCTTTCCCCCTCTCATCTTAAAACTATGCCCAACATTCTTTGGCATTTCATTTGGCATTTCCTCGTGGTAAGCCATGAGAGCCAGATGCACACAAATTGGTGACATTGCGTAAGATGGGGAAATAAATAGCCAAGAAAATGTCAAAGTGGAGTCACGGGTGATAAGATTTTTCACATGAATCTATATAAGTTAATTTGTAACTTTGTCTGCACCGTAGGTGGCCATTATTTGTATCCATTGGGAATGCAAGAAAAGAATTTCACTGTGCCCTGTCACATGTGACAATAAAGTATTCCTTTCATTCCATATCATGTTAGTGAGGGAGTGAAAGTTTGAGGAATATTTTGCTTTGGGCCAGTGTACAGTACATTATCTTTGGGAAACTGACACATATCCGATACTTGACTCTTCAGGAAAGAGGGGCAAGCAAATGAACCGAATGACCCCAAAATTGTCACAGCGTTCATCATTAAAGAACATATTAAGCCGTTCGCTCAGCCTCTGAAACTATGGAGGTTAATCAAAGGAAAACATCATCCCAAGAAACAGAAAATGGACACATTTATTTCACAAGCATCATTAGTACTCGCGAGCTGTACCCACTGAACACACATTATCATTGTATCTCTCTTTTCTGATATTCAGTTCTATTGACTTCAGCGGAGTCAAATTTTGGAAGCATGTTATAATATGTAGCCACTACTGTTGCAGTGCATTCAACCTGTGGCCAAGTTGAATTTCTCCCCTGAAGATTTGAAAGTTTTTTGACCAACCTAAATAAAGCCTCAAGCACTGAGCTAAAGCGATGAAAATATATTGCTATCTGTTCCAATAAGGTGGTTAAGTAACTTAACAGCTACCAAAATTGCTAAGAAATAAGTTCAGAATGTAGAACTCAGATGCCATCATTAATTAGGAACAGTGATCTCTATTAATAATGGATATTTGGCTCTGGGCAAGTGTACATCACCTATGGGAAAGTGAAACATATTGAATACTTAACTATTCAAGAAAGTGGGGCAAGCAGATGATCTGAATGTCCCCAAACTGTCAGAGCATTCTTCATTAAAGGACACATTAAACCTTTCACCCAGCCTCTGAAACAACAGCAGCCAGCAGCTTAATCAAAGGGAAACATCACCTCACTTTAGTGCCCAGTCATTCATTTTGAAAGTCTTCAATATTAACGAGATGACTGAAAATAGAAGACATCTAATTTGATTCAGTGCTCTACATGGGGCGTCATCACCTGTGGCACCTTCACCAGTTCTGAGCATTGAGGAAAACAGGTCCATAACTGTCTAATGACTGGCTTGGTCAAGTGCCCCAAATCTCCAGTTTCCTTCTTCCATGACTCTCAGTCTGAAGAAGGGTCTCGACCCGAAACATCACCTATTCCTTTTCTTCAGAGATGCTGCCTGACCCGTTGAGTTACTCACGCAATTTGTGTCTATTTCCGCCCCAAATACTCCAGTGAAGGGGGTGTCCCTCTCCATCTTCCCATTGCCAGCGTCAGGATTACTGAGATCAGAACATGGGGTCTTCTTCTTCCTCGTGTCCGGCCATCTTCTATATCATGTCTTTCCGGTTGGTTGCAGAATTCGCTACTTCAGTCAGTCACTGTGGTACAGTTTCTGCCGTCAGCATTGCCCCGGGATGCACCACGTGGAGGCTTCTGCTTGCATCCCAGAACATGGGGTCATCTAACTAAGTACATCTAAAGACAAGTTGATGAAAGTGAATAACTCCAAAGTAATTAAGCAGGAGCCAAATAAGCCCCTGAAAATAAATCACAGAAACTACCCACTCTACGGGGTGAGGTTTTGCAGAGATTACTTATATTTTGGGCCCTTCCTAGCAATCTCCTTCAGTGAGAAATTTCAATCTACTGTCCACTCTCGCATTAAAAACAAGGTAGAAACAGAATAAGTTACTCAAACAGCATAGCTCATGATTAGTGGAAAGTCTGACAATATTCAAGTTCACTCATCAGGAGTGTGTGGAGTTTGCAGAAGTGAAAGGTGACTAGATTTGCAGAAACTCAAGTTAATGTGTTTCACGTCTTCCATTCATTTTCAGAGCTGCCTTCTTAAGAAGGTGGTGATGTGTAAGTAAGTAAGTAAGTAAGTAAGTAAGTTTATTGGCCAAGTATTCACATACAAGGAATTTGCCTTGGTGCTCCGCCCACAAGTAACAACATGACATACAGTGACAGTTACGAATGACTCAGAAAACACTAAACATTAATAATAATAAAACATTAATGATAAAACACCATTGATCAAGCATGTGAACCAACAAAATACCAGATCAAAGGGAGGCTACACATTTTTGGCTGTTGAGTAGAGCAACTACTCGTAGATAAAAACTGTTTTTTATGTCTGGCTGTGGCAGCTTTGACAGTCCGGAGTCGCCTTCCAGAGGGAAGTGATTCAAAGAGTTTGTGGCCAGGGTGTGGATGTCAATAAGTCCACAGTGCTGATCAATTGTCCTTCATCTCACCAACTTTCCTCTTGCACCAATAAAGCATCATCAGAGACTATCCAGGATGAATAGTAAGATTAAACGAGAACTTACCAAGTTTGAAGTTTGATCTTTATTTTATGAGGAGTTACGTTGGTGATTACGTGAAGAAGACCCATCAGGGCGCATGCGCGTCAATCTTCAAAGCAGCAGTATGAAATCACAGATAACACAATATTTGAAGTAACATATTAAGATGAGCAACATGAGAACTACCATATGACCTTTTTTATGAGAGAGGATTGGGCGTGGCGGGCACGTAATCACCAGCGTAACTCCTCATAAAATAAAGATCAAACTTCAAACTTGGTAAGTTCTCGTTTAATCTTACTATTTTACTTCGGAGTCACGTTTGTGACTACATGAAGGGTTCAAAGCTCTGTGATTTTATGCCGCAGATCCAAATCCCGGCTTCTCACTGCATTGATTGACTTTCGATGAGAAACAATCAATAATGCGTTAAACATAAAATGTGAATATCATGCAGTAACAATTGATTTGAATAATCAAAACAACCAGTAACCCCTCTATCCCAGGGGAAACTAAACAGGACTTAATCCTGAATTTGCAAACAGCCTCTCTCCGATCGGCGATCGGCCGATAGTAAAAAAAAATTGTTTTAATTCATTTGACCACCCGGCACCTATAAAAATATGGCTGCTGTGAACATCCATTGCCCTAGCCGACGACGTTGCTGCTGCACTAGTGGAAAAAGGATATATACACTTCAGTGTTAATACCTGCCTTTTTTTTCTTTTTTTCTTTTTAAATATTTTATTTTATTAGAAGTGTGTACAGTCATATGGCACCAAAGTGCCTAATATATATTTGCATAATACATTTTATGTACATCTTCTTATTTTTTTAAATTATAATATAGAAAAATAAGAAAAAGAAATTAGATAATAAAGAATAGAAAAATGTGAGATATATAGTGTGTGAAAAAGAAAAAAAGAGAATGATAGAAGAAAGTTGAAGAAAAGAGAGTAGGAAAAAGAGAATAAAAAATACAAATAAAAAGAAATAAGGAGATCATTATTTATAATCTTGACCATCCCCCACCCAGTCCTGAAACAATTAGTTTCTACAATTATGTTGCACCATATGATTCCAAAAAGACGACAAATGGAGACCAACTCGTTAAGAATTGGTCTGATTTTTCTATTAGGAGGAATCGCATTTCTTCAAGATGTGCGGTGTCCAACATGCTTGCGATCCACATTTTAAGCGTTGGTATTGGTGTATTTTTCCTAAATTTAAGTATTAGTTATTTTGCTATTATTAAACCATAATTAAAAAATAAGTGTTGTGATAAGTTCAATTTATTCCCATCTTCCATTACTCCAAATATAATCATTTCAGTATTAGGTTCCATTCTTATCTTAAATAGTTTTGTATATATATCTAAAATATCACTCCAAAATCTATAAAGTTTTATGCAGGAAACAAAAGAGTGTGTTATAGTTGCGTTTTGGGATAGACATTTATCACAAATGGGGGATATATTTGGATATATTCAAATCTTGAATTTATTCAATCTTGTTTTTGAATAATATAATCTATGTAAAATTTTAAATTGAATTAGATTATGTCTTGCATTAATCGAACATTTGTGTATATATATCAAATACTTTTCCCATGTAACCTTCGTAATTTTTATCATTAATTCCCGTTCCCACTCTTCTCTAAGTACCTCTGTCAATGGTAAATCTATATTTAAAATACTATTATATAAATATGATATTAATTTTTGTGAGTCAGCTTTAATATTCATTGCTTCTTCCAATAAGTCAAAAGTTAAAGGCCTGTCTCACGAGTCTGCGGTCATTGGCGGCGAAACAGGAACTATCTACCGCTCCTGAGCCGCCAGAGACCGCGGGCTCGGTCAAACGCACAATTCCGTGGCCGTGCGGCGTTGTTCCCAAAAATATGTTCCTACCGCACAGTCGCCGCCAGTGAGGCATGAGTGCGGCACGGCCGCCGCCACAGCCGCCGCCAGTGAGGCACGAGCGCCGTGAGTCGAACCTGCACTGCCACAGCCTCCGCCAGTGAGGCACGGGTGCGGCACGGCCGCCGCCACAGCCGCCGCCAGTGAGGTACGTGTGCGGCACAGCCGCCGACAGTGAGGTACGTGTGCGGCACGGCCGCCGCCACAGCCCCGCGATCCGAAAGACGTCATCAGCCAAAACCGCAAGCTCGTTGAACCGGCCGTACTTGGCCCCCCTGCGCAGCATCCGTGCGGCGCTCTCGTGGTTGCCGTGCGGTCCCCTCTTCCGGCGACGCCGCGCTTCACCGCCAACGACCGCAAACCCGTGGGACAGAGCCTTTACTTTTTGATATCCTTGTATGTATTTCTTCATGAAATTGCAAATCTGAAGATATTTAAAATATTGGTTATTTTTCAATTTAAATTTTAATTGTAATTGTTGGAATGATAATAGATTTCCCATTTCATACATATCCCCGATCCTTTTAATTCATAAACTCTCCCATTGGTTATATGTCTTATCAATAAGAGATGGTTTAAATAAAGGGTTATTCGCTATAGGCGTTAACAATGATAAATTCCTTAATTTTAAGGGTAATTTTATTTGTTTCCAAATTCTTATTGTATCGTGTATAATTGGGTTCTTCTTATATATTGTGTTGTTCAGTTTTTTCGGAGAGAAGAAGATCGTTCCTATATTACAAGGGAAACAATCCTCTTTCTTCATTCTTATCCATTCTGTCTGTTGGGTAGAACTGTCCAACCAATAAATTATATTCTTAATATGCACTGCCCAATTATAATACAAAAAAATTCAGGAGTGAGAGTCCCCCGGCATCTTTTGATTTACATAAATGTTTTTTTTTTAATTCTATGTGATCTGTAATCCCAAATAAAATTGGTAATATTAGAGTCTAATTTTTTTAAGAAGTATTTTGGTATATATAATGGTATAGATTGAAATAGGTATAATAATTGTGGTAGAAATATCATTTTTATAGCATTTATTCTACCTATTAATGATAAAGAAAGTGTTTTCCAAAATTTAATCAACATATTGAGTTTATTTAATAAAGGTATAAAATTAGCGTTGAATAATGCTTTATATTTTCTCGTAATTTGAATACCCAAATATTTAAATTTTTCTATTTCAATTTTAAAGGGGAACTTCAGTAAGTGTGTGGATTCTTGAGGTTTTAACGTCATAATTTCACTTTTATTCCAGTTTATTCTATATCCAGAAAAGGACCCGAATTCCTCTATTAAATTTAATAAATTTGGTATACTCGTTTGTGACTTTGTAATATATAAAACTATATCATCTGCATATAATGAAATTTTATTATTTGAGTCCCTAGTGTTGTAGCCACGAATATTCGGATGAATTCTTATACTTTCAGCCAAAGGCTCTATCATAAGGGCAAATAGCAGGGGTGATAACGCACATCCCTGCCTATTGCCCCTCGATAATTGAAATTTTTGAGATAACATATTATTAGTTAATATTCTTGCCATCGGTTTATCATATAATAGTTTTACCCATGTAATAAAATTCTCTCCCATATTAAATTTTTGCAGTACTTTATATAAGTATTGCCACTCTACCTGATCAAATACTTTCTCTGCGTCCAGAGAAATAATTTATATATCTTCTTCCTCCCTTTTATGTGAGTACATTATGTTAAACAGGCGTCTCAAATTATTAAATGAGTATCTTTTAGGTATAAACCCCGTTTGATCAGGATTTATCAGTTTACTAATATATTTGCTTAATCTTCTTGCTAAAGTCTTTGCTAAAATTTTCTGGTCTGTATTTAAAAGTGATATAGCTCTATATGAGCCCGGATCGTCTAAATCTTTATCTTTTTTTGGAATAAGTGTAATAGTTGATTCTGCTAATGTTTCAGATAGTTTATTTTCTTTAAAAGCATGAGTATATAAATTAAATAAATAAGGAGTCGTTATCTCATGAAATTTTTTATAAAATTCATTACTAAAACCATCTGGTCCCGGTGTTTTACCATTTTTCAACGATTTTATTGTTTCACCTATTTCTTCAATTGTAATTTGAGCTCCAAGTTCCTCTTGTTCCAAAAGATCAAGTTTTGGAAGATTACAGTTATCTAAATTTTTTTTAATTTTACTATCTTCTATTTTAGTTTTAGATGTATATAAATTTTGATAAAACTGTGCAAATCTATTGTTAATATCTTTAGGTAGTATTAATAATTCACCTTTCTCTGATTTAATTTTAGTTATAGTATTTTCCTTTTCTTGTTTTTTCAATTGACGAGCTAAAAGCTTATATGGTTTGTCACCAAACTCAAAATGTTCCTGTTTTGTAATTTGGAATAGTCTTATTACTCTTGCCGATAAAATTTGATTAAGTTTAAATTTCAGTAACATTATCTTATTATGTTTATCTGTAGTGGAATCTTTGGCATTATCTAACTCTAACTGTCTAATTTCTTGTTCTAACAGCATTTGTTCTGTCTTATTCTTTTTATTTTGAAAAATTTGATATGAAATTATAATTCCTCTAATAAATGCCTTAAAAGTTTCCCATAATAAAGAAGGCGAATTACCTGGTGTGTCAGTTGTCTCAAAAAAATATTTCATTTGTTGTTTTAAGTATTGATAACCTTGTAAGTCATTTAAAATATGTGTATTAAACCTCCCAAAAAAGTTTTTACCCGGCATTCCCTCAAATTTTACTGAAAATGTCAACGGAGAGTGATCAGAAATACTACTAATGTGGTATGTTGGATTAATTGTATATGGCATTAATTTCATATCCACTAAAAAATAATCAATTCTTGAATAAGTTTTATGTACCGAAGAGTAAAACGAGTATTCCCTTCCTACTGGATTAGCAGATCTCCATACATCTGTTATATTAGTATTTTTTATATATGTATTTAGAAGTTCACTAGTCTTAGATTTTAAATTACTCCTCCTTTGTTTTACTGATTTGTCTAAGTATGGATCTAAAACACAGTTGAAGTCCCCCCCTATTATCACATTTTGGTAATTAGACTCTAATATTATATCTATAATTTTATCAAAAAATTTGGGGTTGTCAAAATTCGGAGCGTAAATATTTATCATAGTTAGTGGGGTTGCATAAATTTCTCCCGAAACTATAATATACCTTCCCTCTTTATCTGATATAGTATTCTTTAATTTGAAAGGTATACCTTTTCGAATAAGAATAGCCGTACCTCTAGATTTAGAAGTAAATGACGAATAGTATGTTTGACCTATCCACTTCGCTTTGAATCTCATTTGTGTTTGTTGTTTCATGTGGGTTTCCTGTAAAAACATTATGTCGCTTTTCAAAGATTTTAGTTGAGCAAAAATGTTACCCCTCTTTATTGGTTCATTGGCACCCCTTATACTCCAACTACAGAATGTGATTCCTCCATTCTTTATTTGTCTATCGTCTTGCATTATATATCAAAATAGTATTCCTGAATCATATGGTGCAAGCAAATACCTCAGAGTTCTGGGTGTTGGGTGGTCATCCCAAGTTTTTAGATTTATATTACATCTCCTTCTTGAAAAGAACCTTAGATAAAGAAAGAAAAAATGTGATATAAAGTTGAATACAAAAAAAAAAAGCAAATACAAGTCTTTATAGTGATTTTTTTTTTAAAGTGATGTTAAGGTATCTAAGAAAAGATACCTTAAAGACAGGTAGCCACCTAAGGTGGCGAAAAATTTATGGACCTCCGTTGATGTTGTTTTACATTGAGCTCCAATCCCTTATTAAAACCTCATAAAAAGCTACAGACCGTTTCATATCTTGTTTGTTCCTATTTAAATTTATCAAACTAGCAACAGTGAAAACCGAAAAGATTCAGAAAAAGATATAAAAAATAAAAAACAAATATAAAACACAGCATATTCTCAGTTCTATAAATATATATGCCTTTCCAATTTATCTAACCTTAATCTAGTCTAAACTTTACCATAAATGTCCACCCAAGATTCTTACGTAATAACCCGTTCTTTAACTACCATACAAGCAGGTACCAAGGGGTTAAACAAAACCTCATTCCTGGATCTTTTCCAGATTTATGCTGCACCTAACTCCTTCCCACACAAGAAAAGTACGTTAGTAATGTTATAAACATTTTGGTTAGTTACTATTTATAAGCATATATCATTTATAAGTATATATCAGTAATATTAGTTCATTTCCCTTTTTAAATATATAAAATCATAATTTATACACTCCCAATCTCCTTCCCCATCTCATAGTTTATTCATGATTTGTTCATATTTACTACATACATTCACGAGTAATTAGTATTATTAAATTTTTTAAATTAATTGGTTAATTATAATTAGAATATAATGGTTAGATATTTTCTTAAATCAACAGTTTTTATATTTCAATTAGTATTATCTCGTTCCATGTCCATTATACATTCCCTCATTACGTCTGTATCTTCAACGTCCTTTTGTTTATCTTTGAGCTTTTCATTCAAGGTGAAACATGGACAATGCTCTCGAATACACATTCCAGGCAGATAAGCTTGGTAACTGTCTGGAAAAATCCGCCATCTTAACCAGTTCAGAACTCTATCTTAAAAGTTAAAAAGTTCAGTCTTCTTGCTTGTCGACATCTTCCCCCGATGTTTTCTTTACGATATCTTCTGCGTACTTAAAAGCTTTTTCGGGATCCGTAAATGAGCGCTCAGTGCCATTATGAGTAATCTTCATTTTTGCTGGGTAGACCACCCCATATCTGACATGGGGTATTCCTCTCAAAATGTTACTTGTCTGAGTAAACAAGTTCCTTCTCTGGACGACCTCCGGAGGATAATCACGGAAAAATTGAATATTATCCCCACGATATGTCGGCTTCTCCCCATGAATAATCTTATTCAATATAAATTCCACTGAAGAGATGTCGAGAAATTTCACAATTATCTGTCTTGGAGGAGCATTTCTGTCTCTTGAAACCCGTCCAACTCGGTGAACGATATCTATTCTTGATTCTTCCGGCAGTTTAAAAACATCTTTGAGTAAGTCAGCAACGAAAGTACGTGTTTGAGATCCATGTCCCTCTCGCCCTTCTCTTACTCCAACAATTCTCAAATTCTGCCTTCTCGATCTCGCTTCCAAGTCCAGACATTTGTCAGTCATTCTTGCAAGTTTTTCTTCTTCAGATTTCTTTGATTTTTTCAAACTCTTTATTTCCGTGATCATCTCTTTCATGTCTTTTTCCATCTCTTCCATTCTCTCATCAATATCTCCCATATTATCATTTACATCAGTAAATTTCTTATTATAGTCATTTTCGATTCTAGCACATTCTGACTGAAATTTTTTATCAAACTCCTTATGTTGCTTCTTCAGCTCCTTTAACTCACCACAAGCACTGTCAATTTTTTGAGAAATTATCTCCATATTAGTCTCCATACTCTGCTTATTACTCTCCATATTAGATTCCATACTCTGCATCTTTTCCAGTGTCGTATTGATTGTAGCAGTTATATCTAAAAGCATTTGCTTTACCTCCTTCTCCTTCTTTTCTCCTTTTGCAGCCATTTCAAACACAGATCCTTGGCTGTAAGACTCTTCTTCTGATCCTTCTTCTGTCGTTTGCAGAGTATCCAAAACTTTCTCAAGCTGGAGACTTATAGTGATCTTCTTAGGTGCTCGTGAGCTTATCTCTCTTCTCATTTAAAAGTCCCGGTTTTTACCGTTAAACTCCCGATTTTAGCATCGCTTTCTGATGAATGGCTTTTTAGAGAATTTTACGGGAGAGGAGCTCAATGCAGCACCCTTAGTGTTCCATGGCGCTACCGGAAGGTCGTTAATACCTGCCTTAATCAACATTTGCTTTAAACCACCTTGAGATAGTCTGCACTAACACTCTCCTGTGTGGCTTCATGTAACTGATAAACAATGCTGTTTCCACATTTCTTAAGGTCTTTATAGCTTCAATATAATGAAAATCTTTGTGCCATTACACATAAACATGGATCAGTAGGTTATGCTGAAACACAATATTAACAAACCTGTGACACCTGGCCTGCTCTGCTTAAACAGGACGCAATTATATAACATAACATTCTCTTCAGCAACTTCCATCCTGTCTAGCAGAAGTTTTTGCAAATCTGCACTTGCTATGCTGAACCAATGCCAAGAGCATAACCACTTTCATGATTAGTTTGGCAAATTCAGAGACATGACAGGAACCTACTATCGAAGCATCTTGAGGAACACACTTACATCCCAGATCGCCATATACCTGGGTTTAGGTTTCGAGTTGAAATTCCTTTCATCAATCCAGCTGTGATATGATGAAACTCAATAGGATCTTTCCTGACCCCATCAAAACCATACGATGACAAAGCACTTAAAGCTGTATTAATGGTGCTATAACTGAGCCCCTCATTATCGTAGAGTGTCAACAGGAACTCTAAAATATCCACAATACCTGCAGTACTATAGTCAATATTATTTTGTACACAATATTGCTCCCATTTTTTTACATAAGTAATATACTCCTTTTGAGTACTCTTTCTCCAGGCTACAGTGAGCATGTCCACCGTTCACCCAGACAGTCCTTGCTCCAGGTATGGCCTTCTTAAAACCTGCAAATTAACAAGTCAATACAATCACATAACAGATGACTTTCACGTGTTAGCGGATGCTCCAGTCAATTCCTACGCTTGGGAATCACCAAAAAGAGGTTGGATCCCTAACTGTAACATCAAAGGGAACCATGCTTGATTTGGCCAATTAGGTATTACAAGCACCCCCAAAGCAGCATCCTGCTTGATTTCTTGCAGACTCCGACCTATTAGGCAAAATGGTAGGAAAATATATAAAACATACCACCCCAATGTAACATCAAAGTATCAAATACAACTGACACCTGGTCTGGTTCCCATGAAACCTATTTAGGCTGCTGATGGTTGAACCTTGATGCAAAACAAATCAACATCTGGCATTCATATACAAGTACTATATTATTGAACACCTCCTGGTTCAACATCCAATCTATGTTGTTATGGAACTTTCGTGACTTGGCGTCTGCTACTATGTAGAATCTACCTGGTAGATAAATAGCTGAAATATCTTTTTCAATGCACCATGCCCAAATTTGATTAGCCAATCTGTCACAAAATACCGACTTGATTCCACCGATGTGATTAATATATATGCCACTTGCGTAGTATTGTCAATCTGAAACTGAACATGCAGATTACATTTGTCAGAGCAATAAGCCTCTGAATAGTTAATTGCCCATGTCTGCAGAAGCGATGCCTCTTGCTCAGTCCATCTGCCTCCACAGCTGAAACTCGTATCCGTGACACCCCACCCAAGTGCACTGACATTCATCTGCAAAATCATGGAAGGCTGGTCAAGCATTACCTTGCTATAACTTCTGGACACATGGTGAATCCACCATTGCAAATCAGAAATAGCCTTTACTGATAACTGCATAGGTCTATTATAATGACCCGTATGTATCCTTAATGCCTCCATTCGCTTGATACACCTGTCAATTAGCTCTACCCTTTTTTCCCTGGGCAGTGTCACTTAATTGAATCAATTGTGACCCAAATAGTCAGGTGTTAATTTGGATTCCTCTGGATGCATAATGCCCAATCTTTGAAAATTGGATTTAGCAACTATCACCTGTTACTTCAGCTGTTCTCTTGGATAAGCTGTAATCAAGATATCATCGAGATAAGCCATGAGCACCTGACCCTGGCCTCTCAGCATGCCTATTATAGGTTTTAACAATTTTGTCCCAGAAACAGATGTAATGTACCCCAGATTAAGTTGTGTCACATTTGATATGTGCACCTGAAAACCAGGCCCACCTGCCTCCTTGGTACCTGGTGGATGACGTTGTCCCCGGCTCCTTGGCAGGAAAGTCAATGTTTGACCATGTTTCCGCTTCGTTTGTTGGGGTACTTTCTTTTTTGGAAATTTGTCGACTGCCGGTGGCTTGATCAAGCCCACCGTCTTTGCCTTGTCATCCATGTCCTTGACACTGTTGGCGAGGTCCTCTCCGAAGAGTAGGTTAGCCGGCTGTATGTTGCTTGGTTGGAAAAATACTGCAATCTTGGAATTAATGGTGGGCCGAATGGCACTTTCCCTGAGACAATTTATCTCAAAAATGGGTGCTACAAAGCAACCCTAGTACCTCTTGCTGCATCTCCGACACATGCCCTCCATCCACCGTTCTCGTGAACGCCGTAATTCCTGAGCCAAGTAATTTCAACATTCTCTGCAGCTTCATCTCCTGGGCACTGCACGCCCACGCCCATCTGGCTCCATATCACCCGGTTCACTGCTGGCACCTTCAGCAACTCGCAGTTACCCCGTCTCTTGGTGATTCCAGACTCTGACTGGACAGCGAATCGTACTGCCAGAGATGGGAACTCTGACAACGGCCATCTTCGCTTTCCCAGTGGCACTCCATACTCTGACGGGACAGCGAATCGTGCTGCCAGAGAATGGACCTCTGACAACGGCCGTTCTTCGTTATTCAACAAAGTCTCCGTCAGAGACGGGTCAGAACTGAGCTGACCCTATCGTGGAGGCCAGCTCTTCTCCCAGTGGCACTCCATACTCTGACTGGACAGCGAATCGTGCTGCCAGAGAATGGACCGCTGACAACGGCCGTTCTTCGCTAATTTCCAAGTCTCCGTCAGAGTCGGGGGTCAGACCTTAGCTGACCCTCTGCAGCCCTCTACCAGGTGCTGCCGGCATGGCCTTTCTGCAGCCTACCGCCCACACGACTCTTCCCCGGAGTGTGCGTTTCTGGAGCAACCTCTGGATGAGGTGCTCCATTTGGGAGAACCGTTTTAAAACGTCTCCAGCCCCGTACAGGCTCGTTGTGGCCCGACTCAGTTGAGTCCAAGGGCCTCCCAGACTTCCCCGTGCCTTACACCCGACTGGCGTTGGCTTTGGTGCTTTTTAGCACTGAGCCTGAAGTCGCCCCGCTCCCGGTCGGCGACTGTGCAGGGGTACGAGGCAGCCGCTGACAGACCGCATTCCCGCGGCTCTCCTATGCTTTACCTGCGGCTGCCCTCCCCCTGGTCGTCTTCATCGTGGTGCTGCCTGTAATAATAAAAAACAGAGCACCACAAAAAAGAAACGTTCCCCTCCAGCTTAGCTGGAGCTTTAAACTATAAAAGTACTTTAAAAGTACTTGCTACAGGAGGAGGTCTGTCCTCCCCTGCTCGTCTTCACCATGGTGCTGCCTGTGACAAAACACAGAGCACAGCACCACAGTAAATGAAACTGTTTTACTCCAACTAAGTTTCTCACTTAGCTGGAGCTTTAAAACGCTTTAAAATACTCTAAAAGTACTTACCGTGGGAGGAGCTCTGTCCTCCCGCTGTCCGTGCGCCAATGCGACCGACGTAATGACGCGCATGCGTCCTGACGGGTCTTCTTCACGTAGTCACAAACGTGACTCCGAAGTAAAATTATGCAAGGCTATCAATACTTAGACAAACCCAGCAAAAGAGGGTAGGATACAAACACCTTCCTGAAAGCTGCTTTCAGTGTCAAGATGCAAATCAACCCGATCCATTCAGGTTACAGTCACCAGCAGATATTGTTGTAAAAATCCAGACCCATGGAATGATGATGATTAATTCAAACTTAAATCAATTCACTTCAGGACTGACCTTGGTAATGAAATAGAATCATTCATACTTTTAATTATTAATACCACCACAGTTATCCCATAAGGAGCTACGAAAAAAGATATGAACATAATTAGGCCATATGAACTGTCACATCGAGAGACAAGGATGCTAGCTGACAAAATGAAACATGCTTTCAAAGCTGCAAATAAGGTATTTCAACACGAGACCACAGATGCGAGAACCTTGAGCAAAGAAAAAATAAAGTACTGGAGGAACACGATGGGTCAGGGAGCATCGTGGAGGGAGCGGACAGATTACATTTCAGAATAGAACTCTTCTTCAGACTGGAGTGGTAGAGGGGAGAAAGCTGGGAAAGAGAGGGTCTGGGTGGGTCTGCATATTTCCCTCCACAGGTACTGCCTGACCCGCTGAGTTCCTCCAGCACTTTGTATTTCATTACGGGTTGGTTGTTCCGCTGGAGAGGCAGGACTGTTACCATGTAGCATGATACCAGCGTCCGAAGCTCAATAGCGTTCTGTAATTGAAGATGAAAAGAAAGGTCTACATTTCCACCAGAAGAACAACCAACACCAACATCGCTACCATCTTCCATAGAAGAACAAGGACAGGGAAAGGGAAAGGCAACATTATCACTTATTGCTTTATCATTACCATGTGTACTGAGATACAATGAAAAGTTTTGTTCGCATGCTATCCAGTCAAATCGTGCTATGCAGTCTCAAAGGTCCCGACAAGAAACACCATCTATCCATTCCCTCCAGAGATGCTGGGACCCATTGACATCTTCCAGCACTATGTTTCACTATACATCAGTACAATCAACCCATATACAAGCCCAACAGGTAGTGAATAGAGAAAAATACGAGAGTGCAGAACATAGTTTTACACTGTTGCAACAATACATTTACTGAGGAAAAAAAATCCAGGGTCCACAATGAAGATCAGGATTGCACACTAGTTTATGGGAGTACCATTCAGTAGTCTGATATCAGTGGGGAAGAAGAATCCTGAATTTGGTGGTACATGCTTTCAAGCTTTTGTACCTTCTGCCCAATGCGAGCAGGGAGAAGAGGGAATGACCAAGGTGTAAATGGTCTTTGATGTTGTCAGCTGCATTCCTGAGACACTGTGAAATGTAGATGGCGTCGATGGTGGGGTGACGGGTCCACAGTATAGACTGTAATTGTAAAACTGCAGCACTGTAACACAGCAGCACTGTAACACTGTAACACAGCAGCACAGTAACACTGCAGCACTACAGCATTGTAACACTGCAGCACTACAGCATTGTAACACAGCAGCACTGTAACACTGCAGCACTGCAACACTACAGCACTGTAACACTGTAACACTACAGCATTGTAACACTGTAACACTACAGCATTGTAACACTGTAACACTGTAACACTACAGCATTGTAACACTGCAGCATTGTAACACAGCAGCATTGTAACACTGTAACACTGCAGCATTGTAACACTGTAACACTGTAACACTACAGCATTGTAACACTGCAGCATTGTAACACAGCAGCACTGTAACACTGCAGCACTGCAACACTACAGCACTGTAACACTGCAGCACTGTAAAGGGCCTGTCCCACTGTACGAGGTAATTCAAGAGTTCTCCCGAGTTTCCCCTGATTCGAACTCGGAGAATTACGGTAATAGCCGTTCGTAGGTACTCGGGGTTCTCGGGGAAATTTTTCACACTGTTGAAAAAATTTCACGAGCTTACCGCGTTTCCCGAGTACCTGCCGTTAGCGTTACGAGCCGCTAAGAGACGTCCCGAGCTCCGACGTACCCGCTACGTACATTCTACGTACTTACCACGAGTTTGATTTTTTTTAAACTCGGGAGAGCTCTTGGGTAAACTTGTATAGTGGGACAGGCCCTTAACACTGCAGCAGTGTAACACAGCAGCACTGTAACACTACAGGACTGTAACACTATATTCTGCACTCTCGTATTTTTTTCATTGTCCTAACTGTTGTACTTGATTGTACTCATGTCTGGTGTGATTTGACTGACTATCACAAAAACCAATGTGTATGGCTTGATTGTACTTGTATATGGCATGATTTGATTTGACTGGATAGTAAGCAATACAGTTTTTTTTGCTGTATCACGGCGCAGGTGACAATAATAAGCCAATACCAATACTTACTGCATCAAGCTTTTTGAAAGGTAACGCCAGAACTATTGAGATGGTTGGAACTTTAAACAGTTAACAATAAATGCTGGATGCACATTATCCAGCAGAGAGACTCATCAGACTTGAAAGGTACATTCATCTATTGAACAGCCATCCATCATCATACAAAGGATGACCATAACAATACTGTCAGCCCTTCCCTTCCAACTCTTCCTCATCTTCTCTGACTGAATAAATTATTCAAATTCCCATCCTTCATAATTAATCAGAACAACCACATGTGTAAGTGTGCCATGTTTTTGGTAATTAAATACCATTCATCAATGATTTTAAACATCCCCCGTCCACCTTGCCCCTTCAAAATAAATACTATTCAACAGTCTGATTACAGCTGTATAGATTAGCAAGAATATGTTGCTGAAATTAATTATCATTCATAAACTTGATACTGAGGGAACAATTTGAATGGAATATTTCACCTCTGAGCAGAACACTGGTGAGAAATTGTCCCGCGGGTTTATTTATTTCAAAGCAAATATATTAGAAAGAAAAAGTGAAGCTCTTTATATTTACTCATGAGCAGTGCCTACTGATTTATTTGTATCTGTCCATTGTGAATTAAATGTCTTTATTTATTACAGGTGTGGATCTGCTCAATGTACTATTGCCGAGATATAATACAACAATGGGACATGGGAGGAAAACCAGAGCACCTGGAGGAAACCCACATGGTTACAGGGAGAATGTGCAAACTCCTCTTAGAAAGTACCCGAGGTCAGGATCGAACTAAGGTCTCAGATGGGGCTCTGCCAGCTGCGTCACTGTGCCTGTTTAGTATCAGTTTACCAAGGGTTAAGTACATTCTTGGTTCAGATTTCGCTACAGTCTAAGAAATACTTTCCTATATTAGTTTGACAGTAGATTTGAATAATGTAAACTCAGATCTGGTCATTTGTACTGAATTACTAATACGTCGATGTTATGTCCATTTTTAGATGTAGTAATTATATTCCAAGTTACTAATTTTCAATATAGAGACAAAAGCATTAAATGGACCATTTTTCTTTTTAACAAATTGCATTTTAAAATACTGTTTAATTTTGCCGACAAGGGAAATAATAATTTGTTTAGTATTGATGTGGTGCAGATTTCAGGAAAATGCACCATTCTACAATTTGATCCTCAGTTAGAGGAGATATGTTGTACAATGAAAACATGTCAGTGTGCATGTACACATGTATGCGCACACATGCACATGCATACACACATATGCGCACATGTACTGTACATGCACATATGCACACACGCAGGCACACACATACATGCATACATACGCACACAAGCACGCACACACTATGCACACATACGTACACAAGCACGCACTGTAAGGCAGCAACTCTACCGCTGCACCACCGTGCCGCCCCAGTAATAATAGCATCATCTCAATACCATGCGATACCAAAGAGGAAATGCTCGTAATTCTCATTGAGTAAGCAAATGGTAAAGAAATTACTTTGACAATTAAGGAACAGTACAAGGCAAAGTACGGCTCTAAAATCAGAATAACTGAGACACACCAGACCAAGCAGCTGGTAAAAGCATTCACACATTGAGGAAACAGTTGAGGCAGATGTCCCAAGCAGCCAGAGTCATTTCAATGATTAAATTCTCTAATAGTTTTCTATCGCAGCAGATTTCAATAAATGGAGCTCATATCAGTGCAGAATTATTTGATTGTAATGAGTTCAATCTGTCATTACTGTTTCCTCCTGCAATGTTCCCCACCTAACTGTGCATCGTTGGCTGGTAACTCCATTACACACACTGCTGATGCATGTACAAACAATAATTTAGTGATCACTCTTCAATCCTCCTACATTATTACCACTTTATTTATGTATATTGAGCATAATGTGACTAAGTTTAGTTTCTGCTCTTTTGTTAATAGATTCACTCATTGCAATAAATTCTGCAGGTCAGACGTGATTCTGAAGAGAAGAATGATTGAGATTGCTCAAGGAGCCTCCTGTTTAACATCTTCATAATTCAGCACAAGCATCTTCCAGTGGTCCCAGTCTCCAGACCTTGGTCAAAGCCACCCTGGTTAAGCAGATGTAACAGGTCCTGGCACTCAATATAACACACATATACACACTCACACTCACATAGCGCACACACACACATAACACACACACACACATAACACACACACACTACTCACACACACAGCGCACACACCACACACACACACACACACATAACACACACACACACGGGCACACACACACACACACAGCGCACACACACACATAACACACACACACTACTCACACACACCACACCACACACACACACAGCGCACACACACATAGCACACACACATAGCGTGCACACACATGGTACACACACAGCGCACACACAAACACATAACACACACACGCCATTCACACACACACATATAGCACACCACACACACACATATGTGCACACACATGCACACACACATAGTGAACACACACAAAGCGCTCACACTCAGCATATGCACTTACGCACATACGCACACACACGTAGTGTACACACAGAACATACACGCGCACACACACATAGTAAACACTCACACACAGCACTCACACACACACACACACGTACACACACACGCACGAGCAACCAATCAGTGTGCTCTCTACCGTAGACTTGGAGAAGTTCGATAGATTATTCGTTGATATCATAGCCCTCAATGTCCGCACTGCCACAGCCTCCTCCGATCCTGCATTCCTCAGGCAGTTGTGCCTTCCTTCAGCTCTGGACTCAGGAGCATCCACCACCTCTATCGTGCTACTATTTGTGTCGTGTCTTCAACATACCTTCTGGTATTCCATTCGTTGCTGTCCTCCTTATGAAGTGACTTTCCTCAGCACACCTCCCCCCCCCCTCCAACAAGCTGGTTAACATGCACAGCAAGAGCATGCTTCTATACATCAGGAAATACTCCATTATGATATTTCGGTTGAAGGCGGAAATATGATTTGATGAGAAGCAGTGGAAGATAATTGGATTGGTAATCTGTATCAGGAAAGAATGATTTGTGTTACACCGTTCACTTCCCAAGTAGAACTCTTTATACTTTATCTGATGCATACTCCGAGGAATAGCACATCATCGTATGATGTTGTATAAAAATAGATTTGTTTAATAAAATGTTACTCAATATTTGCAAGAAGAAAGATTCCAGCTTAATTGAATTGATCAGGTGAACTGCTTGTAGATATGGAATAAAATGGTATTAAACTGATTTGTTCAGATGTCTGATGTAACGTTTCCAGTAGTGAGATTAAGATAATTAATCTACTTCAATAATGTGTATGGAATACAAACCTTTGCAAACCACAGCGAAATGGCATATCATAGTTACTTTCAAGTTTGGAGATTTTCTGTAGATATGATAATCGCCGCGTTATGCATTTGCTTACGTATATTCTATATTGTGAATTTGGAGACCCAAAAAACTGCCGATACTGGATCTTGAATAATAAACAAAGTGCAGGAGGAACTCAGCGAGTCAGGCAGCATTTGTTGATTCAGTCGGAAGAAGGATCTTAACCCAAAAGGGGCGGCAGTGGCGCAGTGGTAGAGTTACTGCCTTACAGCGCCAGAGGCCCAGATTCGATTCAGACTTCGGGTGCTGTCTGTACGGAGTTTACACTTTTTCTTCTTGTGACCGCGTGGTGCTCCAGTTTCCTCCCACATTCCAAAGTCGTAAAGGTTTATAGGTTAATTAGCGTCAGTAAAGATTGTAAATCGTGCCTAGTGTGTCGGATAGTGCTAGTGTACAGGGTGATGACTGATCGGCGCTGATTCAGTGGGCCAAAAGGCCAGTTTCTACGCTGTATCTGTAAGGTCTAAAGTGTAAGACTGAAGTTACCTGTCCATTCCAAGTGCTGAGGTCCTGGCCCACTGAGTTCCTCCAGCAATTTGTGTTTTGCTCAGGATTCCAGCATCTGCAGTTTATTGTGCCTCCTCCAGCAGTTTGTTCAATACTCTGAGCTTCGTGGAATGACAGAAATGAAGCTTGTCCTTTTGATTCATAACTTTGTTCCAGATCCTGTAATGGAATGGAATGTAGTGGGTTGGGTGATACACTCTTCTGGATTACTGTTGTCCATATTTTCAGGAACCCTCGTTTTCCTCCTTGAATATTACCCATCCGTCAACCTCCGGAACACTTCCAGCCCTATGCACTTTCCAAAATCTAAAAAGCAGCAGATGTTGGAAACTTGAAATAAAATGGTCGAGAGCTTCAAGTTCCAAGGCGTGAATATCACCAACAATATTACCAACTGTAATTTGTCCCGGAACAACCACATTGAAGCAACAGCCAAGAACGCACAACAATGCCTCTGCTTCCTCAGAAGACTAGGGATTTTCGGCATGTCTTCAGCGGCTCTTAAGGGCCTGTCCCACTTTCCCGAGTTATTCACGAATTCTCCTGAGTTATTCACAAATTCTCCTGAGTTTTCAAATCACAGAATGTTCGTAACGAGTCAGTGGGAGTCCGTGGATATATCGTAGCGGCTCGTTATGCCAGCCGTAGGTACTCGGGGCTATTTTTTTTCTCGTGGACATTTTTCATCAGGCTGGAAAAAACGTCCCGACTTACCTGATGCCCCGAGTACCTACGGCTGGCATAACTAGCCGCTAGGATATATCCACGGACTCCTACGGCCTCCCATGGACTCGTTACGAACATTCTGCGAGTTTGAAAACTTGGGAGAATTCGTGAATAACTCGGGAAAGTGGGACAGACCCTTAACAGGCTTCCACAGATGCATCGTGAAAGCATCCAGTTTCTCAACAGCTCTGCCTAAGACTGGAAATTGTTTCTTAAACCATTTTATGACATTGAACTGAAGATTTAACTGCAGCAATGAATAAGTCATAAATATTTGAATGTAAATCACCAAAGGTTTCCACTTAAATACAATCTTGGAGATAATATAAATTAGGTAAAATGCGCCGTGTTATAGTTTAGACATTTCGCGTTAAGTGACTGGCTTAACTTTCTGTGACAGAAAATATCAATGCAAAACTATAACCCAAAATGCAGAATTGAAGAAAATATAAAAAAAACATTTTTGGAAGAAGGTTGGGTTTTGCCCAGTGCATAAAAATTAACAAAGCTGAAAATAAACTAAACTGGTTCCAAACCTGAGAGGGGAAGAGTCGCTGGAGGAAACAGGAACTGGACTTGAAGGTGCTGAAACCATAGGCGATGTGGGTGACAGTGGTGAACTGGGACTGGGAGGAAGAGGACTAGAAAATAAGTAAGAGTATTAAAACTGAAAAACAAATTAAAATAATGTTAGCAAGCACCGGATATGGCTTTAGGGAATAAAGCAAAGGACTCGGGTTAGCATGCCTAATTGAGGACTTTTTCTGACTACATTCCAATTTGATGACTTCTCACTGCAACTAAAAAGATGATTAATTTCAACAGGACACTGAGTTCCAAATATGGTCCAAAGACACATTTACAGAACATGAATCACATTTTAACTGCTCATTTGCTGGAATTTCTGATCCAAAATATTATTAGAAAGGGTTATTACAATTACCACCAGTATTTGCTTAATACATCAAAGGGGAAGGAAATCTTCCTCTTTATGGATGCATCGTTCATTATCTTGTGAAACGTCTCACTGGCAGCAATACAACAAAGCTGCTTTCTTACCAACACGTTAGCAACTACTGTCTAAGAACATTGATTCTTCCTAAGAGTACAAAAAGACAATTCTAATACTCTAGCATGATTGAATCTTTAGGAAGGTTGGAGGCATTTTGAGCAAACTTACTCCAGAGAAATTTGACAAGCTCTGCCTTGAGCTTCCCAATGTGGGTGTAGACCCAAGAAATTGCAGAGAGTGGTCGATGTAGCCCAATCCATCAACTCAGCCTCCACCCCACCCTCACCTCCCCATCAACTCCAGCTGCACCTCAGGCTACCTAAAAATAAACAGCCAACATAATCAAGGACCCAGGTCATTTCCTCTTCCAGGTACAATGGTCTTACCTAAAAATGAGTGACTACAACAAAATCTGCTTTATTGTCTGTCTTTGACATCTGCTTGACATCTCTATACCTTCGATTGAAAGATGTGCTTAGTAATTTATTTTATATACTTTGGAACATTTAGTTAAGTTAGAGTCACTGTACAGATACTTGCAGCAGCACTGCTAAAGTCCAGAGAAACAGCTAACACAAACACAGACCGTTGGAAATATTCAATCGGTCCGGCAACATCTGTGGAGGGAGGAACAGGATTGAAGTTACAGCCCAATAACCTTCATCAAATTGATTGATCTGAAACATTCCTTGCCCCATAGATGCTGCCTGATCAACAGAATATGTCCATATTTTATTTCAAATGTCCAGCATCTACTTTTTTTTCTGCTGGAGGAAAAGGCTATGTACTGTGTAGGTGACCTTGTGGGATAATTTAAGTCATAGAAAACAAAGTAGTTTAAAAAAAAAGGTTATTATTAAAATTTGGGAGATGTGAATGTGGAAGTTGGATTTACGGTCAGCTTTGGTCTGTGAGGACTGATTATTGAGCCCTTAGGTTTTTATAGGGTTCATGCCATGAATTTTAACAACTTATATTTAGTCTCTGAAAATATTTTTATTTTTGCTACCTCTTCCTCCCAGAATTTCTCCTCTTCCCTTGACCATCACCCAGATCTGGTTCCTTCTTGCTTCCCTCCATCCTCTCCACACAGCACCAATGTCCAAGGCTTCATTGGGTCATATGGAGGGGTCTCTGGCTCTGTAAGGCAGTGACTCTACCGCTGCACCACTGTGCTGCCCAATGGTTGCGTACTAGCCTCAGAAACACATTTTTCACCATTGTATCCAACCAGTATAAATGTTGGGAGGTTATGTCATAGTTGTACAAGGCATTGCTGAGACCACTTTTTGAAGCCCGTGCTAGTCCCCAAATTAACAGTTACACCAACATCATTTTATATTTAGAGCCAGTCATAGAGCCATGGCGGAAACAGGCAGTCAGCCCATCTCATCAATGCCCCATCTAAGCTAGACCCATTTGCCAGCATTTGGCCCATATCCTACTAAACCTTTCTTGTCCAAGTGTCTGAGAGATACTGATATGCACAGTTTGAGAGAAAGATGCAGGTATACACTGTATCAGAGAGAGGTGTAGATATACAGTACATGGTATTTGAGAGAGATACAGATATACTTCTCATTAAGCTTCTCACCTTGAAGAACCTCATTTGACTTTCTGATCGGACTTTTGCTGCTTCTTGCACCTTGTGCATCTTCATTATATTTGGTTTCCTTTCTTGGCTCTGACCTGCTTTTCTGTGGGGCTCAGAGCAGAGATATCACGTTCTGTTTGCACTGAGTAGCCCTAGGCTGTGTTTAAATGAAAAACAGCAGAGAGAAATTAGTTACTGTCCTGAGACCCGTCACCACTTTACAAATAATAACGTATAAATAATCTGGATAAAGCTTTAAGGTGGACGGAGTAATGTTTCATTCATGTTATTTTATTCCATGCCAGTCAAACTCCAAGCAATGATCATCTCCCATCCCTGACTCCCATATTTCCCTTTTATCCCTGCTCTTTCCCTTCCTACCTGGCCCCATCCCTTTTATTCCTCCCTCTGGCTTTACATTTCACTCCTCCTTTCTTACCTAATCTGATCCCTTTTGTATCCTTGTCACCTCTTCACCTTTGTCATTAGCTCCACACTTCTGCCAGTCACCCCCCCCCCCCTCTGATCTGTACCCACCTATCACTTGCCAGGCCTTGTCCCCACCCCACACCCCTCCTTTTCAGCATTTTGCATCTTGCTGCATCAGTTTGAAGAAGGGTCCCGAAACGTCATCTGTCCATTCCCTCCCCAAATGCTACATGACTCGTTGAGTTCCTCCAGCACTTTGTGCTTTGTTGAGGATTCCAGCATCTGCAGGTTCTTGTGTCTCCAAGTAATGTTGATGCACTTGTGTGCACCAAGGTCCCACATATATCTGCCCGGTAGTGTTGAATTTTAGATTTAGTTTAGAGATACAACATGGAAACAGGCCCTTCGGCACACCGAGTCCGTGCCAACCAGTGATCCCCGCACACTTACACTATCCTACACACACTAGGGACAATTTACAAATTTAACAAGTCAATTAACCTACAAACCTGTGACGTGAGAAGAAACTGGAGATCCCAGAGAAAACCCACGCAGGTCACGGGCGGAACCTACAAAACTCCGTACAGACAAGCACCCACAGTCAGGATCGAACCAGGGTCTCTGGCGCTGTAAGGCAGCAAATCTACCACTGCGCCATCGTGCTGCCCAATGTTTGACTACTAGTTTTAGAAATACACATTTCACTATTGTTTCCAACTAGTATAGATGTTGGGACGTTATGACATAGTTGTACAAGACATTGCTGGGGCCACATTTGTAGTACTGCTTTCAGTCACCCTCATATATAGGAAGAACATCATTAAGCTAGAAAGAGTGCAAAGATTTATGAGGATGTTGCCAATAATTGAGAGGCTGAGCTATAGGGAGAAGATGGGCAGGCTAGGACTTTATCCTTGGTGCACATGAGGAAATGGGCTAAATGCACAGTCTTTTACGCAGGAAAGGTGGGTCAAGAATCAGAGGACATAGGTTTAAGGTGAGAGGTGAAAGATTTAATAGAAACCTGAGGGACAACATTTTCACACAGAGGGTGGTGGATGTATGGAACGAACCACCAGAGGAGATAGGTACTATACAGTATTTAAAAGATACTTTCTGTAGATACATGGATAGGAAAGGTTTAGAGGGATATGGGGCCTAACACGGGCAAACGGGACCAGCTTGGATGGGGAATCTTAATCGAAGGACCTGTTTGTCGTGCTGTATGACTTTATGATTGCAGTGCCTGGAATGAAAAAGAACGTTCAACCTTGAGAACATTCAGGTCTTGATTCATTGAGTAAACAGCTGAGGTCACGTCGCATTTGCTTTATTGCTGAAACTTTGTGACTTGCCGGCAGCAATGTGCAGCTGTTGCCTGGTTTGAAAACCAACACGCCAATGCATTTTATTAATGATTTCTCACAGCTGAAATGCAAATACATGCAAGAACAAAAGAGAGTCGTTTTCAAGATGAAAAGGCATTTCTAAGTGAGCTTTCAGATTCAGAGCAGGTTTTTGAAGTCATCGTTGTATATTCGAAAGTGTGAAAGTAAAACGTGGCTTGCAGTTTGAAGGCTATATCTTTAGTTTCATCGGCAGCACATAGAACATACAAATAAACAGCCACTGATCTCTGCATATTTAGAGGCTTTGTCAAGGCAAAACACAAAGGCAGCTGAGACCTAATGGAAAGGAAGTTTGTGGGCCTGATCAGTTGATTGTCAAAACTGATTAGTCCATTCCCAGGATACTGTGATATTTAACTTCGCACAAAGGAAAATACATCAGAAGATAAACACTTCCTGCGCTTTTTGTGGCAATGAGTGTAATTCCGTTGGGGCTCATTATGTGCATTAAGTCTGTTCATTATGTGCATTAAGTCTGTTCATCGGCAGCACTTCATGATAAAGACTGTAGTTTCGAGTTTAACTCCGGGACTTGAACAGATTATCCAACTGCACGGTGGTTCATCTACTGAGCAGTATCCAGAGGCCTGAATCATTGATCTAGATGTGAGTTCAAATCCTACCACACGAGCAGATGAATTCAAATGCATGTAATTAATTGAACTATGGCAACCATAAAACTGCTGGGATGCTGTAAAAATCCATCTGATTGATTAGAGTCCTAGCGTTATACAGCACCCAAATAGGGTCTTAGGCCCAACTTACCCATGCCGACCAAGATGTTCCATCTACCCTAGCCCATGTTTGGGCCATATCCCTCTAAACCATAAAAAGACACCAGGTGCTGGAGTAAATTAGTTGGTCAAGCAGTATCGCTGGAGAACATCTCCTGACCCGAAACCTCACCTATCCATGTTCTTCAGAGATGCTGCGTGACCCGCTGAGTTACTCCACTCATGTTCTTTTGTGCAAAATAGCATTTACAGTAACCATGTACCTGTCCAAATGTCTTCTACAGTAAGTGTTGTTACAGTACTTGCCTCAATTGCATCCTCTGGTAGCTCATTCCACATACCAACCACACACTGTGTGAAAATGTATCCCCCCCCCCCCCCGATCACTAATAAATCATTCCCATCTCACCTTCTGGTTCTTGATTCCACTACTCTGGGTAAAAGTCTCTATACATCTACCCTATACATTCTCCTCATGATCTACACACCTCAAAAGACATAGTTAGCTGTAATTAAACATGGTTTATTGCTGGTTATCCATAATTATCTAGGTTTTACCCAGTTATTTATAATTCTCATATTTATCTATGGTTTACCCATAGCTATTCAGAATTATCCAAGTTTATCCATCACTATCCATAGTTTTCCATAAATATCCACGTTCATTCAGTTATCCATAATTCTCCAAAATTATCAATACATCCATAGTTATACATAATATTCCATGATTTATTAGAGGTTATCCATGGGTATTGAAACTCAAACCTACCATCCCATCACCTGCACTCTGAAAATCGGAGTATTGCTTCATGATGGATAGTGGAATCTGTGCCTGGGAATCACAAGATATCCATCCCCATCTCTAGAGTATAAGATTCCATTGTTAATGCAAGTGGGGAAAGGTGCCTCCACCTTCAATCGATCTTTGTGTCAGCTGCCCCCATGTCCCCTTGGTGTGGCTCAGCATATACTGTGGCTGTGTGTAAGTACACTGCATCTGTCAAAGAGCCCATAGAGTCATAGAGTTATAGAGTCATACAGAATGGAAACAGGCCCTTCACCCCAACTTGCCATGCCAACCAAGATGCCATACCTACACTAGTTCCACCTGCGTTTGGCCCATATCGCCCGAACCTTTCTTATCCATATACAAGTCCAAATGTCTTTTAAATGTTGTTGTAGTACCTGCTGCAACTACCTCCTTTGGCAGCTCGTTCCATATACCCATCACCCTCAGTGTGAAAAAGTTGCCCCTCAGGTTCCTATTAAATCTTTCCCCTCTCACCTTAGCAGCACTTGGGACTTTTGTTGCTATTCTAAAGATGCTATGTAAATTCAACATTATTTCTGCTGCTTTCCTACCAAATTACAGGTGTCAGGGGTTATGGGGAGAAGGCAGGAAAATTGGGTTATAAGGGAGAAATAGATCAACCATGATTGAATGGAGGAGTAGACTTGATGGGCCGAATGGCCAAATTCTGCTCCTTTCTATTATGAACGTATGAACAAATGATCTAACTCCATCCTATCAAAGAATTACATTGCAAGAGACATCATGATGTTTAATGACTACAATGAGCCTGGTCCCACCAAGTGCACAGCTGGCGTTCAGTTTATAGACTGCAAGTTCCACACGCATTAAGCTGCAGTTGAAGACACGAGGAACTGCAGATGTTGGAATCTTGAGCAGAACACAAAGTGCTGGAGGAACTCATTGTGTGTCAGTCAGCATCTGTGGAGTGAATGGATAGATAATGTTTAAGATCAGCGCCCTTCTTCAGACGGATGTCCCGACCCGAAACATCCTCTATCCATTCCCTCCACAGATGTTGCCTGACCCGTTGAGTTACTCCAGCACTTTGTGTTAAACTTCAGTTGTTACATTTTGTCAATGGAGCACGTTGGAGAGGAGATTTGGTTACGAGATACCAACTCTACTATCAAGTCTATTCCCCCCACACATTGTGTTTAGATAAAATACCGTAGCTGTCTTTTCCTCGGGGGGTCGGGGAAACGGTTAACTTTGTGTGAAAGTTGGCAACGCCAGCATTGAGAGAGCAGAATGTTTTTGGAGCCAATGTCAGTGGAGCTCGGCAGCACATTAAGATGCAGATTATCACTCCCCTTGCTATGAGCCAACTGTAAATGACTTCCACTTATTACACCAGCACAATATTCCCATCCAAGCTGAAAACAGAACGTGCTGAAAAAATATCATGGCAACTGTTGTGATGGAGCAGACTTAATATTTTAGGAAGATAGTCATAGAGCTGTACAGCACAGAAACAGGCCCTTCAGCCCACCAGTACTAGGTGGAAGTAACCTCATGGTAGTCATTCAATGTCAAGATGTCTCTTCCAATGCAATTCTTTAATAGGATGGAGTTGGGAAAGAGTAGTAGGCCCCCCTTGGTCATGACTGACCATGGGTGATGCATCCTAGTTTGCAGGTGATGTGTGGTCGGATGCAAGCCTGGGCGATGTCATCTGGAGGACAGGCTGTTGCCCGTGCAGCACGTCCCCCCTCTCCACATCGCTGATCGATCCAAAGAAACAGCAGGGCCGTTACAATTTGGCACCAGCGCTGTCGCCAAAAGAAAGCAACAGCAAGAGCAAGTTGTCCCTGCTGACTAAGTTGACATCCTGGGCTAGTCCCATTAGCCTGCATTTGGCCCTAAGCCTTCTAAACCATTCCTACCAATATATCTGTCCAAAGGTTGTAATTGTATTGCTTCTATAGCTTACTCTGGCAGCTCATTCCATGATATGAATGACCTACCTTCCAAGTGATAAAGTTGCCCCTGGGGACCCTCTTAAAAAAGAATATTGGTACAGTATTGGTATTGATTTGTTATTGTCACATGCACTGAGATACAGTGAGAAGTATGTTTTGTGTACTATCCTGTGAAATCAAGTCATACCACACACAGGTACAATCAAGCCATTCACAAGTACCACAGTTGGTGCAAAGAGAAAAATACCAGAGTTTAGAATATAGTGTTACAGTGTGATAGCATTACAGTTATAGAGATCTAACTCAAAGGTCTTTAATGAGGTAGGTTGGGAGATCCTAGGATGGTACACTCTAGCTTATGGGAGGACCATTCAGTAGTCTGATAACAGAGCTTTTCCTGAATCTGGTGGTATGTGCCTTCAAGCTTTTGTACCTTCTGCCCGCCAGGAGAGGAGAGAAGTGGGGATGATAGTGAGAAATTGCTTTCCCAATGCAGCTTTTAGTACACATGGTCGAGAAAGGCTGAAAGGTTATGCCAGCAGATTGACGCATTTCATAGAGCTTTAACTCACAGCTCCAGCACAGTTGGTGCAATCCTGACCTCTGCTGCTCTCTGTGTGGAGTTTGCAAGTTCTCCCACCTGACTTTCCTTCAGTTCCTTCCCACATGCCAAACTATATGGATCATTTGGTTAAATGTCCAATGCAAAGTGTCCCTTGAATGTACATGAGAGGTAGATTCTCAGGGGAATGTGGGAAGAACTGTGTACAATTATTGTAATTGTGCGTTCAATGGTCAGCAAAGACTCAAATGGGCTGAAGGGCCTGTCGTGTGCTATGTATAGACAGTGACTATTGTCTTTGTTATATGTTCCTTCTTGGTTCTGGATGCAAGTCATTTTATAATTCTGTTGTGTTTACAATATATCTGCCCCCATAGCAGTTTGTAACAACCCTGAACACATCCCTTGCATTAATTAAATGTACTCATACTTAAATTCTGGAAAAATGCGCCCACACCAACAATAAAAATGTGGACATCAAATATGTTTGAAACATTACATCTGGAAGAGATGAGATTCCTCTTAGCAGGTAAAGCAGACCAATTCCAAAAGACGTGGTCTACGTTTCTGGACCTATTACAAGCATGAGGTGCAATAGTAATTTTAAAAATAAATAAATAAACAAATGGTATCAGGACCTGGTAATGGGAGGTAAAACAACAAAAACAGACTTGGTTGGTAGTCCCCTTTCTGCGATTGTTCCTACTTTCTTTTTCTTTCTTTTCTAGGATCTACTTTCTTACTTTACTTCCTTCTCTAACTTCTTTTCTAAGGGGCTTTCTTTTCCCAACACTCTCTTGCACTTCACGACTCTTGCGCACTTTCTTTACTTTTCTTACTTCTATCTTTCTTTTAAAGCTCAAAAAAATGAAGCGGTACAAAAAATGTATTAAGATATATGTGTTGTGTATTACTGTAACTTACCGTACTTCTAATAAAAACAAATTTAAAAAAATTTAAAAAATTAATTAAATGTAATCTTAAAAGTAAAATGATCTCCGAATTGGAAACATTTGAGTGTTGCCTTTACAAGGATGTTGCCAGGACGAGAGTGACTGAGCTCTAGGGAGAGGTTGAGCAGGCTAGGACTCTGTTCCTTGGAGCGCAGGAAGATGAGGGGTGATCTTCTAGAGGTGTACAAAATCATGAGAGGAATCTTCTTCTCTCGTGTCCATCTTCCATGTTTCGAATGTTGACATCGTTGTTATCATCCGTCCTGAAAAGGACACAAGCTTCTTCAATCAGTGGGAGCCATCACTTGTTGCAATAGATGATGGTGGAAGCAGAATTGGCTCAGGATACTTCCAGTTTGCAGCCCCGCGACGTGGACGCTTCTGCTACGGGGCCTTGATAGAAATAGATCGTGTAGACACATCTCACCCAGAGTAGGGGAATCGAGAACCAGAGGACACAGGTTTAAGGTTAAAGGGATGGGAAATTTAATAGGAACATGAGGGATAACGTTTTCACACATTGAGTGTATGGAACAAGCTGCTGGAGGAGGTAATTGAGGCAGGGACAATCACAACATTTAAGAAACATGGTTAGGACAGGTTTAGAGGGATATGGGCCAAGCGCAGGCAGGTGGGACTAGTGTGGATGGGACATGTTGGCCAGTGTGGAGAAGTTGGGCTGCTTCCACGCTATATAACATTATGACTCTATGAGTGCAGGCGATCCTTCCCTGTTCACACATTGCCGTCATCATGACTGTCAACAACACAACAGCAAAATCACAATGTTGTCATGATTTGATGAATCTCATGACATGGTTCATGTGGGTTGGGTTTTTGGGGGTCATTCGGGGTCAATTTGTGATTCCCCAACCCGACTGGAAAAACAGCCTTAAAAATCACCTCACAAATGTTGCTTCTTTAATAGACTGTGGCGAGAATGTAATGTGTCACTTTGCGCTAACCTTTATGCTCTCTCTGAGTCAATGATGGGAGAAATTATGTTGAGGAGTAGGAAGTAACTGGGCCATTGAACAAATATTTAATGTCTGTTCTGACAGAAGTAGCATGTCAGACTGCAGGGGTGAAAGGATTAGTGAGAAAAAGGAACGTTAAGTAAGTAAAATTAGAATGAAAAAGATTGAGAAACATCACGCTTGCTTTCATCATTCAGGGAGCTGAATGTAGAAGTTGGGACATTATCTTACAGTTGCCCACAATGTGGCAGAGCCTGCATTTGGAATCTTATGTTCAATTTTGGTCACTCTATTATTGGATGGTATTATGATAGAAAGACTGCAAAGAAAATGTTGCCAAGGCACAAAGGCCTGAGCTATTGGGAGAAGTTGGGCAGACTAGGACTTTATTCCTTGGAGCGCAGGAGGCTGAGGGGTGATCTTATAAAGGTGTATAATGTCATAAGGGGAATGGATATGGTGAGTGTACAATCTTTTACCCAGAGTAGATGGATCAAGAACTAGAGGGCATAGGTTTAAGGAGAAAGGAAAAAGATTGCAGAGGAATTTTGTCAGAGAGTGGTTAGTATATGGAATGAGTTACTGGAGGAAATAGTTGAGGGAGATACAAGAACTGTAGATGCTGGTTTACAAAACAAAGCACAAAGTACTGGAGTAGCATCAGTGGATCAGGCAGGATCTCTGGTGAACATGGACAGATGACATTTTTGGTCAGGACCCTTCTGAGGCAGGTACGATAACCGCATTTAAAAGACATTTGGACAGGTACAAGGGTAAGATAGGTATGGGGTCAAATGTAAACCAATGGGACTAGCTTAAATGGGGCATCCTGGGCTGTGTGGACGAGTTGGGTGAAAGGCCCTGTCTCCGTGTTGTGACTCAATTGCTCCAGAGGATCAAAAGCTGACAATCATAAAGACCTGAAAGCCTACATACTTGCAGTTTAAAATGAGTGACATTAGTGAAAGTGGAATCTTCCAGTACATGCACTGGCACATGGCAAAATGACTCCACTATTCAAGATGGGGAGATGGGGTTGGGGTGGGGGGGGGGGGGGTTAAGGGGGAGTGGGGGGGGGGGAATAAAGAGCCAAGGACTGGATTGATTGTGAAGAAGCATTTGAATGATCATTAAATAATGCGGCACTTAGAAATCACAATATGATTAAGGTGATATTAGACTTGGATTGGTGGCGCTGTTTAATTCAGGTACCTTCCTTTCTCCAGTGAAAATTAGAGAGCTGTAGATGCCTGAAGTCTGAATCATAATCATTAAAATGCTGGAAGCACTCAGAAAGCCAGTCCACATCTCTGGAAAAAGGAATACAGTTATGGTTTCTCGTCTGAGATTCTTCAACAGGCCTTTGGGCTGAAATATTAATTCTGCTTCTCTCTCTCCAGTGGGCGACAAATCGACACAGATGTGCAGTGGTAGAGCTGCTGCCTCACAGCGCTAGAGACACAGATTCATTCCTGACCTCACTTGCTGTCTGTTTGCACGCTCTCCATGTGACCGCGTGGGTTTCCTCTGGGTGCTTCGGTTTCCTCCCACACTCCAAAGATGCGCAGGATTGTAGATTAATTTGCTTCTGTAAATTGGCCCTAGAGTGTAGGATGGGATGGCATAGAACTAGGGCATGCGGGATCAATGGTCGGCATGGACTCGGTGGGCCGATGGGCCTGTTTCTTCACTGCATCTCTAAAACTAAAACTGAAATTAAAGGATGCTGACTGACCTGCTGAGTGTTTCCAGCATTTTTATTTCTCTTCTGGAGTGCCTGGTATGGCTTCTAAATTGGTTCCCTACTGATACCTTTGGAGTAATGTTTCTGTTGCTAAGCGAAGGCTCAAATCTAGTTGGAAGTGGAAAATCTTTTACTTTTAGCCCCCAGTGTGAGAATGAAGCCAGCTTGGTTTACGCTGAGCGTGTGACAGATGCAAAGTAAAACTACTTCACCTCATCGTCAAAATTCATCTTAATTACAATTTCCACGTTCCTGGAGGTTTTTCTCCATCGGATGTTGCAGTCTTTCCTCAGAGAAAGGTTGAAAATCTAAATTAATCAGTGTTAAATTACTGCCAGATTTATGCTGTCTTCTCGTGAGTTGGAGCTGGTTTGCCAACATTCACATTTATTTTGCAGCTTTCCAAATCGATGGAGAGAAAAGCTATTCAGAAGGGATGGGGTTAGATGGCAAAGGAGGACAGCATGGAGTCCCACTCTTTCAATCCCCCCTATTCAAATGTCTTTGTTCTATCTGGGACATATGACAATTAAACACTCTTGACTCTTGATGGGACTATCGAGGGATATCCTATGATGTTCAATGTTTAGTTGTAAAACTCCACCAAATAAACCCTGGATCCAATAGCACAGTTGCACAACTGATAGAGATTGAGGTCACATCTTCCCGAGCCAACTTAGGGATTACCAGGCACCACCCTCCCTGAGGTCATTTGTGTCTGGTCCTGATTGGTCCTGGTCTGTTCTTGCCTGCACACCCCGCCCCCCTCCACTCCCCCACCCCAGTCCCAGCCCCTACTTTCAGTCTGAAGAAGGGTCCCGACCTGAAACATCACCCACTCTTTTTCTCCAGAGATGCTGCCTAGCCCTCGGAGTTACTCCAGCACTTTGTGTCTATCTAGAGCTACAGCCTCACAGCGCCAAAGACACAGATTCGATCCTGACCATGGGTGCTGTCTGTCTGGAGTTTGCACCTTCTCCCAGTGAACTCATGGGCTTCCTCTGGGTGCTCTGGTTCCCTCCCAGATCCAACAGATGTCCAGGTTTGTAGGTTAATTGCCCTCTAACATTGCCCTAGTGTATAGGGAATGAATGTGGGATAACATAGAACTAGTGTAAATGGGAGATCGTTGGTCCACATGGAATCGATGGACCTAAGGACCTACTTCCATGCTGTAATTCTAAACTTATCTAAATAATAATCAGTGTTCAATTTTAAAGAATGTAGAGGACTGGGTAGGTCTACCAAAATATAAAGGAAAGATTTATTGTATAACATCCTTTTTAAGACTTATCTCAAAAATAATATTTTGCGATGTTGCATCATGGTTGGATGTCAGTGTATGACTATTATTCCTTATATGAATGCAGAACAAATCCAATAATGAAGACAAAAATGACACAGTATAAGGTAATTAAAATTCTGGCTATTACAAAAAAAAGGGCTATTGAGATAGCAAGATAGAGCTTGATACCGCCGTTTGTATCCACGTGACGACAGTTCTGTAGCTGTCTTGCGCTGAACAAATGACCTCGCTGTACATTGGTGGCTCTCTGTTCTTTTCTCTTGCGCCTCTGGACATTCCCATTGTGGTGGATTGACCAGGAAACGTTGTCCTGTGTCCCAGAGCTCTGCATTTGTCTAGCTCTCTGAGGAGGTGGGCAAGACAGAAAATATTTACCCTCACAGTGGGTGTTGAGGGGG
This sequence comes from Malacoraja senta, assembly GCA_038087875.1. NCBI lineage: Eukaryota > Metazoa > Chordata > Chondrichthyes > Rajiformes > Rajidae > Malacoraja > Malacoraja senta. The sequence goes on from CM075988.1 coordinate 19,589,486, forward strand.
GGGGGGGGAGTGGGGATTGCATATGTAATGGGGTGCTGCTTCTGAAGAGGGAGATATTGAGGAAGTTCTTCTCTTAAAAGATTGACAACTGATTGGGGATGATCAGCCATGATCACATTGAATGGCAGTGTTGGCTCGACCGAATGGCCTACTCCTGCACCTATTGTCTATTACGTTATGTATTCCAGATGTCTTTGGAATTTGAACCATTGAATAATTTCAAAGCAAAAAAAGGAGGGTTTTTTTTGGAGTCGAGGGTTTTAGGGAAAACAGGAAATTGGGGCTGAGATCAGATCATCAGTGATTTTATTGGATGATGGACAGGCCTGAGAGGGTATATGATGCATTTAATACAAGGAAGACTTTCTATTGCAATTTATTTATCTGTAATAGTGTCCAGGCAGTTTTTAGCATCTTTCTTGGCCAATTTGATGATTGCCTTCTAATATCTAATATCTACACTCATTTTTTTTCCAATCCTTCCTTTGCTAATTTTGACATTCTTTCTTTTGCCCAGCCATTGTTCCACACATGTTCCCACTGAACTTAAAACATAGATCCAAATGTTTGGATTGATGTTAAACCTAAATCCAATCGCACAATGCTTCCCACGACCAGACCAGCTATCGGAGTTCAATAAACAACTTGCTGAGGAACTCAAAGGGTCAGGCTGCATCTGTGAAGGGAAATGGACAGATGACGTTTCAGATCGGGGCCTTTCTTCAGTCTCCATCTACCTGAATTGGCGATTTGGGGAATGTCAGGACAAATGGGTGGAGCAGGTCACCAAGTGAAAGTATTTCAGGACAGTCAACTGAATGCGTAGGAAGGAACTGCAGATGCTGGTTTGTACCGAAGACGGACACAAAATGCTGGCAAAATGCTGGCAGCCGCCCTTCCTGCGGTCATCGGCTGCCCGCCCTGCTTTGTTCTGTCCTTCTCTATCTTTCAGTCTGAAGAATGGTTCCAACCCACACACCACCTATTCCTTTTCTCCAGAGATGCTGCCTGACCTGCTGTCACCCAGCATTTTGTGTCTATTATCAACTAAATACGCATTCTTAACAAACCCAATTGGCCCAGGCACTGAAAGGTTACAATTATAGGAAATTCTGCAGCAAGGTAAAAAAATATTTAAACATAAATTACTTTCCATGGTACGATATTCATTGAGTCACACAGCACGGAAACAGGCTCTTCGACGCAAACTTACCCGTGCTAACAGTGATGGCCCCATCTAAGCTAGTCCCACCTGCCCACAATAGCATGGTTGCACAACTGATAGAGATTGAGGTCACATCTTTCCGAGCCAACTTTGGGCTTACCAGGCACCACCCTGCCCGAGGTCATTTGTGTCTGGTCCTGATTGGTCCTGGTCTGTTCTCGCCTTCACACCCCCCTCCCCACACATCCCCATTTATCCCCTGTGCCTCTAAACCTTTCCTATCCATGTACCTGTCCAAGTGTATTTTAAACATTGCTATTGCACCTGCCTCAATTATTTCCTCTGACAGCACGTTCCATATACCCACCATCCTCGAAGAGGTTATTACTGAGAATCCTATTATCTTTCCCCTTAAACATATCCCCATTAGTTTTTGATTCCTCTACCCTGGGAAAAGACCCTATCTATCGCCCTCATGATTATTTTCACCTCTAAAATATCACCCCTCAGTCTCCTGCACTCCAAGGGATAAAGTGCTAGCCTGCCCAATCTGTCCCTGTACATCAGGCCCATGAGTCCTCGCAACATCCTAGTAAACCTTCTCTGCACTCTTTCCAGCTTAATGACATCTTTCCTACAGCAGGGTGACCAAAACCAAACGCAATGCTGTACTCCAAACGCAGCCTCACCTACAGTATGTCTTGTACAACTGTAACATAAAAGGTTCATAACTTATGATGATTTTCACCACTGTAGACAGAGAGGTGTTGAATTTCTCACATACATTTTAATATATTACCCTTTAATTTTGAAGCTATTATTGATTTGTCGATGTAAGACTTTGAAAGCGATGATGTGTAGAATGTTTTAAGACTGATGATCATCAGTTCAGCTCCAGAATATGTTAATTGTACCTTCTGTCAATAAAGACAACACCAGGGACATCACAGCAGAGTCAGCAGTATCTGATGTTTACAAACCATGGTTCAAGTCTCCAAACATAGCGGTGAATGAGTTCTTCTCCCCACAGATGCTGATAACAAGGATGCACGTTTGGAAATGTCACGGCTCTGAAGACACAACATGTGCGCATGGTGCATCTCTCATACCAGAGGAAGATGAATGCTAATTGGAATGAAATCTGATCGTGGAAAGCAAGGTGAAAAGTACAGAGAGCGACCAAGGAAATTTATGTTGTTAAAATCTGGCAGCATGTTTCCTTGATGCAACCCAGAACAGTGGAGATCTTATTATATTTCTCGGATCAACCTTGCTAAAACCCTCCCATGTTCATTTTTCTCACAAATACACTTTGGCTTAACGTCAGCAATAACCTCCGCAATAACCAACCTGAACTCCCGGTGGCTCAGCACTTCAACTCCCCCTCCCATTCCGTATCTGACCTCTCTGTCCTGGGTCTCCTCCATGGCCACAGCGAGCAACACCGTAAATTGGAGGAAATGCACCTCATATTCCGCTTGGGCAGTCTACATCCTGGTGGCCTGAACATTGAATTCTCCCAATTCTGCTAGCCCTGGCTGTCCCCTCCCCTTCATCAGCCATCTGGTGTCTCCCTCCCCTCCCCCAGCCCTCGGCTCCTCCTCCGCCTTTCCTTTTTTCCTTTCTTTCTCCCCACCCCCTATCAGTCTGAAGAAGGGTTTCGGCCCGAAACGTTACCTATTTCCTTCGCTCCATAGATGCTGCTGCACCCGCTGAGTTTCTCCAGCATTTTTGTGTACCGTCAGCAATAACAAGTTGTTATCAAATAAAAACTTTCCAGTTTCCCTGAAACTCTTCTTTATTCGTTCAGTCAGAAGACTGCAGAAGCTGAATCTTGAGCAAAGCTCAAAGTGCTGTAAGAACAGGGCTGGTCGGGCACCATCTGTGGTGGGTATGGACAGATGATGTTTCAGGTTGGGACCGTCCTTAGATTGATTTCAATGATCCTCATGTAAACTTGCAGCGTGAGCTTCCAAATTTACTGTTTCTCAATTTACACAGTCTGTGTCAGTTCAAAGGCTATGATGATGGATACGACAGGTTTGGAGGGATATGGACCAAACGCAGGCAGGCAGGGACTAGTGTAGCTGGGACATGTTGGGCGGCGTGGCCAAGTTGGGCCAAAGGGCCTGTTTCCACGTTGTATCACTCTATGACCCTATGAGCACTTTATATGTCCCTTAAGAGAAACATCATATTCAGTGGCTTCAACACAATGGTAACCTCCAATCAGTGTTGCACTGAAATGGCTACAGTGGAAAATCCAAGGTAATTTTTCACCGGCACTGACCAACAATGTCAGACATCATATTCTCATGGAACAACAGTGATGGGGTAGAAGTTTCAAAAGCTTCTCCACAAACAGGGAGGAACTGGTCAGGTGAGTTTAGACGCCAGTATCGAACTGAAAGACATGTTATGCACATTCCACATATTTTAGCAGTAGGTTTTATGCTCTGACCATGAGAAGCCAAGAGAATAGTTTATGTGGAAAATGGAAAATATAAAATGGGCCTTCTTGTTAGCTAAGAAGAGCATGTTTCTCATGCAGCCTGGGTAAGGGAGATAACTCAAGATCCAGATTAATAAGCATGCAAGAAATAGAAGCAGTAATCAGTCACATATGCCCGCAGCCTGCTCAGGCATTCAGTATGGAGGATTATTAACTGATCATGGGGTTTGGATCTGGATAACTGGAGGACATAGGTTTAAGATGAGAGGGGAAAGATTTAATAGGATCCAGCTGGGCAGTAGTTTCACACAGAGGGGGAAGGGTATATGGAACCAGCTGCCAGAAGAAGTGGTTGAGGTAGGTACAATGAAGGGCCTGTCCCACTTAGGCGACTGTCAGGGACTAGTTTTAATGGAATTAACGCACGATACCTGGCGACAACCTACGACAACCTACGACAGCAAAAATTGTCACCACTGTCGCCAAAAAATGTCAACATAGAAAATTTTGCGGCAGTCGCCTGTAGTCGGCCAAAAATCGCCTAAGTCGGGACAGGCCCATAGCATTTAAAAGAACACTTGGACACATGCATGGCAGAAAAGGTTTAGAAGGATACGGGCCAAGCAGAATAAATGGGATTAGGTTGGATGGACTTTTTGATCGCATGGACAGATTGGGCCGAAGGGCCTATTTCCGTGCTCTAGACTCTTGATTATGCTGGTGGCCTTGCCGAGGCAGCGTGATGGAGTCAATAGAAGGAAGGTCGGTTTGTTGTGATGGCCTGGGCTACGTAAACAGCTCTCTGCAATTTCTTGCGAGCTGTTTACCCTCTCCAGAATAATAATGTTTCAAGAGCAGAAAAAGCGAGACATGTTTATTTTAACCACGGCCAATTTACTCTGCAGGGTTATTCCCATGGTAACTGAGTGCTGGAGAATTTCACACAGTCACCTTCTACCACCTGAGACTGTGTGAAATTCAACCTTGCCAACACCGCGTGAGACTGCTTCATCTGTTGTCTAACAAACACTGCAGGTGAAATTAGTTTTGACGTTCTTAATCAGTTCCCAATGGACAAGGATCCTCTGTATAAACTTTCCCAACTCTGCAGAAATTGGCACTGAATTACTGGTCTTACATAGCCGAGGGATGTTTAGGGTCAGAAAAAAAAGCTTACTGATCAAAGGAGCTAGTTTCTTAAGGTGGATGTAGGTTTGGAATTAAATGTCAGTTCACATTAATAAGGGCATGAAGGTCTTGCAGAAAGTAGGATGTGAATCAATGGTTCTGGGGATGCAAGGCTAGACTGGGGAAGCTGTTCGCTCAGTGCCGAATGTTGAGATGAGATCTGATTCAGGTTGTCAAAATTATTCTGGGGTAAATATAGGGACCCCTTTCCATTAGCAAATGGTTGAAGGAGCAGGAGGTGTTAGGGTTGAGGTTAGGTTTAAGTTTTATTATTATTGTCACTGTCACTGTCACGTATACCGAGGTACTGTGAAAAGCTTTTGTTTATCATGCTATCCAAACAGATCAGATGTCATCAAGTCAAACTCAAGCAAAGGGGAAGATACAGAGTGTAGAATATAGTTCTCAGCATAGTATCGCACAGTGGGGTAGAGGAGAATTAGACAGTACCCGAACTTACGGAAGGACCGTTCAGAAGCTTGATAATGGGGGGGGGGGGGGGGGGAGAAGCTGTTCAGGATTATTCAGGATTATTCAGCTGTTCAGGATTATTATAAAATTAAGTGGAAGTAGCAGCAATTAATGCAAAACAAGAACCAGTCTTCGGAGTATCCGTTGTAATGAACAACAGTAATCAGTTTGAAATTGAAAAAGGACAGCTTTGCAAACAGACTGTCTGTCCTCATATTGGACAGGCTAGATGCAGGAAGATTGTTCCCGATGTTGGGGAAGTCCAGGACAAGGGGTCACAGCTTAAGGATAAGGGGGAAATCCTTTAAGACCGAGATGAGGAAAAACGTTTTCACACAGAGAGTGGTGAATCTCTGGAACTCTCTGCCACAGAGGGTAGTTGAGGCCTGTTCATTGGCTATATTTAAGAGGGAGTTAGAAGTGGCCCTTGTGGCTAAGGGGATCAGGGGGTATGGAGAGAAGGCAGGTACGGGATACTGAGTTGGATGATCAGCCATGATCATATTGAATGGCGGTGCAGGCTCGAAGGGCCGAATGGCCTACTCCTGCACCTATTTTCTATGTATCTATGTTCTATGTATATGCATTAGCCAAATGAAAGACAATCGCATGTGTTAATTGGCCCGTTTCAACCAGAAATCTTCAACTTCAATTATTTTATACTGTTGTGATAAAGAGGAAGGAAGTTTATAACCATAGGTACACAAAAATAGGCAACGTTTCGGGCCGAAACCCTTCTTCTTCGTTTGAAGAAGGATTTCGGCCCGAAACGTTGCCTATTTCCTTCGCTCCATAGATGCTGCTGCACCCGCTGAGTTTCTCCAGCATTTTTGTGTACCTTCGATTTTCCAGCATCTGCAGTTCCTTCTTTAACAAGTTTATAACCATACTTGGCACTTGGCACATCAAACATGGTCATAGGTAGACAAAAATGCTGGAGAAACTCAGCGGGTGAGGCAGCATCTATGGAGCGAAAGAAATAGGCGAAGTTTCGGGTCGTGACCCTTCTTCAGACTGATTTGGGGGTGGGGGGAAGAAGAAAGGAAGAGGCGGAGACAGTGGGCTGTGGGAGAGCTGGGGAGGGGGAAAAAAGAGAAAGCAGGGACATTGACTTCTCCAATTTTAGGTAGTCCCTGCTTTCTCCTTCTTTTCCCTACCCTTCCCAGCTCTCCCACGGCCCACTGTCTCCTGCCTCTTCCTTTCTTCTTCCCCCGTCCCCCCCCCCCACCCCCACATCAGTTTGAAGAAGTGTCTCGACCCTAAACGTCACCTATTTCCTTCGCTCCATAGATGCTGCTTCACCCGTTGAGTTTCTCCAGCATTTTTGTCTACCTTCGATTTTCCAGCATCTGCAGTTCCTTCTTAAGCATGGTCATAGGCTCAGTCTACCTCGGCGTACATGATCTCCCATTTGCCAAATACTTAAATTCCACTTCCCATTCCCACACTGACCTTTCTGTCCTGGGCCTCCTCCGTTGTCAGAGTGTGGCCAAATACAAATTGGAGGAACAGCACCTCATATTTTGCTTTGGCACCTTATAACCCAGTGGTATGAATATTGATTTTCCTAACTTCAAGTAACCCTTGCATCGTCTCTCTCTCTCTGTCCCACCCCACCCCATTTGTCGTATTTGTTTCACTGTCGTCCTGTTGAGTTTCATTGTCTGTACAACTCATTATCACCTACCCCGCAGCCAACAATGGACCATTGTGGACTCCACCTTTCCTGGATCATTGTTGGTTATTGCATATCTTTCATTCATTTGTTCCATGTGCCATCTATATCTCTCATTCCCTTCCCACAGACTCTCAGTGTGAAGAAGAGTCTTTATCCGAAACATCACCTATTCCTTTTCTCCAGAGATGCTGCCTGACCCGCTGAGTTACTCCAGCATTTTGTATCTATCTATGGTCATAGGCATATTTGTTTGCTGATCAATAGTCGAAGGAGGTCTTCGTATTTATGTATCCAGGGTGCCACCCCTCAACACTGTAACAAACAAGGTGTATATTTGTGTGTTAGGGCTCCGTGGCTGCAGAAACTTTTGGACCATCCGAATGAATTAATTTGAACCAGCAAAGGTTTTGAAACATTTTGAGGTGTTTTGTCAGCTGTACGGTAAAGGTGTGATTCAATAGAACCTTTTGTCTGTTGAAGAAAACAAAAAATATCATTGAAGCTTTTAAAATTGTATTGAATCACCTGCTGTTATCTTTGATCTCAAGAGTATAGCTCAATATATAGTTATTGAGACATACAGCACAGAAACAGGCCCTTCGGCTCAACTTGCTCATGCCAACCAAGATACTCTGTCTACATGAGTCCAACTCGCCTGCCTTTGGCCCATATCACTCTATGAAGGAACCTTTCCAATGAAGCCAACACAGATCTCACCTCAACATTCTGCTTAGAGAGAAGAACAGCTTCCCCAATCTAAGCTTGCATCCCCGAGACCATTGAATCTCATCTGACTCTCTGTAAGAGCATCATATACTTATTAATGAGGGCTGAGTGTGAACATTTTAGTGCGAGCAGTTGCTGTTGTAACAGTTTACATGTGAAGCTGATGTTGAAGTAATTCTCTCAGCTTCCTCGCCTCCCATGGGAACTTGCCTTGCTGTGGCACGCATGGTGGGAGATGGCAGGAGAAACACCTACAGCACCAACGGACAAATAACAACGTGCTGGAGGTACTCAAGATTCCAGCATCTGCAGTTTCTTGTGCTCCACTCTACCACAGCTAGGGACAAGATCCACTGGGTCAGCATTCTTATCTCAGGAGGTACAGAAGCCTGAAGTCCCACATTACCAGGTTAAGGAACAGCGACTTTCATAGAACTATCAGATTTTTGAACCAACCTACACAACCCCAACTCTGCCTCGGCAATAGAACACTGCACATCACCTCTTACACTGCTGTTTAACATGTTTACCTAATTTTTATTTTGCACTAACGTCTTGGTATTTTTGCACAGTCTTCTTAAATACCTTAGAAATGTTATGCATAATGTACGTATAGTTTGTCTTTGTGTGTTTGTCCGAGTTTGTGTGCCTGTGATGCTGCTGCACTTGTGCATCTGAGAATAAACGTAGCCTTTCGCCTCAAGCTTTTATAACCCCACTGTTGTTGCACGGTGGAGAAAAACTGGTGATTGTGCCATTGTTCAAAATTCCAAGAAGAAATGAACACGTCGCAGGAGGAGACGATGCGTCGTCCTGATTTCAGTGCTCTGTTAGCATGCGTTACTTGAAATTCAGAAATAATGCGAGTCCAGAGAAGAGAAGTAATGATCTCAACTGCTATCATAACGATTTCATATTCCAAAACCTCAAGAATGGGAAATCTGCAGACTAATTTTAGTGTGAACAGTTGCTGTTTCTGCTCACAGCACTGGGCTTCTCTGGAGATTTTGATTTCCTTGTTGGCATACAGTAAGAGCAATACTTCAAGCAATATCTTCAATACTCCTCAACTTGGATGTACTCAAAATAGAGAGAAGCCTATTACGTTTATTGATTTATTTTGTCCTATATTTACCAACAAATGTCTTTGGCTCCGCTTGTCACATTAATTGGCTCTACAGTGTATTATTCAGCTTGTATCCTCTCTTCGAAATGCAATTGAGAAAAGTGTTGGCGCCTTCAAATGTATTCAACAACATTAACATTGTGTGAGACGTTGTTAACATCATCTTTTGACTAGAGTCATAGAGTTATAGAGCTGTAGAGCTTAGAAACAGGCCCTTCAGCCCACCTTGTGCATGCCGATCATGTTGACATATTGGGCAGTCCTTTTTGTTCAGCACATATCCCTCTAAATCTTTCCTATCCATACACGTGTCAGAATGTCTTTTCGACATTGTCATTGTACATGCTTCAACAACTTCCTTTGGCAGCTCGTTCCATATAGCTTCCACCCACTGTGTGAAAAAGTTGACCCAAGTTCCTATTAAATCTTTCCCCTCTCACCTCAACGTGTGCTGTCTGATTCTTGATTCCTCTACCATGGTAAAATACTCTATTCCCATATATTCCCCTCTTTATTTTATACTCCTCTATAAGATTACCCCTCAGCCTTCTGCGCTTCAAGTTCATTCTTTCTCCAGTAAAACCGGGGTTGTATCTGAGTTGACCTCGTTTCTGTGATGTTAGTTCACAGTCACTTGATCACACGCCCTTATAAACACGGGAGGATTTACTGGCAGCTTTGTTGCAGCTTCTGGATCTTGTCCACGCCACTCCGTCTCATTTTTCTGCAAGTAAATCCAAGCAAGCAACACCAAATTTGCACCTTAAATGCCACATTTAATTGGGGCCAAAGATAAGTATTTTGTGTATCGTATGTTGCAATTTGTGCAAACTGACCAGCTTTGGAACAAAGAACAGAGAGCAGTTTCCACATAATCCAGCTTCAAATGGCCACAAGTGAAGTGTTTTAAGATGTTGACTTGGACGCTGCACTGTCTGGTTAACCTGCCGATTTTTGTCTGGTTCATGTGTGACATGGATAATGGTCAAACACTGCTTGTTTGATATCAGGCAATTATAATCGTACATCCTTAACAGCCATCTGCTCACAGCCACACAAACATTATCTGTTTAAGTAACCACATTCCACACACACAGGAGTGATCGCTCTTCCAAACTGATTCTTGATATCTTAATTTAAGCAGGGGAATGCAGACTAATTAATTTTCATGGATCAATTTCATTTTGGAACAGATACATGAGATTGGTGATGACTCTTGGTCCTCGTAACAGAGTCAAAACACACCTTTGCAACTTGGATGCAAACATCTGAAAGAATGAATTTAAAGGGATTTGGAAGCACATCAACAGCTCTACGTTGATGGAAAACTGAGAAGATTCGGTACATTAATGAGTATATTGAGTGCCTACAGGTGTACAGCAGAGAGCATACTACTGTTGGCATCACAGCCTGGATCGGCAACTAAAAATGCCCAGCAATGAAGGAGATTACAGAGTGTGGTGGACTCTGCCAGGTCCATCAAGGTTACTGACCTCCCCACCACCGAAGGACACTGCAGGAGGGCCTGCCTCAAAATAACAGACAATATCATCAAAGATCCACACACCCATGCCAGTCATTTCATTGGGGAGAATCATAGAATCATAGAATCATAGAAAGTAGGTGCGAGAGCAGACCACCAGGTCCATCGAGCCCGCACCGCCATTCGCTCATGGCTGAACACCAAACAAACAAACACCCCCACCCACAAACAGTAGACACAAGACACAGAACACAAGACACTACCCTCCCCTTTATACCGCTATCACCCCTCTCCACCCCAAGAACCGCGTGATCTCCTGGGGAGGCAAAAAACCGGATAAAAACCCAGGTCCAATTCGGGAAAAAAATCCGGGAAATTCCTCTCCGACCCCAATCCAGGCGATCGACACTTGTCCAGGAGATCACTCAGGTCTTACTATACTAACCCTACCTAGGTCCATATCCCTGCCCTCTCCCCGTAGCCCCTTATCCCCTTGGCAGCTAAAAAACCATCTATTTTAGACTTAAATATATTTAATGTTTCTGCTTCCACTGCTCCCTGGGGCAGTGAATTCCATAAATTAACCACCCTCTGGGTGAAGAAGTTCTTCCTCATCTCAGTTTTAAAAGAGCCCCCCCTTATTCTACAACTATGTCCCCTAGTTCTAGTTTCCCCGATCATTGGGAACATCCTCGGTGCATCCACCCGATCAAGGCCCCTCACGATCTTATATGTTTCAATGAGATCGCCTCTCATTCTTCTAAACTCCAAAGAGTAGAGTTCCAGCCTACTTAACCTTTCCTCATATGTCAATCCCCTCATTGCAGGAATTAATCTTGTAAACCTTCGCTGCACTGCCTCCAGGGAGGAAAGAGCAGGAACTAGAAAATCGTGACCATCAGGTTCAAGATCAGCTTCTTCCCTGCAACAATCAGGCTCTTGAACACTGCACAACACTAACCTCAGCAATTATTACCTGCTCTGGGCTGTGTCTTTGGTGGCAATATTGTGGTTATCTACCATATAATTATTAATTTATTGTATATTGATTATTATATATTATCTGGGTATTATTGTGTTTATAGGTCTGTTAAGCTGCTGCAAGTAAGAATTTAATTATTCACGTTTGCCATCAATCACCTGTTCACATTAGTTCTATGTTATTCCACTTTCTCATCCACTCCCCACACACGAGGAGCAATTTACCGAGGCCAATTCACCTACAAACCCGCACGTCTTTCGGAGGTGGGAGTAAACTGCAGCACCCACGTGGGAGGAAACCCACGCGGTCACAGGGGAAATGTGCAAACTCCACACAGACAGCAACCTATGACAGGATGGAACCCAGTTCTCAGGTGCAATGAGGCGGCAGCTCTGCCACCTGTGCTGTCTGATTCTGTCTTTAATTTGATCTGATTAAGGAACAATCTTTGGACTTGGACAGAATCAGGACTGAAGTTAGGGATGAGCTTTGAAATCTCCTGGGCATTTGGATTGGGGCAGCATGGTTATGGGCAGTGGAACTGAAGATTGGCCATAGAGCTTTTGGGTGACCTGCTTCCCATCAACCACCCAAGGCATTTCCTGCCGTGTGGAGTTTAAACCTCTCCAATAAAACGACATAAAACTGCAAACAAGTGTACAGACACTGTTTAAGTCAGCTTTAATCATCAGTCATAATGGCACAGTACAATACATGTTAGTTCCACTCTACCACTAGTGCGACTATGTAATATAGGAAGTGAGTGTTAATATGAAGTGTTCAATAAGATGGAGTTAGTGGTTGTACTTTACTCTGATTGGTTCACATGCAATAACCAATCTACATCCTTCCCCGTAGAGGAGAGAGTTGTTGATCAGTTGTTAGGATACATGCGGTAAAACATACTCTCCGTTTCTGTCCGGCGGTCTACTAACCCGACCCGATCGCGTACGAACAAACCCCTCCCCCCTCCGTTCAACAATTGCACTTTCTTCCAATCCCAATTCCCTCTTCCACCCCTTCCACCATGTTCATTCATCCATCTCTCTCTCTCCTCTTTGTATTTCACTTAGAAATCTGCAGTGAAGTGAGCTCCGGACCTCTCCGTGTCCATCTGTTATGTTTGGAGACCGACTCCAATTTCATGCATGGCTTGTTTAACCTTTCTTTTAACATAGTTGAACATTATCAAATATTAGCCAGCCTGGCTCACTGCCCCATGCTCCATACCAGGGTATGTGACAGTCTGTGCAGATCAAAGGGAACGGACCAGCCTCTTGGATGAAGATCAAATCAATTATTACCTTCAGTAATATAGAACTGTACCATCTGTACGTGGAGGAAAGGTTGGAGGATTGGTGCAGGATGACAATGATTTTCAGAGAATATTTCCATGTTCAAATAAGAGGTTTCACAAGAAATGCTTTGAAGCAATTCTCAGAAGGTACACTGTGAAACAGTTGCAGCCATTCAGGGGTTGTGAAGGTGTCAGTTCCAGCAAGGGCTTCAGTGTAGCCTGACAGTTAAAACAGGGGAGCACGGCTGTATAGGGGGAGATGCAAGGAACTGCAGGTGCCGGTATCTTCAGCAAAACGCAAAGTGCTGAAGGAACTCAGCTGGTCAGGCAGCACCTGTGGAGGGAAAGGACGGACAACGTTTCAGGTCGTGACCCTTCTTCAGACTGAATCAGTCTGAGGTGACCCATCCTGGACGGGTGTCAGAGGTTATGGGGAGAAAGCAGGAGAACGGGGTTCGGAGGGAGAGATAGATCAGCGATGATTGAATGACGGAGTAGACTTAATGGGCCGAATGGCCTAATTCTACTCCTACCACTTATGGCTTTATGACCTTATAACCCTGTTTAGCTGTCTGGTTTAGGAGGTATTAGCTACAAAGGGTGGTTGGACAAAGTCGGATTGCTTTAGCTGGTGCATCAGAGATTGAGGGGGACCTGATAGACAGGGCCGGCCTTGGGCCGATTGGATCGATTTTTCCAAATTGGGCCCCGCGCCCAAGAGGGGCCCCGCGTTAATTTTCCGTATTTCATATGAAAATACAAATTTGCTTTGTTAAATAAAGATTTTTTTTAAACATTCGCCATACAGATTTTTTTTACAAAACGAACATGGATAACAACCGCTGTGGATAATAAACGACGTGTTAACTGCTACTGTAGCACCTTAATAGCCAGTAGTTATACAATGGGTCATCAATGCATCGATCCACATTCCTCAGTAAATGCGTTAAATTATGTTTTACTCGCTGCCACAGGAGCGGCCGAGACTCTGGTCTGGTCCGGGGGGGGGGGAGTAGTGGGGTAGTGGGGTAGTACTGGTCAGTACCGGGCTCTGGGGGGGTGTGGAAATCTACAGGGCAGCAAGCCCCAGCACCGCAGTGAACTCAGCCGTGAGTATTCAACGCTAAACGCCGGGAGTGGGCAGGCGGGCGGTTGTGTTAACCCGTTCGGTGCCGGTACAACAGCAGACCAGGTTGGAGGTTTGAGTCTGTGTTAACATTGGTGTCGGGGTTAATGTCCGGGCTGGGGTACGGGTGGGATTTAACCCTGTGTGTGTGTGTGTGTGTGTGTCTGTGTATCTGTCTGTGTGTGTGTGTGTGTGTGTGTGTGTGTCTGTCTGTCTGT
>CM075988.1:19603597-19703717 GCA_038087875.1 Malacoraja senta
GGTGGGGGGAGTTCCTTTCAGAGCGTGTGGGTAGTCTGTCCTCCCTGGTGGAATAAAACTGGGTGAAAAAAAGGTCTTACCTTCCACTACCTGCAACCTCCGGTAACCACCTTCAACTAGCATCGCAACCGGCTTCGACAAAAAAATTACCGATTTTTAAAACGGCAACCTATTTTTAGTCGAGGCCGGTTTTGAATTTTTTGAAATAATCACCGGAACATAGAAGAAGCTCGACTATGCGGAAACCACTTTCAACCATTAGGGAAAGTGACAAAACCTCCGGGAACCTCACGGAAACCTTGGGTGGGGCGCAAAGTCTCCAGAGGTTTCCGTTCAGGTTTCCTAAGTGGGACAGGGGCATTATGGAACCATACAATATCGAAACAGACCTTTGGACCACCTTGTCTATTCCAATGAAAATACCCCATTTTGGAATATTTAGTTGAGACTTAGGGCCGCAGGTCAAAAAAAGGAAAATCTCAAAATGGAAATTCGAAGGTTATGGCAATAATCGCTTTTTTAATAAGTAAAGGAAGTACACAGGCAGAGTTAACATAAAATGAAGAACAATCAAACCCTCCGAAGTTTAGCCGCAGTGAGATGATTACTATATGAGATTCGGTGCACTTGGTATAAAGAGTTATGAGTCTTTAAAGCCAATTATAATTGGTGCACTAATTGAAAAACGCTTTAGTACAAAAGTGATGGATGCGGAAGAAAAGTGCAAAGTGATATCCAGATAGATACATATTTCTGTCGTGTCTTTCAGATCTCAAAGTGCCATGCAGCCAAGCAAGCACGTTTCGAAGGTTAGAATTTATAATTTAGGAAATGCAGCATCCCATTTGAGTACAGAAATCTACCATGAAAACCATTGTGACGGTGCCACGGGTGGAAACATCCAAGACTAGAGGACATAGTTTTAAGGTGAGAGGAGCAAGGTTTAGAGGCGATGTGCAGGGAAAGGTTTTTACAGAGAGAGTGTGGGTGCCAGGAATGTGCTGCCAGGGGTGGTGGTGGAGGCAGATACTAGTGGCATTTAAAATACTTTGAAATAGGCACATGGACATATGGGGAATGGAGGGATACAGATCATTTGCAGGCAGAGATTTGTTTAATTGGATCATATTTGGCACAGACATTGTGGGCCAAATGGACCTTTTTATGTGTCATACTGTTCTATGTTCTATGAGAAAAGTCAATTCACGTGAAGCTGAATGAGTAGACTGGCAATGTCTTGGAAGGAAAGCGCCAGTGAGCAAACGATTTCAGAAACATGATAGTGTTGCTTGTATTGCCGCCTTTAACAAATCTCTTCACTCAGTCGGGCAGCGGATGCAGAAGCTTGAAAGCACTTACCACCAGATTCAGGAACAGCTACATCCCCACTGTTATCAGGCTACTGGTGTGGGGTGGAGTCCCAATCACCCAACCTACCATTTTGTGGACCTTGGGAAGCAGGAACCTTGACCTCCAGGTTCAAGAACAGCTTCTTCTCAACAACTTAGGCTCTTGAACACTGCACAACACTAACCTCAGCAACTATAATCCTCCCTTGTCTGCATTTTTAGTTGAACTGTAGACTTCGGTTTTGCACTGTTATAGTTACCTGGTACTATAGACAATAGTAGCAATGTTACAAAATATTGAGATTTTAAAAATCAAGTCTGTAATTTATCCCATCAGATAAAACATAAAAAGAAGTTTAATTTGACACCTAATTCACTTTCATATCTTCAGTATTAAAACGGTTATGGCCATTTTCATACTCAGAAATTAGCATCTTGTTCCCTATTACTTTTCCATTGACTTAACACAAAAGCTGTGATCGAGGACAGTCAAAAGCCCATAACTTTCTTAAAAATTAAAGGAACTGAAAGAAATTTTCAGTTATTATAGATTGAAGCATTCTGAAACAAATATGAAACAATCTTACTTAGATGACATGTAATTAAAGCATATAATTAGTTAGTTACCTAATTGTAGCTAATTACAAAATTCAATTACTAGATCTAAACCTATCAATTTCTTAAGAATAGATTAACATTTTTAAAAAGCCTAAAGGGCCTGTCCCATGGGCAGGCGGTTCCAGGCGGTAAGCACGGCGTAGCAGGAAGTGGGGACCGCGCGGCTGCCGCGCGGGTGCCACCGTACGGCCTGTCCCACGAGCATGCGGCAAGCGCAACCTAACCGGATGCGGTTGCCGCGCGGAGGCCGAGAGTTTACCGTACGGCCTATCCCACGAGCATGCGGATGCATGCGGCGATCGCGAACTTACCGGAAGCGGGCCGACTGCGAATGGACGTCGTGCGGCGTCGGGTGATAACATCAGCGCACAACGCAACGTGCTAGCCTACTCTGTCGAGACGGCTCGCGGCGTCCAGGCGGTGCTCGCGGCGTCCAGGCGGTGCTCGCGGCGTCCAGGCGGTGCTCGCGGCGTCGAGGTTGCAGGCCGTTGCCGCACGGGATTTTTGGACAGTCAGTTTTTCTGAGCCCCGCGCGGTGTCGGGACCAACTACATACGGCTCCGGCGATCTGCGTGGGACCAACCCCGCGGGCCCCGCGCGGTCCCCACTTCCTGCTACGCCGCGCTTACCGCCTGGAACCGCCTGCCCATGGGACAGGGCCTTAAGTGTCCAAATAACATTCACACAAGAATTCACAATATAACATAATTTTTAAATCTCATTGTCATGGATTTATAGGCCAAATTGAAGGAATTTAATGTTTAATACCTGTAAATTAATGGCCATTTAAATCATCTTGCGAGTGGGTTTTTCCGGAACGCGATCATTTGGAACGTTGCATTTGCGGTGAATTTAAACTCATATCGGCATGAAAAATACTGTCGGTTCGTTCGGGGAAAGAAATCACCGTTTCGCAACTTAAAATGTGAATTAAAGGCATCTTAAGGAGCACTTTTATACATAAAATAAACGGCTTTCGTTTACCTGTCCCGTGCGTGAAATCTGTCCCCGTTGTCGGCGTTGACGGCTTTAGAAGCTGATTTTAAAATAACTCCAGCGCTGAAATTGTCGGGGGATTTTTAAAACAAAATACACAGAACGCCCGTCGGAACGATTCTTCAGCAAAAGCTTGCACTTCAACGAAATATATTCCAGGACAAGGTAGGAGAAACCTGCGTTTTAACCCAGCCCCCCCCCCCCCCTCAAAGGCGCCAAAATCGCGCACACGGCCAGTGGCAGAATTGCAGCTCCGCTGAAGGTAAGTATTGTAACTTATCTAACAATAGACAATAGTTGCAGGAGTAGGCCATTCGGCCCTTCGAGCAGCACCGCCATTCAATGTGATCATGGCTGATCATCCCCAATCAGTACCCCATTCCTGCCTTCTACCCATATCCCCTGGCTCCACTATCATTAAGAGCCCTATCTAGCTCTCTCTTGAAAGTATCAATACTATTATTAACTTATCTTGTTATTGATTATTGTATGTTTATTTTGTGTTATAGCATTAATGGATCTATTAAGCTGCAGGAAGTAAGAATGGCATAGTTCCATTGCCATTTCATTGCCATTGTATATGACTATTAAACACTCTTGCTGCCTCTTGACCTTGTATTCTTTCTCTGTAACTGTAATGCTACATTCTGTATTACCATATTCTGGTACTTTTCCCTTTGTACTTCCTGGTTTACTTGTGTAGAGCTTGATTGTACTCATGCAGTATCATTTGACTGGATAGCATGCAAAAAAAGCTTTCACTGTATCTTGGTATACGTGGCAATCTTCTTATCGAGTCCACATCACAAGATTAGAAATGGTTCAGCCAGAGCTGAACACACTTCTCGGCTTCTGCATACAATGGCGTCTTGCGTTTTTGTGCTTCTTGTGCTTCTTGTGCGTAGTGGTGGAAAGATTGGCGGAAACAGGGCGGGGACGTGAACGCCCTTCCCTTGACCCCCCACGTGGCAATAATAACCCAATACCAATGGCAATTTATTCTCTTCCTCAACAATTGAATGTGTCATTTAAAAAAAAATGTCAGATAGTTTATTCTATAGGAAGGAACTGCAGATGCTGGTTTAATCCGAAGATAGACACAAAATGCTGGAGTAACTCAGTGGGACAGGCAGCATCTCTGGAGAG
This sequence comes from Malacoraja senta, assembly GCA_038087875.1. Classification (NCBI taxonomy): domain Eukaryota; kingdom Metazoa; phylum Chordata; class Chondrichthyes; order Rajiformes; family Rajidae; genus Malacoraja; species Malacoraja senta. The sequence goes on from CM075988.1 coordinate 19,607,707, forward strand.
AAGGAATGGGTGACGTTTCGGGTCGAGACCACTGAGTTACTCCAGCAATTTGTGTCTATCAGATAGTTTATTATTCCATCACACTTGTGCAACTCTTTTTAGTATCCTGTCCTTCCCATTCTCCAAGAGCCTGTCGAATAACCTCTCTTCTGCAATTAGTTCTTAAAAATATTAAACATTTTTGAAGGCGTGTTTTTTTTTTTTAATGCACCAGTATCCTCTGTCACTTCTCCAACGAATGGCCAGGTATTTTTATTTTCCCTCCCATAAATCTGAAAAGCCAGAGTTTTTTTTAATTTTATAAGGAAATAAGAATTAAAAATATATTATGAAGAAAAATTTGGACAGGTACATGGTTAGGATAGGTTTAGAGGGAAATGAGCTCCACGCAGGCTGGTGGGACTAGCGTAGATGGGACATGTTGGTCGAGGTGGACAAGTTGGGCCAAAGAGCCTGCTTCCACACTATATTGACTATGACTTTATTTCAAAATGTATTCATGACAAAGTATACAAAACAAAATTGTAAAACTCTTGAAACATTTGTGGTGTATATACTGTACATTCGGTATTGCTAGTGTTATACCTAGTAGTGTTAGCACCTCCCTTTTTCCTTACACATAACACCATTGCCACTCATGTAGCACCCCTGGGGTGATATCCCTTCCCTTGTCTCCCCATCGGACTCAGCCCCCATTGTCCAGCAGCAGAAGGACCCTGGGCTGTTGACCTCCCCCACAGAGCCTTGGCGTTGGTTGCCCGGACTGTCCTTGCGCCCTGCTGATCACAGCTGATCCTGTGCCTAACATTTATTCACCTTGGGACCTCAATCCCTGTTCATCAGAGATCCGCAGACAAAGCAGAGAGAGAGAGAGGAGGGAACAAAGATGGGGCCAAATTATTTGCAATTCACCAGCAGCTTTCTTTTTCACATCAAAAGCCTTTGTTGTGTTCATCTCTCTTTCATCTCAAATATTTCTTGCAAACAATTCCACTGGTGACCTTACGCTCACACCCAGAGCAATTGCTGAGGGAATACGAAGAACGTGTTCAGACAGGCAAGATAGCCAAACCATGCCGATGTGTGGCTATTCTCCATCCTTTCAAAGCACTGTGATATTTGTATAATAAACATCACTTGTCCAGTGAAACATAAGAGCCTCACATTTTACAAGAAGGAATTTTTGGCAGTGTATAATCCCACTACCTTCTACTGATCAGAGCAGATATCAGATAAATCATAGGAGCAGAATCAGGCCATTCAGCCCATCGGGTCTATTCTACCATTCAATCATGGCTGATCTATCTTTCCCTTTCAACCTCATTCTCCTGTCTTCTCCCCAGAACCTTTGACACTCTTACTCATCACGAATTTGCCAATCTCAAGATACGTTGGGTCTCCCACTCTCTATCCACCGTAGCGCACCTGCTTTCCGAAGTAGGTTGAACAGAAATGAGAGACGGCTGAGAAACTCTGGAATATGTTGTGAATTTCTACAGGCGTACAGTAGAGAGCATATTGACTGGTTGCATCGTGGCCTGTTTCGGCAACGTGAACGTCCAGGAGCGGAAAAGACTGCAAAAAATTGTGAACACTGCCCAGTCCATCACTGGCTCTGACCTCCTCACCAACGAAGGGATTTATCGGGGGTCGCTGCCTCAAATAGGCAGCCAGCATCATCAGAGACCCACACCATCCTGGCCACACACTCATTTCACCACTGTCATCGGGAAGAAGGTACAGGAGCCTGAAAACTGTAACGTCAGGTTCAGGAACAGCTTCTTCCCTACAGCCATCATGCTATTGAACAATAATAAGCTCTGTACTACATAGACTTATTATTATTATTATTATTATTATTATTATTATTATTATTATTATTATTATTATTATTTCACTACTATTGGTTTTTTTTTAGTATGTGTGTCTGTGTGTGTGTGTGTGTGTACTTGTGAGTATGTGTATACTGTATACACACACTGAACTTTTATTTTCTCTCTCGTTTATCATATTGTTTACAGTGTACTATGTTTACTTATTCTGTTGTGCTGCAGCAAGTAAGAATTTCATTGTTCTATCTGGGACATATGACAATAAAAGACTCTTGACTCTTGAATTCAACATGGTGCAATGTTGTCAAGTCAGGTGGAGTTTATTGTCATGTGCACAATGACACTATGGTACAAAATCTTGCTTGCAGCAGCATCATAGGCACATAGACTCAGACCAACGCACAGAAATATAACATGCACAAATTGTACATAATATTTCTCATAGAAAGACTGCAAAAGACAAGACATTAATGAAAAAACATAGTTAGAAGAATACTGTGACGGGTACATGGGTATCCGTAAAAATTGTTGAGGCAGGTACAGTAACAACATTTAAAAAAAGACATTTGGACGGGTACATGGATAGGAAAGGTTTAGAGAGATATGGCATCGGCAAGTGGGATCAGCCCAGTAAGGCAACTTGGTCAGCATGGACGGGTTGGGCTGAAAGGCCTATTTCCAAGCTGAATAGGTCTATGACCCTATGCCTCCAGCATGTATCTGGAATATTGTGTATGCACCTGGTGTGTAGCTAAGGTACCGATTGACATGTAATGGAGGGAGTGAAATAAGAGTCTATCAGACCGATTCTTACAAACCCCTGCCTCTTGGTGAATGTCTCTTGAAAGATATTTAGACAGGAACATGGATAACAAAGGTTTAGAGGGATGTGGGCCATAGGCGGGCAGGTAGGACTAGCATAGATGGGCCATCTTGTTCAAGCTGGGCCGAAGAGCCTGATTCCGTGCTATATGCCTCTACAACATGATGGATGTAAATTCACACCTGAGCAAGAGTGTTAAATGTACAATTTAGTCAGAGCAGCAAGTTATACTCTACTACCAGAACTTTGGTGCAGTCAAGTTGGTGGAACTGAATTTCAATTTTAGGCTGGAGTATGCAGCTGCCCAACACAGAAGGAAGATACTTGGAGAAATTAGGAAAGATAGATCAGAATGGTGACATCCAAGTAAGCAAGCGCAGCATCCAGAGTAAATTTAATAGAATGTAGATTTTATTGCAGTTGGACAGCCTTTTAAGTGGCATTGGAGAGATATTTGAAGTCTTGGCAATTTTAGCAAGTGGATTATGCAAAACCAGATGTTCTGGGTACTTTGTTGAAATTAATGCCACTTTAATGCTGATGAATTAAACAGATGAATTTATCCTACTACTGGGCTCAAATCCAATGAACACAATCTTCCAAGTATGTCCTGAACAATGATCTAAACTAACAATGACTTTTTGGCTTATAATAAAAGATTCTCAAGACGCTTTTCAACACATCATCCGATGTAGGTAATAACTTCACATTGGCAGAGGTTTTCAGTAAATTGTCAACAATAAAATTAGAGTCAGTCATTGGAGTGGAAACAGGCCCTTCAGCCCAACTTACCTTTGCCGACCATCTACGCTAATCCCACCTGCCTGCATTTGGTCCATATCCCTCCAAACCTTTCCCATCCATGTACCTGTCCAAATGTTTCTTAAGCATTGTGATAGTACTTACCTCAACTATCTCCTCTGCCAGCTTGTCACACATATCTACCACACTAGAAAAGTTGCCCCTCAGGTTGCTATTAAATGTTTCTCCCCTCAACTTAAACCTATGTCTAGTTCTTGATTCCCCTACTCTGGGTAAATGACCCTGTGCATTCACTGTATCTTTTCCTCACATGATCTTATACACCTCTACAAGCTCACCCCTCATCCTCCGGCGCTCCAAGGATTAAAGTCCGAGCCTGCTCAGGCCTATGAGTCTTGGCAACATTGTTGTAAATCTTCTCTGGTCCTTTTCCAGCTTGACCACATCTTTTCTATAACAGGGTGACCAAAAACAATTAAAATACTTAATTTGCGGCATCAGTGTTCTGCTTGTCATGTACTCTGTAGCATAAACAACAGACAGTTCAACTGCATACGAGTTAAATTGATTGTCTGTAAAGATATGAAGTCGCAGGATCAAAACTTACCACCCCGACATTCAACCAGGCTCTTCATGATGTGTCTTTCATTGGACTTTGGTTTTGCACTATTATGGTTACCTCACTGTTTTAGCTTATTGTGCCATCAATTATTATATTTTTCTAGTTTAGTTCAGAGATACAGCATGGAAACAGACCCCTTTGGCCCACTGAGTCCACACTAACCAATGATCACCCCAACACTATTTCTATGCTACAGACTAGGGACAATTTGCAGACACCAATCAACCTACAAATATGCATGCCTTTTGGAATGTGGGAGGAAACCGGAGCACCCGGAATAAACGTACACAGTCGCAGGGAGGACGTACGAATCTCCGCACAGACAACACCCATAGTCAGGATCGAACCCGGGTCTCCGACGCCGTAAGGCCGCAACTCTACCGTTGCGTCACTGTGCTGTTGTATGCACCCTGATGGAATATCCCACCCACTGGACAATTTGCAAACGAGAATTTGCAAACGAATAAAACTACTTGAATAACAACAGGGAAAACAACACTGCAGCTGCGGTATTTTTACAGAGCTCTCTGTGCCTACTCAATATTCCATTGGTATCACCATAACGGATTATCTTGATGTCTCATACACTCCCTTCAAAAGCTTCTCTTTGATAGACTCCGGGAGGTGGTGATCTTTGCGCGCAGTGAGAATTGCATCATCAGAAGCCTTTGAAATTTGAAAAAGCAATCTCTGCAAATTAAATTGAATCTCCAAAGTCAGAAATAAAGCTCAGAAGATAGGACAAGCTTGAAGGTTCATCACCAGAGGCCCGTATGTACGGTAGAGAGCATACTGGTAGACTGGTTCCATTATGGTTTGGTTCGGCACCTCGATGGAGATTACAGAAAGTGGTACACATTTCCCGGTCCATCATGGACACTAATCTCACCACCATCAAAGGCATCTATAGAAGACTAGACCAAGGGGAACCCGTTGAGCCCCGTCCCCTCAATTTGCGGTTGCGGGGGGGGGGGCGGCCTTCGGCGTTACACACACACACACTAACCACCCCCCACACACACTAACCCCCCCTTGATATTATATTAATATTATTCATTTACTCTTTTTACCCCATCCCCCGGCCTATCCACTCACGCATAACCCCCAACTGCACAGGCGTGGCTAGAGAGGGGGGGGTGGAGAGTGAGGGGGAGGGGGTAGAGAGGGAGATGGAGGGGGGTACAGATTGAGGGGTGGGGGAGCGCGGCGTCTCATGGGAGGGCTGGTTCCCGAACGCAATACTCCACCACTCATGGATAGGTCCCAATATTCACCACTCCCTAGAGAGGGAGGGGGGGCAGAGAGGTGGGGGGGGAGGTAGCGGGGGGGGGGGAGGTAGCAGAGAGAGAGGAGGGGCAGAGAGGGGAGGAGGGGCAGAGGGGAAGGGGACAGAGAGGAAGGGGGGCAGAGAGGAAGGGGGGGGGCAAAAAGGGAGGGGGAGCAGAGAGGGAGGGCCCCCCTCCTCCCCTCCCCCCTCCTCCTCCCTCTCCCTCCCTCTCCTCAACCCCCGCCTCCCCCATCTCCCCCCTCTCCTCACCCCTCTCCTCCCCCCCTATACACCCCCCCTCTCCACCCCCTCTCACCCCTCCCTCCACCCCACTTCTCTCCCCCCCCCTCTCTCTCTCTTTCTCTGCCCCGGGGAGGGGGTAGAGAGGGAGTGGGAGGGGGTAGAGGCAGCACCTACACAGGTCGAAGAGCAGGCCTCCCCACCAGGCGCCGGGCCCGAGCTAGGCGGCGGCTGGCATGGACCAGAGCGAGGCCCAGAGCGATCTGAGGACGGTGAAAAGCAGCGGAGGGCCGGCTGATCGTGGCTTCCGCAAGGGTAAGTCCACTCACCAGCATGACAGACGATCGGGCGGGGGAGACGGAGAGGTGGTCGTCCCCTGTGACGGCCGCCGCGGCCACCTTTCCACTGCGCTTGTCCGCGGCTGCGCTGCGATGACGACCGCCGCCGCAATGTTGTAGAACTTGAAGGAGCGCGCTGCATGACTTGATCACGTGTTCAACGGCTTAAATCCAAAGCCGTGGGGGGGGGGGGGGGGAGAAGGGCGGCTGGGCCACGTAACTCGCAGCTCGTGGATCCGCATTGAAAACTCTGCGCAGCGAGCTCCGAGGAGCAAAGGCATCGTGATGTCATCCAGCTCGCTTCAGCACGTTAGATTTTTAAAAAGATGTCAGATTGGTGAACAATTTTAGTAATAAACTCGGGAAATAATTAATCAGATTTTCAGATGAGGGGATTTTTGAAATCATGAGGTAAATCTCTACCGGAATATGTAAAATTTTCACCGTTACCGCGTCGGGTTTTCAAGGAGATGTGAATCACATATGAAAACACACAGACACACACACAAATACATCCACATCCAAGATCAGAGTTTTAATAGTTACTAGACCAAGTGCAGACCCGTTGGGTCTGGTCCCCGAAAGTGCTTGACACCCCGGGTGTTTTGCCCGAACGTGCTTGAGACCCCGGGGTGAAAATCGTGGAAAAAAAAGATGGCGTCGTTTTCGGAAAAAATCGGAGAAAATCGGCGAAAAAAAGATGGCGTCGTTTTCGGAGAAAATCGGCGAAAAAAAGATGGCGTCGTTTTCGGAGAAAATCTGAGACAATCACATGGGGGTGGGGGGGGGATGGATTTTATTAAAAAACGTGTACATAAACAGGACCGAATTTAATCAGGAGTGGCTATTCGTAAAGATAAATGTCATCTCTTTGGAAATAGTAAAAAATATGGGCCTTTCCGCGCGCTGTGTGGGCCAGGGGCGGTATCAAAGGCGGCGTACGGACGTACAGACGTACAGACGTACAGACGTACAGACGTACAGACGTACAGACGGACGGCAGCCAGAGAGTTTTAAAAGTATATAGATAGATAGATGATGCTTCCTTAAAAAGGCATTCGATGTCATCAAAGACCATCTTGGCCATACTCTTATCTCACTGCTACCATCGCGAACAAGGTAGAGGAGCCTGAAAATCACCAGGTCCAAGAACACCTTGTGCCCAGCAACCATCCAGCTCTTGAACACTACATAACAATTCGGATGTTCTATGGGCTGTGTCTTTGTTGTACTATGGAATTCATTTTTCTTTGCACTATTATTGCTGCTGTTAATTTATTGTATTCTTGATTATTGTATATTTATCTGTGTGTTGTGTATATGGGCCTTTTAAGCTGCAGCAAGTAAGATTTTTTTTTAATGCAATATAATGCAAATACAATGTAAGCCCCAATATACAATGCTCCATTGGCTGTGAAAAGTTTTTTGTTGTCCAGAGTTTGGGAAAGATAGTACATATACAAATCTTTCCTTTTTTGAAAGTAATAAAATCTGTGAAGCGGTAAATGATACTTAAGGTAGACAAAAATGCTGGAGAAACTCAGCGGGTGAGGCAGCATCTATGGAGCGAAGGAAATAGGCAACGTTTTGGGTCGAGACCCTTCTTCAGACTGATGTGGCGAGAAGAAGAAAGGAAGAGGCGGAGGCAGTGGGCTGTGGGAGAGCTGGGAAGGGGAGGCGAAAGGAGAAAGCAGGGATTACCTGAAATTGGATAAGTCAATGTTCATACTTAAGGGTTTAGTTTTCACTTTGATAAGTTATGTCACAGGCCAAAATGTATAACTAGCTAAGTAAATAATGAATATTAATACTAAATACTAAATATAATACTAAATATGAAGAATTTATTCCATGGAATATTTTCTGCTTTTCTTTTCAGAGGATCTAATTATCGCTAAACCCTCAACCATCTGACAAATAATTAATTTTAACTCTGTAGCTGCCCCTTGTCATTGTTAGATTGGGGTCAGCCCTTTCCCAAAGGATTTGATGTTTACATCCAAAACTAATGAGGTTTTCACCGCATTTGATTTATCTGCCCCAGCGCAAAAATAATGATGATTTGAACGCTCACAGTAAATGCTAAAACAAATTTTCATTCAGTTCTCCTCCCAACCACAGTGACATCCAGTCAGTACCTTGACGGGCACTGAGAGAAAATTAAGAATTTAATTGTTCTATCTGGGACATATGACAATAAACCACTCTTGACTCTTGACTTGAGGTGAGAGCAAAGTGTTTTTCTGGTGTAAATCAGCGATTATGAATGAGCAAGATGTCCTTCTGACTGGAGAAGTGGTCAAACATGTGGAATACATTTTTTCCCCCCTGAAAACTGTTTGGTGACAGAATGACAAGGGGTTATGATATTCATTAACAAAGCAAACCCAGCATATTTTAAATGCAGAGTCAGTAACTGAATTGTGCATTATTCATGAGTGGAACATGAATACTCATTAGCTTGACTGCTCAGAGATAACAGAGCAAAGTTTTTTTTTCCCTCTTTCTTTGTTTGAGTGTGTTTCTGGGCCAGCATTGATTGGGCTATGGTGCTAAAGATCTCACTATTTAATCTATTCTAACAGAATTTCTACAATCTGTTATTGGTGTTTGTCTCTTAGTGTCACGGGTACCTAGATACAGTGGAAAAACTGTACCGTCAAGTCAAGTACAATCAAGTGTAGAAACAAGGAACTGCAGATGCTGGTTTACAAAATAAAAGACAAAGTGCTGGGACCCTTCTTCAGACTGGTCTGAGTCTTGTGTCTTTTTCTTTACACAAGTTTTCCAGGTTTAGTTGACTTTAATTTAGAGATACAGCATGGAATCAGGCCCTTCAGCCCACCATGCCGTTCATCGATCACCCATACACATGTTCTATCTTACACTCTTGGGACAATTTAGAGAGGCAAATTAACCTACAAACCTGCACATCTTTGGGACGTGGCTGGAATTCAGAGCACCCATAGAAAACACACGCAGTCACGGGGAGAAGGTACAAACTCTGAACACATAGCACCCATAGTCAGGATCGAACTTGGGACTCTGGCGCTGTAAGGCAGCAAATCTAACACTGCGCCACCGTGCCGCCCCTGCAGGTGGTGCAAAGAGAAAAAAAGAACAAAAGTGCAGAATATAATACTATGGTGTTAATGTGTTACTGTTACAGAGAAGAAGTCTAATTGGCCTGTCTCACTTAGGCGATTTTTTCGGCGACTGCCGGCGACTGTCATAGTCGTAGTAGGTCGCTGAAAAACCGGCGTCTGGATCACCCTACGACAATGTCGACGACAACCTACCTCCTAGTCGACGTCAAGCTACCGACAACCGGTGACCTATTAGGGCGTCCACCTACGACCACACCTACGATAACTTACGTCCACCCACCACAAGCTACGACAAGATAAGACAATTCAGTTGCCGGTACTGCCGCCGGTTGACGTAGGTTGATGTAGGTAGTCACCAATGGAATTCACCGAAGTCAGCACTGGCGACAACCTACGTCACCCTGGCGACAACCTACGTCAGACTACGATCGTTGGCGTCAAGCCCTTGCGTGCCGACTGTTGCCGAAATTTTTTGAAATCCAACGGCGACCAGAAAAAAGGTACGACTCTTTGGATGACTGAGGAGACCATACAGGCGACACCCCAGCGACCATGTGGCGACAGCCTAGTCGCCTGTAGTCGCCCCCAAAAATTGCCCCTAGTGTGTGTCGGATAGTGTAATTGTGCGGGGATCGCTGGTCAGCGCAGACTCGGTGGGCCGAAGCCACTGTTTCCGCACTGTATCTCTCAACTAAACTAAACTAAACTAAACTTATCATTTGGTGAGATGGGTTCAAGACTCACAACATATTCTATTGTGAAGCAAACAAATTAATTCAGCAACAGAGTCTAAAGACCAGAGGAGTGTGGTCGAGATCAATAACATTAATGCGGAACGATGGAAGCTGCGGGAAGCGGGAGACAGGTCATCAATGCTTCAGCAATAAATGGAACCTTAGTCTCACTTTAACCATAACTTTCAGACACCAAAACAAGGCGTTTTTTAAATCAGTGATTTATGGTTCTGCCTGTTCTGCTGACAGTTCCCAATCAACACGTCAAACTTCCTTCTGTTCCCAGTTGGAGATCAACTTGTCGTACGCTGGATTTTTATCTGACGTGGGGGGGAGAGTCCAGGACCAGTGGGCACAGCCTCAGAATAAAAGGACGTACCTTCAATAAGGAGATGAGGAAGAAGTTCTTTAGTCAAAGCGTGGTGGATCTGTGGAATTCATTGCCATAGGCAGCTGTGGAAGTCACTAAGTTATTTTAAAGCAGAGATCAACAGGTTTAGCATTAGTTTTATTTAGTTTATTTTATCATGTATTGTCTTTCCGCTGACTAGTTAGCAGGCAGCAAAAGATTTTCACTGTATGTGACAATAAACCAAACTCAAACTCAAACTCAAACTCAAATCGTTGATACAATCCACAAATAGCAATTTACTCAATACCCTGACTGATGAAGGCCAATGTACCAAAATCCTTCTTCATCATCCTATCTATGTGCGATGCCACTTCGGGGGACTATGTGCTTGTACTCCTAGATCCCTCTGCTCTGCCACACTCCCCTGATTCTCTGCCGTTCACCGTGAAGGTCTTGTCCTGGTTCATCCCCCCTAAAATCCGACGTCTCGTCCACCTGAGCCCTTCCCCCGACACGAGTTGCCGGCACCGTATTTGGGGCAGAGCTGCGCGAACGTTTCCTGCCATCAGATGACAAAAAAAGCAAAAGCTAATCCCCCGTGTGAAGAGGATGAACCGCGAAAGATGAAAAGAGATTACACTTTAAAGTGCTCTAAGAATGCAAATTAAGTGGGGGGGGAGGGGAGGAAAGAATCTAGCTGCATAAAATATTAAATAGCAGAGATAAGGTAAACTTAGATCGTTGCTTCTAAGTAATCCAAGAAATCAAAAGCAGAGGATATAAATAGAAATAAGTAAATGTACATGTGGAATAGATGTTGAATTATTCAATGGATTGTACGCGTTAGAATCCATTCCCACAAGCCATGTATACAACTTAAAACTCCAGACTTTCTGCATTGAAAGCTGAATTCTTAATTTGATTAACTACGTGCATTGGCATGTTTAGGAGTCTCCAAAACTAACAAGGTAAAGTGAACCCATCGAAATTATCCAGTCCCAAGACCCCTTATGAAAAGAGTGGGCACGTATCGAGAGAATGGAATGACTGCTATTGAAATGTAGCTGCGTTTAGAATCACAGTCTGGTACGGAAACACTGACAGTCACTCACCACACAGAATACAGCGCATTGTCTCCAAGGCCTCTAGGATCATCAACTCTCCCCTCCCCTCAATCCATTCCATTTACCTCCAACGTACCTCAAAACGGGCAACAAAGATCATCTCGGACCCCTCCCATCCAGCAAACCACCTTTTCCAGTCTCTCCCTTCAGGGAGGCGCCTTAGGTCACTTGCTACAAAATCCACCCGTTTTAAAAACAGTTTCTTCCCCTCAGCAATAAGAACACTTAATTCCCTCCAATAACTTTTTGACTTTGATGTATACAGTGTCTTGTCTATGGTTTTTGTCTGTTCTTTTGCACTATGTATTGTTGGTGAGATTTGTGATTTGTGATGTGCTTTATTATTATTGTTGTTAGTGTTAATGTGCTAAAGCAGTGTACCATCATGTACCGAACCCAATTACCACCAACCCTGGTCGTGTGGCAAATAAAGTTTCTATTCTATTCTATTCTAAATGCCTCACACCCACTGTAAGGCCTCATAAGAATCCAAAAAAGTGCATTCAGACATTCACCCAAAAAGATTCCTGCAATGGAATTGTATTTAGTCATGAGTCTCGGAGGGAATCAGTTACAGTTATGTGCAGACAAGTGGCCGGTGGAATTTAATCTGGGCAAGTCAGAGCCATTGCACTTTGGGAGGTAAAATGTAAGGGGAGCGCATACTCTTAATCAATCCCTCCTTAACTCTATCCACCTATCACTCACCAGCATTCACCATACCCTTTCCCCTCACCTCTTTCTATCAGCTATCTCCCCTCTACCCCAGTCCTGAAGATGGGTCCAAACCTGAAATGTCTTCTGTCTACTCCCTCCACAAATGTTTGCTGGCCCGCTGAGTTCCTCTACTACTTTGTTTATTACTTAAACATCTCTTTTTTTTTTACACTGCTCACAACTGGATAATAACCACATAGTCTTTTCTTTGACTGGATAGCACGCAACCTTTAGGAAAACACAAAGCGCTACAGGAAGGAGATGAGAAGGAATTTCTTCAGTCAGAGGGTGGTGAAGCTGTGGAATTCATTGCCACAGATGGCTGTGGAAATTGTCATTGAGTACTTGTATGGCGCAGATTGACAGATTCTTGATTAGTAAGGATGTTGGGGGTTATGGGGAGAAGGCAGGAGAATGGGGTTGAGAGGGAGAGATAGATCAGTCATGATTTAATGGCGGAGTAGACTTGATGGGTTGAATGACTTTATTCTAATCCTATAACTAATGGACATGCTGGAGGAACTCAATTGGTCAGACAGCATCTGGGGAGGGAATGGGCTGTTGATGTTTCGGGTTGGGACCCTCCTTCCGACTCAGCAAGAAATGTAAGCATTTTGTTTCTGCTTCTCAAATACAACACAACCGTTTCCCTGATTTCCCATTCTGCTCTTTACTTTACTGCTTGATGCGGCCCTGAAGGTATCCAATTACTTTCTCTGTCCTGCTCTATTCAACGAGACAACACAAAGAAGTCTCAATGAACCCCTGACTATTCATTTTGAATAATAGACTGAGCCTCACTGGATTAACTGTGTGTTGCTTATGCATCTTGTTATATGATCAGAATTGAATACTTGAGGCCTGAAGCTTGTTAATGCTGCTATCGATATGAGTAGTTCCTTCCTACTAATCTAATTGAAGCACGGATTTCAAGAGAGTGGATTTGAATAATCAAAGAACTTGTGTCGGCAAAAAATATTGATCCAAATGGGAACTGGAATTTGCGTTGCCTGTTTATCTGAAGATGCAGTTATGCAAGACACACAAACACTAATACATGATCAAAGTCAGCAAACATTCACATGGACCTGTTCAGAATAAGGAAGGAAGCACAATGTTTGGTTAGAGTGCACTGCAGACTAGATTTTCACTGTGAGTTTTGGAAAGCTCTGCCTTAGATTGTGGTAAAGGATGAGAATCACCAGTGGTTCAGCTGGTAGAGCCGCTGCCTCACAGCGCCAGGGACCCCGGTTCGATCCTGACCTCAGGTGCTGTCTGCGTGGAGTTTCCACAATCTCTCTGTGGCTTTGTGAGTTTCCTCCGGGTGCTCCGGTTTTCTTCCACATCCCAAAGATGTGCAGGTTTGTAAGGCTAACTGGCACCTGTAAATTGCCCCTGGTATGTAGGGAGTGGATGAGAAAGTGGGATAACATAGAACTAGTGTGAAGAGGTCATCACTGGTCGGTGTGGACTCAGTGGGCCAAAGGTCCTGTTTCCCTGCTGTGTCTTTCAATCAATCAAAAAACAAGATGCAAATGTGATGCATAGTAACAGACGGCAGTGGCGCAGCGGTAGAGTTGCTGTCTTAATGCCAGAGACCCGGGTTCGATTCTGATTACGGGTGCTGTCTGCACGGAGTTTCTATGCTCTCCCCCGTGACCGCTTGGGTTTTCTCTGGACACTCCGGTTTCCTCCCACACTCCAAAGACATGCAAGTTTGTAGGTTAATTGGCTTTGGTAAATGTCCCTTGTGCATAGGGTAGTGCTAGTCTATGGAGATTGTTGGTCGCCGCAGACTCGGTTGGCCAAAATGCCTGTTTCCGGGCTGTATCTCTAAACTAAACTAAAATAAACTAAATGGAAACAAAGACGGAATGAGAAAAAATAGACAAAACTGAAAAGATAAAAAAAGAAATTGCTGCCTGAAAAGTTACCATTTTTAAAAGCTCCAGCAACAGTTTGCAAACTTAAATAATGAGACATCAGGATATACATTGTTTTGTTTCTGGGTCCGAGCTTGACAATCGATGGTCGACATGGACTCAGTGGGTCCACGGGCCTGTTTCATGCTGAACTAAAGTGAACTAAACACTCCTTGAATTTATTCCCTGCATTTCAGAGAGTCGTTTTTAAACAATCCCGTGTGGGATTTGGCAGTTCATTGCCTTTCCCTTGATTTCCTACAAAGACGATGAAGTGGACGAGACGGGCATTTTCCAGACCCACTTGTGAGGGGCTTACAGGAGTCAAGAGTGAAGAATGTTTCATTGTGACATGTACCAACATTAGATTTGTTGTACCAATGAAATTCCTAGTCACAACAGTTTAGCAGGTCCATTAATGAAATTACACACATTGGCTCAATTATGGTAGAGGTATAGATGAATGTCCATCCTCGGTTGTTTCGTTCATCACAGGAGAACTTACTTGTTGAAACATAGAGACATGGAGTACAGAAGATATGCATTTGTCCCATCCTGTCAATGGCAGCCAAGTTAACACCCTACCCCATCCCACATCTGTAGCCCAGTGAGGTGCAGCACACCAAACACTGATCTGTGCACTTCTGGTATAATGTGATGAGGACTTCTGCCCTCACTCCATGCTCAGACCGGGCCACTCCATCTTCTCCCCTCTCCCATCAGGCAAATGGCATAGAAGTATGAAAACACACACCTCCAGATTCAGGGACAGTTCTTCCCAGCTGTTATCAGGCAACTGAACCATCCAACCAACAACTAGAGAGCAGTCCTGAGTTACTATCTACATCATTGGAGAGCTTTGGTCGGACATTACTGGACTTTGTCTTGCACCAAATATTATTCATGTTATTCCCGTTATCATGTATCTGTACACTGATTGTAATCTAGGAGGCTCAATTGTAATCATGTATTGTCTTTCCATTGACTGGCTAGCATGCAACAAAAGCTTTTCACTGTACCTCGGTACACGTGACAATAAACTAAATAAAATGAACTCAAACACAAACATTTTCTGTCTATCTTCGGTGTAAACCAGCATCTGCAGTTCCTTCCTACACAGGTTGAATATGCACATACTTTGGTGAAAAGACAATTCCCTCACTCCTCTCTATACCATCCATCTTATCTCTGAGTTCCCTTCTTGCCGTTATGGGTACATAGAGAATTTGAGTCTACCATGTCCAGGCTTCTGAACATTTTTAACCTTTCCTCAAAACTACCGAGTCCGTGCCGACCAAGAGTAACACATACACTAGTTCTATCCTGCACACCAGGGACAATTTACAAAAGTTAATTAAACTCCACAAATGCACATCTTTGGGATGTGGGAGGAAACCGGAGCACTGGGAGAAAACCAACGCCGTCACAGGGAGAACGTACAAAACTCCATACAGATTCGCACCTGTAGGATCGAACCTGGGTCTCCGGCGCTGGAAGGCAGCAACTCTACCGCTGCACCACTGTAATGTAAAGGTACTTACATAGCATCATCAAAATCAAGGCACCACAGTTGGAGTTTAAAACAGGTTTTATTAGGATCACACAGGCTGTTGGTGAGACCACCATTAGAATAGATTATTCAAGTTTGGCCTTTTTAACCTAAAAAAAGATATAGTAACATTGGAGGCAGTCCAAAATAGATTAGCCAGGCTATTTCCCGAGATATGAGGGTCTTTTATCCGGAGGGTGAAAAGTTGGGCCGATATTCTCTGATGTTTAATCTTATTAACGGCCGCGGGACTTGCCATCGCCCGCCGGGGGCTTTAACATCGGGAGAAGAATGGAACACAGGGGAGAGACAAGACTTTGCCTTCCATCACAGTGAGAAGGAGATTCACTGTGATAGATGTTTGTGTAAATTGTGTTGGTTGTGTGTGTCTTGGTTCTTTTCTTGTTGTATAACGGCAGAAACCAAATTTCGTTTGAACTTCATTTGAGGTTCAAATGACAATAAATAAATTGTATTGTATAATTATTAAAACATAGGACATAGAACAGTCCAGCACAGGTGCAGGCCTTTTGGCCCACAATGTCTGTGCCAAACATGATGTCAAGTTAAACTTACCTCCTCTGCCTGCATTGATCCATATCAAAGAGCAAAGAGTACCATTTGTTCATGTCCAGTGTTGATCCTGTCTTGCTGTTTAGTTTAGTTTAGTTTAGTTTAGAGATAAAGCACAGAAACAGGCCCTTCGGCCCACTGAATCCGCAACAACCAGTGACCCTCGCACATGAACACTACCCCACACACACAAGGGACAATTTTACATTTATACCAAGCCGATTAACCTACAAACATGTATGTCTTTGGAGTGTGGGAGGAAATCGAAGATCTCGAAGGAAACACACGCAGGTCACGGGGGAAACTCTGTAAAGACAGCACCTGTAGTCAGGATCGAACCCTGGTCTCTGGCACTGTAAGGCAGTAGCTCTACCGCTATGCCACCATGCTGCCCTGCTGTAACTCAGCACCATTTACAGACCGGCCTGAGTTATGTGCATGGGCCCTCCTGCAAGTTTCTAGGTCGAGTGCACAAATTTGCAATCTATGCAGGGAGATGAGATCAGTTTAACTTGGCATTACGTTCAGCACAGACTCCATGGGCCGAAGTTCCTGTGCTACATAGAAATGTAGAAACATAGAAAATAGGTGCAGGAGTAGGCCATTCTGCCCTTCAAGCCAGCACTGCCATTCAACATGATCATGGCTGATCATCCAAAATCAGTACCCGGTCCCTGCTTTCTCCCCATATCCCTTGATTCCGATAGCCCTAAGAGCTCAATCTAACTCTCTCTTGAAAACATCCAGTGAATTGGCCTCCACTGCCTTCTGTGGCAGAGAATACCTGTTGTATTCCTGTGGTGCTGTACTGTTCTATGTCCTATGTTCTAAATTCTGTCCATCCCAGACCAAACCTGAGCTCACCCAGAGTGCACTACTGTTGTTGCCACGAGACCATTTTGATGAATTATTTGAGGTGTTATTCGGTTAAATGAATTGCACGGCGCACAGTTTAATTTGTATTGACTTCCTCTGGTACGGCTTGATTAAAGGGTTGGCTTGTTAACCTGTCCATTGATGTCTGTTTTGTGTTGTGCAGTTTTTAATTTGTCTTAGTACTGGATCCTTCTTATCTTTGCAATACCTCCTTAGAATGTCCTCTCTATTAAGAGAAAGCAGAACTATAAAGAAAGGTTGCAATATTAAAGTGGTAAAATCCGTTGAATCAAAAGAAAATCTCTATCACAGCAAACCCAGGTTAACTGGTGAGGTGATGATTAGTTCACTCCTTGGCCAAGATGTACCTCTACTGTGAATCTAATTTCACTGCTTAGAATTTCTTCATGATGATTGTACAATTTATCTTGAAATTCTAACACCTGCTTAAAGCTCATTATTGAAGAAAACATTATTTACACCATGTCTGAATGTTAATAAAACAGTATCGTAGCGGTAGAGCTGCTGCCTTACAGTGCCAGAGACCCGGGTTCGATCCTGACTACGGATGCTGCCTGTACAGAGTTTGTACGTTCTCCCTGTGACCGCGTGGGTTTTCCACGGGTGCTCCGGTTTCCTCCCACATTCCAAAGATGTACAGGTTTGTAGGCTAATTGGCTTTGGTAACATTGCAAATTCCCCCTAGTGTTTCGGATAGTATATGGGGTTATTGCTGGTTGGCGTGGACTCAGTAGTCTGAAGAGCCTGTTTCCACCTTGTATTTCTAAAGTCTAAAGGAACAGGCCCTTTACCCCCCAATGTCATATGGTCATAAGTTCAAAAGGAATAGGGGTAGAATTAGGCCATTCGGCCCATCGTCTACTCCGCCATTCTATCATGGCTGATCTATCTCTTCCTCCTAACCCCATTCTCCTGTCTTCTACCCATAACCCCTGGCACCCGTACTAATCAAGAATCGATCTATCTCTGCCTTATCCACTGACTTGGCCTCGACAGCCTTCCTCGGCACAGAATTCCACAGATTCACCACCTTCTGACTAAATACATTTCTCCTCATCTCCTTCCTAAAAGAATGTCCTTTAATTCTGAGGCTATGACATTTAGTCCTAGACTCTCCCAGTAGTGGAAACATCCTCACCACATCCACTCTATCCAAGCCTTTCATGTCCATGTCTGTGCCGAACATGATGCCATGTTAAACTAATCTCCTCTTCCTGCACGTGATCCATATTTCTCCATTCCCTGCATATCCATGTCATATCTATAAGTCCCTTAAATGCCACCTTTGTATCTACCTCCAGCACCGTTCCTGACAAAATGTTTCAGGCACCCACCATCCTCTGTGTAAAAAAACTTGCTCCACATATGTCCTTCAAACTTTGTCCCTCTCACCTTAAGTTTGCCCCTCTCACTTTAAATGTGTATTGTTAATTTGCATTAAATTATAAGCCTAGGTAGAACACCAAGGATTTATTTCCCTCAGCAGTTGATAAGTGGAGGGCAAAGATTTAAGCTATTTGACCGAGGGAAGTTGAGGGGATTATTTATTTAGCCAAAGAATGGTGGGAATCTGGGGTCATGGCCTGACAGACAGGTCAAGACAAAAACCTTCATCATGTTTATCATCTTCATCAGCTTTCTCTCCCTCACTAAAATCAGTCTGAAGATGTGTCCCATCCCAAAACATCAGCGGTCCATGTCCTCCCGAGAAGCTGCCTGAACCGCTGAGTTCCTCCAGCAATTTGTGTTCTCCATTCATCTGGTTAAACCAAAGACAAGTGAAAGCATAAAACAAAGTGATGGAGGAACTCAGTGGTTCAGGCATCTGTGCAGGACATAGATACAGTGGCTTGCAAAAGTTTTCATACCCCTTGAACTTTTCCACATTTTGTCACGTTACAACCACAAACGTAAATGAATTTTATTGGGATTTTATGTGATAGACCAACACAAAATGGCGCATAATTGTGAAGTGGAAGGAAAATGATACATGGTTTTCAAATTTTTTTACAAATAAAAAACTGAAAAGTGTCGCGTGCAAAAATATTCAGCCCCCCTGAGTCAATACTTTGTAGAACCACCTTTCGCTGCAATTACAGCTGGAAGTCTTTTGGGGTATGTCTCTACCAGCTTTGCACATCTAGAGACTGAAATGTTTGCCCATTCTTCTTTGCAAAATAGCTCAAGCTCAGTCAGATTGGATGGAGAGCGTCTGTGAACAGCAATTTTCAAGTCTTGCCAGAGATTCTCAATTGGATTTAGGTCTGGACTTTGACTGGGCCATTCTAACACATGAATATGCTTTGATCTAAACCATTCCATTGTAGCTCTGGCTGTATGTTTAGGGTCGTTGTCCTGCTGGAAGGTGAACCTCCGCCCCAGTCTCAAGTCTTTTGCAGACTCTAACAGGTTTTCTTCCAAGATTGCCCTGTATTTGGTTCCATCCATCTTCCCATCAACTGACCAGCTTCCCTGTCCCTGCTGAAGAAAAGCATCCCCACAGCATGATGCTGCCACCACCATGTTTCACAGTGGGGATGGTGTGTTCAGAGTGATGTGCAGTGTTAGTTTTCCGCCACACATAGCGTTTTGCATTTAGGCCCAAAACTGCAATTTTGGTCTCATCTGACCAGAGCACCTACCTCCACATGTTTGCTGTGTCCCCCACATGGCTTGTGGCAAACTGCAAACGGGACTTCTTATGGCTTTTTTTCAACAATGGCTTTCTTCTTGCCACTCTTCCATAAAGGCCCGATTTGTGGAGTGCACGACCAATAGTTGTCCTGTGGACAGATTCTCCCACCTGAGCTGTGGATCTCTGCAGCTCCTCCAGAGTTACCATGGGCCTCTTGGCTGCTTCTCTGATCAATGCTCTCCTTGCCCGGCCTGTCAGTTTAGGTGGACGGCTATGTCTTGGTAGGTTTGCAGTTGTGCCATACTCTTTCCATTTTCGGATGATGGATTGAACAGTGCTCCATGAGATGTTCAAAGCTTGGGATATTTTTTTATAACCTAACCCTGCTTTAAACTTCTCCACAACTTTATCCCTGACCTGTCTGGTGTGTTCCTTGGGCTTCATGATGCTGTTTGCTCACTAATGTTCTCTAACAAACCTCTGAGGCCTTCACAAAACAGCTGTATTTATACTGAGATTAGATTACACACAAGTGGACTCTATTTACTAATTAGGTGACTTCTGAAGGCAATTGGTTGCACTGGATTTTATTTAGGGGTATCAGAGTAAAGGGGGCTGAATACTTTTGCACGTCACACTTTTCAGTTTTTTATTTGTAAAAACATTTGAAAACCATGTATCATTTTCCTTCCACTTCACAATTATGCGCCACTTTGTGTTGGTCTATCACACAAAATCCCAATAAAATACATTTACGTTTGTGGTTGTAACGTGACAAAATGTGGAAAAGTTCAAGGGGTATGAATACTTTTGCAAGCCACTGTAGGTGATGTTTCAGGTTGGACTGAAGATATTTTGCTAAATACATCATTTTGAAGAAACTGTGCTGTTGGGAAGGAAAATCCAGGATTTAGATCCAGGATTTAGATCAAGTGACATTGAAGGACTGATGATGTATTACCAAGACATCTGAACGTTTGAGGCATTAGCTCAAGAGTAGCTGCTGTTCGAGCTGCAGATATAATGCATGGAACAACATCTGCTATCAATTTACTGTTCAGTAATCAATATGAATTCAAACAATCTGCACAGCAGATCAGCACAGATGGCATCTCTGATATGCAAAAGTCTCTCTCTTACAGAACTGTTGATGAATTATGTCTGTGATTTCAGAACATTTCCTGTTGAATGTGATTGTTCAACATGCCAAGCAATGCAATATTCAGGGTTAACTATTGGGACCAGTACAATGTTCCAAGATTTCCACCGTTCTTATGGCACGGGAGCGGTGGGGCGGCTGCTGGAGGTGATGGACGGTGCGTTTGCGGTGGTTGCAGGCGGTGGTGTTGACTGAGGCGGCTGCGGGAGGCCCTACAGCAGCCGGGCAACTGCACGGGGTGGTGGTGGAGGGAGCCAACGGCATCGCGCTGGGCCAGGCCCACCCCTACTTCACGGATCCAGTGCCGTCACGACACCGGGCTTTAAAGCCTGAAAATAAGAAACTGCAGATCTCCTTGGACCAAGATCAGACTTTTCAGAGATTGGAAGTTGCAAGATGGCGCCGGGATGTAGCGACTCCCTGCGTGCTGTTCCAGATAAGGATCCATTGTACTCATTTATAGTATAATTTGAGTTCTGTTTAGTCTATTGTCACATGTACCGAGGTACTGTGAATATTTTTTTGTTGGCTGCTAACCAGTCAGCAGAAAGACCATACATGATTACAATTAATCCATGTACTGTGCATAGATACATGATAAGGGAATAATGTTTAGAGCAAGGTAAAGCCTGCAAAGTTCAGTCATGGATTGTCCGAGGGACGTCAAAGAGGTAGATAGTAGTTCAGCACTGCTCTCTGGTTGTGGTAGGATGATTCCGTTGCCTGATAACAGCTGGGAAGAAACTATCCCTGAATCTGGTGGTGTGCGTTTTCACACTTCTCTACCTTTTGCTTGATGAGAGAGGGCAGAAGTGGAAGTGGCCATCCTTGGTTATGCTGCTGGCCTTGCCGAGGCAGCGTGAGGTATAAATGGAATCAATAGAAGGGAGGTTGGTTTGTGTGATGGCCTGGGCTGCGTCCACAATTCGCTGCAATTTCTTACGGTCGTGGATGGAGCCTTTGGTCCTGGATGAAGAAGAGACCTGACCCGAAATGTCGTCTGTCCATTCCCTCCACCGATGCTGCCTGACCTACCAGCACTTTGAGTTTGCCATAATATGATTTGACTGGACAGCATGCAAAACGATATCTCTGTACACGAGACAATAAATAAACTAAACTAAATGAAAGTTGCAAACCTCCTGGACAGGCAGAGGGAAATCCAGCTCTCTGTAACAATTTTATTTTCTCACTGTACATATCAAAGACAGAGGATTCATGCATTAATAGAGAAAGCATGTCAAATTCGAAATTAAGTAGTTAGTGTTTGCAGACCGGATAATTGCACTACAAGGCACAACAAATCCCAAGAACATAAAAGACGTAAAATAGATTTACATTTGTGCAACCTCCGTTTAACCCAATGTGTTTTACAGCCAACCAGTCCTTTAGAAGTGTGGCTGCTGCTGTAATGTAGGATATGGAATCTCAACGCAGCAATCTTTCAGAGATTGACCTCTGTAAATTGCTCGTTGTCTGTAGGGAGCGGAGCATCTTACTTGTAGCAGCATAACAGGCTTGTAGACACAGTAGTCATAGATAACATAATAGACACAAAAAAATCTATAGATTGAAAAAAAAATCCCAATACTATTTCAAAAAGCCCGAAGTCTTTAGTGCAACCAAAGACTGTCCATAGTTCCGAATCAGGGTTAGTGTTCAAGAGCCCGATGGTTATTGGGAAGCTGTTCGTGAACCTGAAGGTCTTGATTTTCGGACTTGCATACGTTAGAGAGATAGAGTCAAGGGGTCATCAAGTCTGGAAGCAGGCCATTCGGCCCAGCTTTCCCACACCGATCAACATGTTCCATCTACACTAGTCCCACTTGCCTGCTTTTAGCCCATATCCCTCCAAACCTGTCCTATCCATGTACGTGTCTAATTGCTTCTTAAATGCTGACTCAACTACCTCCTCTGGCAGCTCGTTCCATACACCCACCACCCTTTGTGTGAAAAGGTTACCCCTCAGGTTCCTAGAAAATATTTCCTCCTTCACCTTAAACACATGCCCTCTCGTGTGTATCTTCTTCCCGATGATAGTAATGAAATGAGAACGTGGCCAGGGTGGGAGTAATCCTGACATTATTATCTTTGCTGTCCTAGTTTTCAGAAGGGCCATCATCAAGCATCATCTTGGGCCACCCAAAGCATCATCTGTCCATTTCCTGCTGCCTGCCCAACTGAGTTCCTCCAGCACTTTGTCTCATTGCACATGGGCCTTTCTTTATTCTCAACAAGCCCCACACATGATCCAAGGGCATTTTAATCTCTCCTTATCTCGGTTCCTTCTGTGCATAAACTCTCCGAGGCTCTGTTCCTACTCCTTGAGGTCATTCCTCCAATTTGGTGTTGTTTCTTCGGAGAGTTTTAATTTTAGATACAGTGCGGAAGCAGGCCCTTCGACCCACCGAGTCCGTGCCGACCAGCAATCCCCACGCATTAACACTATCCCACGCACATTAGATACAATTTACAATTATCCTACAAACCTGTGCATCTTTGGAGTGTGGGAGAAAACTGGAGATCCCGGAAAAAACCCATGCGAGCGACAGAAAAAATGTACAAACTCCATACAGACAGCACCCGTAGTCAGGATCGATCCCGGGTCTCTGGCGCTGTAAGGCAGCAAACTCTACCGCTGCGCCACCATGCCTATGATTCTACTCTTTCGCGCAAATATTCCTTACATTGGGCAAAATATAGTTGAAACTATCATTGGTAATAATGGTTACTAATATGGTAGAATTCATTCATTCTTCATGAATTTTCCTTAGAATTCACATTTGTATTTTACTTGGTTTGAATAATTTTCCTTGGCATTAAATGTTTTTGATACTGATCACCACTAACTGTTTTACAGCCCATAATCCCAATGTTCCCTGCTCCAGAAAACTAGGCTAAGATGCTTATTAGTGTAATTGGCACTCCTCGCTTTCCAAAACAGCAGACTCATTTATCTTTTGATGGCCCTCGCCTTTCTGCTAATGTGTATCTGGAAAAGCCATTATTGCTTTTTAATGATTTTGTTAATTTTCTCTCTCAAAATATTTTATTTCATTTTTCTGGTTAGTGTTTTTAGTAGCATCTCAGCAGACATCTCCCAGTTTGTTCCCTAAGACCGTTCACGGTGGCGCAGCGGTAGAGTTGCTGCCTCACAGCGAATGCAGCGCTGGAGACGCGGGTTCGATCCCGACTACTGGTGCTTGTCTGTACAGAGTTTGTACGTTCTCCCCGTGACCTCCGTGGGTTTTCTCCGAGATCTTCGGTTTTCTCCCACACTCCAAAGACGTACAGGTTTGTAGGTTAATTGGCTTGGTAAATGTAAAAATTGTCCCTATTGTGTGTATAGGATAGTGTCAATGTGCGGGGATCGCTGGTCGGCTCGGATTCGGTGGGCCGAAGGGCCTGTTTCCGCGCTGTATCTCTAAACTAAACTAAACTAAACTAAACCTCAGCTCAAAGAGCTGAGCTGACATTGTAGTCCAATACCAAAGGAGCTCTGTCCTATTTTGAGATGCTGTCAGATGTTTAGATAAAACATTAAACCGTCTATATCAAAGAAGAGCAGGAGTGCTGACTCTAGTGTTTTCGAGAGCTGAGGGACATTTGTTCGTGGGTCGAGCCGGTTGAGGGCGATGGAAGAGGCCCTACAACAGCCTGGGGCTTAGTAGGATCAGGGGCGCTCCAGTGCATTGAGCATACGGACTTTGCACTTGGTCTTTTTGTAAATGGCACCAAAATATGGCGACTGTGTATGTGTGAGCTCTGTTAAAAGAATTTCACTGTGCAGTGGATATGTGGCAATAAAGAACCATTGAACCATTTTAACCAACAGAGTACAGAATGGTCAATGTGTAGAAGCAAAGAACTGCAGATGCTGAGGAGGAATTTCCTTAGTCAGAGGGTGGTGAATCTGCGGAATTCTTTGTCATAGAGGGCTGTGGAGGCAAAGTCAGTGGATATATTTAAGGCAGAGATAGATAGATTCTTGATTAGTACGGGTGTCAGAGGTTATGGGCTGAAGGCAGGAGGATGGGGTTAGGAGGGAGAGATGGATCAGCCATGAATGAATGGCGTAGACTTGAGAGGCTGAATGGCCTAATTCTGCTCCTATCACATGTTCTTATGATCTTATGCTAGTTTATACCAAAGATAAACACAAAGTGGTGGAGTAACTCAGCAGGTCAGACAGCATCTCCAGAGAAAAAGCATAGTCTCCAGCTCTTCAACACCCCCACCCCCAACCTTCAGTCTGAAGAAGAGTCCCGACCCGAAACGTCACTAGTCCTTTTTCTCCGGAGATGCTGCCTGACCTGCTGAGTTACTCCACCATTTTGTGTCTATCTACAGACACTACCTACTAATGGGCTTCAGTTCAATGGGATTACTGGCTCCCAACAGTGTGATGTCAGCAAACTGCAAAGATCAAATTGCATTTTAGAGACTTTTGGATAGACACATGGATATACAGGAAATGGACAGACAGGGATTATGTGCAGGCAGGTAAGAGTGGGTCTTGGCATTATGTTCCATACAGACATTGTGGACCGAAGGGCCAGTTCCTATGCTGTACCGTTCTGTGTTCTAAATCAAAAAGCAAAATGAATATTTGTTTTAAACTGAGTAAGGTTAGAAGTAAAGATTTGAATGCACAAGTATGACTAAAAGTAGAACTTGAAATGTCCTAAGTAAACATTTTAATTTTAATTCTGAAATCCCTTATATATTTAAATATTTATCTGAGTGAATTACAGTCCATTGATTTAAAGTCAACTTTTTAGAACGGGCTTTCGAGGAGTAATTGCTGTTTGGTACTTTATTAAAAACTCACTTAGATCTTTTGCAATCAATCATAAGATATTCAGGACACTTTACAGAGGCTAAGCTTGTAAATAACTGACATTCTGAACAATTCAAGAGGTTTCTCTTAATTCATTTCTGAAAGGTTGCAAACTGCACAGACTGCAGAGTTTGGTTTATTGCAATTATTATTGTCACCTGTACCTAGAAGTGAGCGAAACACTTTAGAATGCAGACACAAGGATTTGCACAAGCTGGAATCTAGCGTAAATCAGGGTAGACGAGGTTTGAAAGGAGAATGAAATATAAAACCAGAGGAAGGAGTAAAGTTAGTGAAAATGTTTTTGTTTGTGTACTATCCAACCAAATCAAATCAGACTACATGAGTCCCAATGAAGCTATACACAAGTACGCCAGGAGGTGCAAAGAGTAAAATACCAGAGGGCAAAATATAGTGTTACAGCATTGTAGCATTGCAGCAACAGAGGCAATGTCTAAGGTTCATAAAGGGGTAGGTTGGAAGTTCAGGATTACACCTACAGGTAGTTTATGGGAGGACCATTCAGTAGTTTAATAACCAAAGATCCTATAGTGGAGCAAGATAGACCACTCCTGCTAAATGCAATGGGCTGACGTGTAGTACGCAATGGAGTGGAACGTGGGCCTTTTTTTCATCCATTTCAGTAACCGGACCCGACCCGACCCGACTCGCAGTGTAATCAACATTGCGGGGGAACAGTTTGTGTTAATAAATTATAATTCTGAAAATGAGGAGAAGATTTTTACCAAAGAACTTTTATTTTTACGAGAATGTTTCCGTAACCGGCTTCCGTCTCCGCACTAGTTTCTTTGCTCCGCTATGGGATCTTTGGTGCGGAGACGTAAGCCGGTTAAGGAAATGGGGCCGAAAATTACCCATGAATCCGCCCATGACCGTACTACGTCTTTTTCGTCAAGTGGGCTATCTTGCTTGCTATAGGATCTTTGCTAATAACAGCAGGGAAGAAGCTGTTTCTGAATTTGGTGGTACGTGCTGTCAAGCTCTTATATCTTCTGCCTGATTGGAAAGGAGAGAAGAGGGAATGGCCAGGGGGAAAAGGGAATTTGCAGAGAGAAGCCAAAATATTTTAACCACAAAGTCAATAACTAATTATTACTGAATAGTTTATGGTGAAGAGTGGTGCTATTAACAATAGAAATTTACTCATTGCTATTCTGGAATATATTACAGGCGTAACTATTGATCCACTAAACCTGAATCACTTAAATTCCATGTCTTCATTTACTTTTCTTCATCAAGTGCAGGGCTGGGCAGGTAGACAACTATTCCGCTGCCCATATGAAGGATTAGGAGATTAGCGTGTGCTTCTGCTGAAGTAGAAACAAGGAACTGTTAATGCCGGTTTGCAAAAAAAGACACAAGGTGCTGGAGTACCTCATCAGTTTAGGCAGCATCTCTGGAGAACATTGATAGATGGCGTTTCGGGTCGGGACGCTTCTTCAGACCAGGCTGGATTAGTGTTTGGGTGTATGTTTAGATTTATTATTGTTGTGTGTCAACTGAGGGAGAGTGAAAAGCACTGTTTTGCATTCAATCCAAACAGATCAGATAATACTATATATATAAATACAATCAAGACAAGCTCAGGTACATTAGGTAAAAGAGATTTAAAAGAGTAGTGCAATTGGATCAGATGATAATGGATCCTCCCTGGGTCCAACACGCAAAGAGTCACCACAATCTTATGTGGAGATTGAGAAAAAAATAAGGGACATTGACAAAATTGTTTGTTTGTATTTCTTCCTCACTTACCGCAGTAACACATGAAAGGTTAACTATTCCACTCTCTGCAAGATTTTTCCAGCATTTTCAGTTTTTATTTCAGAGTACCAACATCTGTGTTATTTTTCTTTTAATTTTTAGTTTAGTTCAGAGATACAGCGTGGGAACAGGCCCTTCGGCCCACCGAGTCCATGCCGTCCAGTGACCCCCCCACACATTAACACTATGCTACACAAACTAGGGACAATTTACACATACTCCAAGCCAATTAGCCTACTTGCCTTTACGTCTTTGGAGTGTGGGAGGAAACCAAAGATCTCGAACAAAACACACGCGGGTCATGGGGAGAACGTACAAACTCCGTACAGACAGCACTCGTTGTCGGGTTCGAACCCGGGTCTCCGGCGCTATAAGTGCTGTAAGGCAGCAACTCTACCGCTGCGCCACCTTGCTGCCTGTTACAACTGTTGATCTGTGGAGGTGATCACACCAGAATGTCCCAGTCCAGGTCATTGCAGGGGTGGCATTTTAAAAAGGATGGGAAAGGTTAAATCAAATTGGAACCACAGCAATATAAGGGACTTCAATTAGGGCAGTGGGATAAGGGCTAAGGTGAAGCACAAGCTGGTCGAGCCACTGCCTCACAGCACCAGAGATCCGGGTTTGATCCTGACCTCGGGTGCTATCTGTGTGGAGTTTGCATGTTCTACCTGTGACGATGTGGGTTTCCTCAGGGTGTACATTTCGACTTACACTTGGACTTAGATTCCTTTATTGTCATCAGGAGGAGGAGCCGCCATCTTGGAGGAACGCCTGCTAAACAGCAGCCGTCCGTCAAATTCACTTTTTCTTTAGTTTTAGCGTTTTTTATTTCTTTGTTTGTTTGGGGGATTTTGACTTTTAATGTGTGGGGGTAAGGGGGAAACTATTTCTGGGTCCCTACCTGGTCGGTGAGGCAGCTTTTTCTCCAGGCTGCCTCGTCGACCCGTCCTCGTGGCCAACCAGCGGGCATGGAGCGCCGTTTCCTGACGGGGACCGTCCAGCACCTTCAGCTTCGGTGGCGGCACAGCGCTGGAGCGCTATCGTGGAGCGTAGCGGGCGATGCCTTGCCTGGGTCGCCGCGCTGGAGCTCCAGTATGCGGTGACCGCCGAGATCAACACCTCCGGGCTGCGGGACTGCGGAGCGACCAGCCGCGGGCGGCGGCGGCGCCGACTCCATCATCGGGAGCCTCATGGCTCCAAATCGGCGCGGCCCTGTCGGCTTCAGGTGCCATCGACTCCGCTGGGAAACCGGCTGTTCCAGCCGCTGTGAGGACTCTCCCGACAGCCAGGAACATCGGGCCTCCATAGAGGCAACTGTGGAGGCCTCATTGGGCCTGACTCCGGGGAGAACTGGGTTGGGGACTGGACATTGTACCTTCCCCCACAGTGGTAACCATTGTGGGGGGATGATTTTTGTGTGCTGTGCCTGTTAGTCTGTGTGCAAGATGGCGGTCGGAGGGGAGAGTGGACGCTGGCGTGAATTGGTCGCCGCTGCTCTCTCCTCAAATTGTGTTTCTTATTTTCTTTTTGTGCTTTTGAAATTGAATTCTGTCCTTGATTTGTGTACTGTGGTGTTTTTATATTTAAATTATTCCGATTATGTGTTTTGTATTTTTGTGATTCTATGCATTGTAAGGTGTCCTTGGGTTTTAGAAAGGCGCCAGTAAATAAAATGAATTATTATTATTATTATTCAGACCTTTCGGTCTGAACGAAATTTTGTTGCCTGCAGTCATACATATAATAAATAAAAAAACACACAATAAACACAAATTAACATCCACCACAGTCAGAGTTCACCAGGCACCTCCTCACTGTGATGGAGGCAAAAGTCTTAAAGTCTCTGTCTCTTCCCACTTTGTTCTCCCTCTGCGCTGAGGCGATCCAGGCTTCTGACGTTGTGACCCCGCCGGGTGATGGTAAGTCAGTCCCGCGGCTGAATTTTTAGCCGCATTTCCTCCCACATCTTAAAGTCATGGGGGTTTGTAGATTAAATAGTTGCTGCAAAATTGCCCTTAGTGTGTAAGGAGTGGACGACAAAGTGGAACAACATAGAGCTAATGTGAATGCGTGATCGAAGGTAGGCGTGGACTCTGTGGGCCGAAGAGCGTTTCCATGCTGTTTTTTCTAAACTAGACTAAACTAGTGGAGCAGCTTCAAGGATTTAAGTGGTCGAACCCTTTCCTTTGATGTCAAGTCACTGCATTCCAAAGCCTCACAAACCAGCTGCAAACCATTGCTAACTCATCAAGTCCAGTGAGTAAGAGACTTCTGCCCAAGACCAGAAGTCCAAGGAGACTAATATCATGAGAGGCAGGAGTCACAAAGAACTGCAGATGCTGGAATCCTGAGCTAGACACAAAGTGTCAGAGAAACCTCTTCATTTATTTAACATATGCACACGGTGCTGCAGCGGTAGAGTTGCTGCCTTACAGCGCCAGAGACCCGGGTTCGATCCTGACTACGGGTGCTGTCTGTACAGAGTTTGTACGTTCTCCCCGTGACCTGCGTGGGTTTTCTCCGGTGTTCCGGTTTCTTCCCACACCAAAGACATACAGGTTTGCAGGTCACTGTTTAAGAATAAGGAGTAAACTATTTAGAACGGAGACGAGGAAACACTTTTACTCACAGAGAGTGGTGAATCTGTGGAATTCTCTGCCTCAGAGGGCGGTGGAGGCAGGTTCTCTGGATGCTTTCAAGAGAGAGCCAGATAGGGCTCTTAAAAATAGCGGAGTCAGGGGATATGGGGAGAAGGCAGGAACGGGGTACTGATTGGGGATAATCAGCCATGATCACATTGAATGTCTATTAATTGGCTTGGGTAAAATTGTAAAAAATGCCCCTAGTGTGTGTAGGATGGTGCTAATGTACACGGATCGTTGGTCGGCGTGGACAGTGGAACGAAGGGCCTGTTTCCACACTGTATCTCTAAACTATTTCTAAAGTACATGCACTAACTATGCCACTCATAATGTTATCATAGTTTTCTCCGATGCTTGGAGGAACAGCTTTATCCAACCTCTCCTTACTGCTCATCCTCTCAGATGACCATTATGAAGTCTTCCAGCAGCACAGAAGGAGGGAGATTAAACAGTGGAAAGCAACTGACCGTCAGCCCATTAGTTTGATTATCTGGACAGTTCTTAATCCATTCGCCTCCCTTTAGTCCTTTCCTTTATATATTACAGTGAACTTTCTGGTGTTGACTGTTCAACTAGTTCCAGATATAACTCGTACGTCATCCTTATACAAGACAGTGGTGAGGGCACATTAAGAGTATTGTTTTTGGTCACTCTGTTATAGGGAAGATGTTGAAAGTGTGCAGATAAGAATTATTGGGATGTTGCCAGGACTCAAGGCCCTGAGCTGTAGGGAGAGGTTGTGCTGACTAGGACTCTATTCCTTACTGCAGGAGAATGAAGGGCGATCTAAGTGAGGTGTATAAGATCATGACAAGAATATATAGGGTGAATGCACAGAAACGCCAGATGAGGTAGTTGAGGCATGTGCTATCACAACATTTAAGAAACATTTACCCAGGTACATGGACAGGTACAGGTCTCTGGTACTATGAGATTTAGATGGATATGTGCCAAATGCCATCAGGTGGGACTAGTCTAAATGGAGCATATTGGCCTGTTTCCATGCTGTATAACTCTATGACTCTAACCTTAAGCCCTCTGAACCACCACAAATATGCACCACGATAGTTTCTCTACATATTTTGTTTTTATTGCAATCTCATGGTCTAGTTTACTGAGAATAACTGATAATTTATTGTATATTTATTGTTTTGTTGTATCTAATGTGCCTGTAAAGCTGCAGCAAATAAGGATTTAATTCTTCAAAGATATTTGATACATTCGTAAACTCTCACTGTGGAAATTGTGTTTTATCCTTCACAGACTGCACCATCTGCTGGTTGATGCAGAGACTCGGTGATACCTCGGCTCCAATTAGCTGTGTGACTGTGCTGGATTGCATGACACCCAGTCACAGTTTGTTGCTCGAAACGTTTTAATATTGATGGCGTGTTATCAAGTTCCGCAACATAATTGGATGGTTTTAAAGAAACGATTGCTCGGCTTCGGATGAAGCTGTTGCATTGGTGATGGGCACCAGTGGCTCGTTTCTGTTTGATTGCTGCTGTTGACGTTTCAGCATCTTTAGTATCAAACGGCAACAAAACTGTCTGCAGCAGAATGTCAGTGCACAGCTACCATGCACGTCAGCAAACGAGATTACTCAGGCTCTGCTTTGAAAAAATATGATGGCTTATTCCTTTCTGGACTGGGTGAAGTGGCAGGTGAAAGTATAAGGCTTTTTGAAATGCAATATGGGATCTCTAATTGCGACATGCACCAGAACAGAGCTTCTAAATTCCTGCTATTTTTGAAGACCATGGTTTATACTTGTTGCCTCCTGAAATATTCAACTCTAATAATAACATTATTTCTGCGTGCTTGCACCATTGACCCAGGCGCTTCAACCCAACTCGTCCGGACTGACCAAGTTACCCCATCTAAGCTAGTCGTATTGTCCATGTTAAGCCTTTCCCAACTTTTCCCTGCCTTACAGCGCCTGAGACCCGGGTTCGATCCTAACTATGGGTGCTGTCTGTACGGAGTTTGTATGTTCTCCCCCTAACAGTGTTGATTTTCTCCTGGTGCTCCTGTTTCCTCCCGCATCCCAAAGATGTACAGGTTTGTAGGTTAATTGGCTTCAGTAAAGATTGTAAATTGTCCCTAGTATATAGGATAGTTTCAGTGTTCAGGGGTCGCTGGTCAGCACGGATTTGGTGGGCTGAAGGGCCTGTTTCTGCATTGTATCTCTAAACTAAACTAAACTAAACTATCCATGTACCTTTCCAAATCCCTTTTAAATGCCCTTATAGTACCAGCCTTAAAATACTTCCTCTGACAGCTCGTTCCATATACCCACCACACCTTGTGTGAAAAACATGGCCCTTATGTTCCTATTAAATCTTTCCCCTCTCACCTTAAACCCATGTCCTCTCATTCTTGAAGATAGACACAAAAAGATGGAGTAACTCAGCGGGCCACTCAGCATCTCTGGAAGAAAGGAAGAGGTGACATTTAGGGTCAAGACCCTTCGTCACCTATTCCTTTTCCCCAGAGATGCTGTCTGACCCGCTGAGTTACTCCAGCTTTTTTGTGTCTATCTTTGTTTTAAACTAGCATCTGCAGTTCCTTCCTGCACAACTCCTCCCGTTCTTGATTCCCCTACCCTGGAAAAAAATAAATTTGCACGGTCTTTGAACGGTATAATTTCACTGTCCTGTGGAGTGCATGGAGCAACGGCTGGAATAAAACCGTGAATAACTTCTCTTTATCATTTAAATGCAATGAGTTCAGTGCTCACGATGTGGTCTCCTCTTCAAAGGAGAGATCAAACTGTGCAAAACACCAAAACATCTCTGCCTGGTCCACAATGGAAACCCTGAGCTTCTCAGTGCCTGTATCTTTAATTCTCAACCTCACTCCTTTCCCTCTACCTCCTGCACCGTTCAAATGAATCCCAACACAAACTCAGAGAACGTAACTTCATCTACCACCTGGGTGCGTTGCAGATTTCAGGGCCAAATATTCATTTGTTTTCATCGTAGAAAACAATCCAAGTTTGTCCAAACTCTCGTTATAGCTAAAACCACCTCTCCATGTAGCTAGAAATTAAGAACTCACACTGGTTGTGGAATCTGGACTGTGAAAATGGCATGGCCACTTTCCTTGAGTGCCTGTAACAGGCCTGAACACATGGTATAGGCATTCTGTCACGTTAATCACTCTGCATACAGCATGGAAACAGTCCATTCAGCTCAATTTGTCCATGCCAGCCAAGATGCCCATTCGAAGCTCGTTCATTTGTCCTTGTTTGACCCATGTATCTTGAATCCAGGTCCAAATGACTTTAAAATTTTGCTGTTGTATCTGACTCAACTATTTCCTCCGGAAGCTCATTGCATTTATCCACCCCCCTTAGTGCGAAAAACTTGTTCCTCAGGTCCCTATTAAATCTTTCCCCCTCACTTGTGGCTTCCTGTACTTGATTTTCCTATTCTGGGAGAAATACTATGCACATTCACCTTCTCCAGGTCCCTCATGATTCCATGCACCCTTTATGGTTATCCTCAGTCTCCTGCACTCTATGGAAAAAAATCATAGTCGGCCCAACTCCTCCTTGAGTCCTGGCCACATTCTAGTAAATCGTTGATACACTCTTAAACTTAATGCCATCTTTCCTACAGCAGGTTGACCAAAAACCGAAAAGATATTCTATGTGCAACATCACTAACATTTTGCACAACCATATCATAAAACCCCAGAAGTCTGAAGCGGGATTCTGACCCGAAACGTCACCTATCCATGTTCTCCAGAGATCCTATAATAGACACAAAATGCTGGAGTAACTCAGCGGGACAGGCAGCATCTCTGGAGAGAAGTAATGGGTGATGTTTCAAGTTGAGACCCTTCTTCAGACTGAAAGTCATGGGAAAGGGAAACGAGAGATAGAGATGATGATGTAAGAGCGATATAGACCAAATGAATGAAAGGTATGCAAAAAAGTAACAATGATAAACGAAACAGGTCATTAGATCTTGAGATCCTGTCTGACCTGCTGAGTTATTCCAGAACTTTGTCGTCCTTCTGTCCCAACTTCTACCCTCAGTTCTCTGATTAATGAAGGTCAGCATGCCAAAAGCCTTCTTCACCATCCTATCTACCTGTCAAACTCCTGGGGCATGGTATCGACCCGAAACAATGATCTTTTTATCCCCACAGATACTGCTCAACCCACTGATCTGCTCCAGCACTAGTTAGATGCAGTAATAGATTAACTAGTAACAGCAGAGCATTGCTGCTGAAAAGCACCAGTCATGAAGGGGTTAGCCAAGAATTGTTAGACTGGAGCAAAGTCAACGTTTTGTGCTTCACACTCCACTGACTGCAGTGAATTTGATCCACAGGCATTGGCTGTAGATAGTGATTCAACTGGAACAGCAAGCAGCTAATTAAGAAATGTCTTGCATTGTGTCAAGGCATATCTTCTAAAGCATTCATTACCAGAATGTAAATGTGCTTAATGTATATTCAACAGTATACTATTTACAAAGTCTACAAATTAAAAAAGATTTGTCAAATTTAAAGCATTTTCTCGGAATGTCAATATGCACATACATTCTTTAAAATTGTATCAGTGAAATGGCTTTTGTTAAGAGGACAGTGCAGTTGTAAAATGAGTCATTTGTACTCAGGTACAGTATAATGTTTATCGAAAATGTGTGTGTGTTAATGGAAAAGGAAAATCAAATGCTTATTAAATCATCGCAATAATATTTCGGAGCCACTAATCAGTGATTTTGGCAATGCCAGCCCATTGCTGTAACAAGCCAATTGGTATTGCATCAAACAGAGGATTTTGTGTATCATTGCTGACCTCGTCCATGTCAGTTCCAATGGAGCTGCAGATCTGTATTTGTTCCAGACCGCTGGGGCGGGAAGGGTGGGCAAGTGGCACAAAATCAGAGGTAGGATCAGAGGGGTGCCATTGGGAGCAGTTGTGCCGAGATTTGGGGATGGGCTGAGGCTTCTCTGAGTTCCGATAGAACGTCTGGGATCCGAACGCAAGCCTGACGCAAAGTTCACCGAATGGCAACTTGGTGGGAGAGTTGCATACTCATCGTGCAGAGAGCAGATATGTTTTTATTGATGGTGCTGCCATTTTGGAGCTTTGACCAGGATGCCCCATCCAAGCTGGTCCCATTTGCCTGCACCCACACCCCTCCCTCCCCCCTTCACAATAATTCTTACCGCAGGATGATCAAAACTGAATACAATATTCCAAGTGCAGCCTCACCAACGTCTTGTACAACTGTGACATAATGTCCCAACGTTTCAACCCCTTCCCTTGACTGGTGAATGGCAGCGAGACAAAAGCATTCTTCACCACCCTATCTACTTGTGACACAGCTCTCATGGAACAATGTACTAGTACTCCTAAATCCCTCTGCTCTACAACACTTCCAAGAGCACCGTTGTGTGCTGATACCTCTCTTGGCTACTTGCAGTTCTTGCACATGACACAGTGGCGCAGCGGTAGAGTTGCTGCCTTCCAGCGCCAGAGACCCATGTTCGATCCTGACTACATGTGCTGTCTGTACAGAGTTCGGATGTTCTGCGTGGGTTTTCTCCAGGTGCTCCAATTTCCTCCCACGTTCCAAAGACGTGCAGGTTTGTAGGTTAATTGGCTTGGATAAATTGCCCCTAGTGTGTAGGATGCAGAACAGGGATAACATAGAACTAGTGTACATTGATCGACATGGACTTGATGGGTTGAAGGGCCTGTTTCCTCGCTGTATCTCTGAACTAAACTAAACTAAACTAAGTCAGCAAGGTCTCTGAATGTACTCAGTAAACTCAACTCTCGTCCTGAAGATAACAATGCCGTGCAATTTGTACCTCATTAGTAAAGAATAAATCAACAAAATGGAGCAGAATCTTATATTTTGTTTGTATCCAGTCACTGAGCTCACAACACAACAGGAACAAGTACAATCGCGTTAAAATCTTTACTATAAAAGATTTTAGCTGCGTGCAAACCAGATCACCACTCTTTGCTTCACACCTTTTGGAAATATAAACTAACTATCTGCGGTAATTGAGAATATCGTTCGATCATTATTACAGAACAATTTTTGAAGATAACAGTATTTTGCTCTGAAGAAAATGGAACCAATTCCTTTATTAGAGGATCAGTGGTTTGCAGAATGTCATGCTAATATAGTCTTATTCACCAGCACACAGTGCAGATCAATCTACTGTTTATTTTAAAGATCTGTCCAATGATTTTTAATTTACAATAGTCATTATACTGTGTCCAGAATCACATCTATATGAGCCATTGAAATGCCAGCCAATCCTGCATAAAATCCAAGGCCACAGATCACATCCATGTATTAAATCCAAGGCCATATCTATGCACAGTATCTATGCACAGGCCACCACCCGAGTAAATGCAAGAGATTTACAATAAATGCTGGGTCGGCAACTTGAAAGACTAGGAACAATGGAGACTACAGACAGTAGTAGACACTGTCCAGTCCATTACAGGTACTAACCTCTCCACACTGGTAGGGTATAATATCATCATATACCCCACCTTCGCCATACACTCATCTCACTGCTACCATTGGGAAGAAGATAAGAGAGCCTGAAAACTGTAACCACCAGGTTCAAGAACAGCTTCGATCAGGCTCTTGAACGCGGCACACTAACCTCAGCAACTGTGATATTCTACGGACTGTGTCTTTGGTTGCACTATGGACCAGTTTTTGCACTATTATGGTTACCTAGTATTATGGTTATTAATTTCTTGAATTTGTTATTATTTTGTATTATCTGAGAGTTGATGTGTTTATGGGACTGTTAAACTGCAGCAAGAAAGCATATTGTTCAATTTTTGGTATATATGACAATTAGTTTAAAGAAGGGTCTCGACCCGAAGCGTCACCCATTCCTTCTCTCCAGAGATGCTGCTGTTATTCCAGCATTTTATGTTTATCTTTTGACAATTAGACACTCCTGACACTTGACAGTATTTTCCTCTATAAGGGAACCACAAGGTGCAAGTCATAATTGATTGAGCTTTGCTTTCGAAGGTTTCATGTTATGAATAGCTACCTGGCAAATAGTGGATGTTCAACACTCAATGTACACAAGGATAAAATAATTCTGACTATCGAAGATTTCAAGGCAATTTCGTATAGGTAAACAAGTGAGAGATTATGACTTAGACAGAGAAGAGATCAATGGACATTCAAATGATGACATCCTAGTATTTTAAATGCTCTCATTTTAGCTAATTAGTGTGGGTGAGTTAATCCTTTGGAAAACAGCCTCCAAGCAATTAATCAGATTTTGAACAAAGAAATAAACTTTGCTAGCGGATTATGTAAAAGAGTGAACAGGCTTTGATGTTTCCGAAAAGCCGAGGCCTTTCTGTTAGAGCAATTTGCAACTGTGTTTCCCACCTGGGTGACGGACAGAATGCCTGATAATAAATAAAAACAAGCTGAAGCTGTCTTAGGGCATACCCTAAAGAATGTGAGCTTAACCTTTTAAGGAACACAACAACCTTTCCATCCCTCATGCAAACATCATAGATGAGAGACTCACAGTTCCTTGGCAGGAGCCTACAGATAGAAATGTGCTTCACTTCCATTCCAGATGGATATAAAATCATTAATTTGATGAAATGTTTTTATAATCCTACACCGTGCATTCCACTCTTAATCAGTGTGCAAAGTCTATTTTATCTTTCTGAACTTAGAAAATGCAGAAGTGGGAGCCAGCGGCTTCCTCTCATTGAGAAACAATGCAATCAACTTGTTCTTCAATTTCATAGAGTCTTAGAGTCATATCGCACGGAAACAGGCCTTTTGGCCCAACTCACCCATGCTGATCAAGATGCCCGATCTAAGCTAGTCCCATTTGCCTGCAGTTAGTCCAGATCCCTCTAAACCTTTCCAACCCGCACACCTGTCCAAGTATCTTGTAAATGCTGTTATTGTACCTGCCTCAAACACCCTCTTTCGCAGCTCATTCCATATAGTAGACACAAACTGCTGGAGTAACTCAGCGGAACAGGCAGCTTCTCTGGAGAGAAGGAATAGGTGACGTTTCAGGTCAAGACCATTCTTCTGACCCAATCCATATACCCACCATGCTCTGAGTGAAAAATTTGCCCCTCAAGTATGTATTAAATCTTTCCCCTCTCAACTTAAGCCTATGTCCTCTGGTTCTCAATTCCCCCACACTAGGTGCATTCAACCTATCTATTCCACTCATGATTTTATAGACCTCTATGAGATCACACCTCAGACTCCTGCACTCCAAGGAATAATGTCCTAACCTGTCCTACCTTTTCCCGTAGCTCAGCCCCTCAAGTCCTGGCAACATCCTCATAAATTTTCTCTGCACCCTTTCTAGTCAGACAAATACCAGAATGAATCCAGAGATGAAGCAACAAAGCTGGGAAAGAAAGATGTCTCTCCAAGAAATAAAGGGATTACAAAAGATAAATAGTGGGATGCTATCGATGTAACTGGATGTTCTATAAGCCCAAAATCATATTGTGGAGATTGACAACAAGATGCAGGGAAATGTGAAGACATGCTTATTTTTTCAGACAACAGCTAAAATATTTACGAGGATGCTGCCAGGATTCGGGGCCCTGAGCTACAGGGAGAGGGTTAGGCAGGCTAGAACTTTATTGGAATGCTGGAGACTGAGGGGTGACCTAACAGAGGTGTATAAGCTCATGAGAAGAATAAAAAGAGTGACTGCACAGAGTCTTTTTTTCCCATGGTAGGGGAATTAATGACCAGAGGTTACAGGTTTAAGGTGAAAGGGGAAAGATTCAATAGGAAACCGAGGGGCAACATTTTCAATCAGAGGGTGGTGGGTATATGGAACAATTTGCCAGATGAAGTAGTTGAGGCAGGTACAATAACAACACTTTAAAGTCATTTGGATGGGTACAAGAAAAGGAAAGGTTGAGCGGAAAATCAGATTCAGATTCAGATTCAGATTCAAACTTCATTGTCATTGTGCAGTGTACAAGTACAGAGACAACTAAATGCAGTTAGCATCTCACCCAGAAGTGTGAACACAGAATAATGGAACAGTAATATATATATATGTACATACAGTAGCAGTAGTGCAATTTTCAGGGGGGGGGGGGGAGGGAGATCAATCACTGGGGGAAGGAGTGTCCGGGGGGTGACTGGCAATCACCAAGGTGCAGAGTTAAGTAGAGTAACATAACATGGGACAAATGCGAGCATATGGGACTAGCTTAGATGGGACATTGTGATCAGCATGGACAGGTTGGGCTGAAGGTCCTGTTTCCGAGCTGTATGACTCTATGACTCTGTTTAGGGATTTGACAAAAAGCATTTCAGAGATGATGCCTGACCCGCTCAGTTTCTCCAGCACTT
Organism: Malacoraja senta; assembly: GCA_038087875.1. Lineage (NCBI taxonomy): Eukaryota > Metazoa > Chordata > Chondrichthyes > Rajiformes > Rajidae > Malacoraja > Malacoraja senta. The sequence goes on from CM075988.1 coordinate 19,647,001, forward strand.
TGTGTCTATCGTCAACTTATATATTTGTCATGCTAGAGGTTTGGCCATCTACATTTATGTAAAACTAGACTCAGTGGGACCAGTTGGGTCCCATGTTCACACGGGAGGGCTGGTCACCCAACGCAATATTCCACCTCTCCACCAATTCCAATATTGGTGGCCAGTGGGGGGGGGGGGGGAGGCTTTCTGGAGCACTATTATGGGTGTTGTGAGCCAAAGGGACTGGTTTCCAGAGGGCTAGTATGGACATTGTGGGCTGAATGGATTCTTGGGCTCGCAGCTCAATCACTCGGGCCTGGTGGGCTGGCAGCTCAGTCACTCAGGCCTGGTGGGCTGGCAGCTCAGTCACTCAGGCCTGGTGGGCTGGCAGCTCAGAAACTGCCAGAAATTCTGCCCAAAACAGGTGAGAGACTCTGTGAGAGAGAAGGGGGAGAGGGTGGAGAATCAATTTTAGACATTTTTCATCTTTTTCTGCAGATCACAGCAATGAAGGAGGAAAGTCTATCCTGGCCTGGATCTCACAGGGACCCAATGAAGGGAGGGAGAAAAATACTGGGGTGAGGTTTAATACTTGCAGGGGGAATATTTACTGATGGGCCGAAGGGACTCCTCCTGGGCTAGTACAGGCCTGATGGGCCAAAGGGACTCTTTAAAAAAATCTGAGTGAAATCTCAGTGAAATGCACTTTTTCTGGACTTTTCCTGGCCTGGCACAGGCCTTTTAGGCCAAAATGCTCCTCCTGGGCTAATACAGGCATTTTGGCCAACAGGGACTGGTTTCTCGGCTAATAGGGGCCTTGTGGGCCAAAATTAGTGCTTTCAGGCAGGCCAAACAACTCATTTCATTTCATTTCCATTTCCATTTCAAGCACAGGGCAGGCCAAACAACTCTTTTCATTTAGTTTCCATTTCTATTTCAATTTCAAGCACAGGACAGGCCAAACAACACTTTTCATTTAATTTCCATTTCCATTTCAATTTCAATTTCAAGCACAGGTCAGGCCAAACAACTCATTGCATTTTCATTTCATTTCCATTTTGCATTGCCTTTCAAGCACAGGGCAGGCCAAACAACTCATTACATTGTCATTTAATTTCCATTTTGCATTGCCGTTTCATGCACAGGGCAGGCCAAACAACTCATTGCATTTTCATTTCATTTCCATTTTGCATTGCCGTTTCAAGCACAGGGCAGGCCAAACAACTCATTGCATTGTCATTTCATTTCCATTTTGCATTGCCATTTCAAGCAAAGGACAGGCCAAACAACTCATTGCATTGTCATTTCATTTCCATTTTGCATTACTGTTTCAAGCACAGGTCAGGCCAAACAACTCATTGCATAGTCATTTAATTTCCATTTTGCATTGCTGTTTCAAGCACAGGGCAGGCCAAACAACTCATTGCATTTTCATTAATGGCTAACAAATAATTTATTGCAAGTACATTCCAGACTCATAGTTCAGTTGATTCATTGATTAGAATCACAGTTGTGGCCTCTCCCTTGCGATCTTCCAGAGTGACTGACTCACGTTCAGGCATCCGGGGTTTTATAGTCCTGCCCATCCCCGGAAGGGACGTTACCTTCATCGTGGTGATTGACAGGTGAGAGGACCAATCAGCTGATCTCAAGATTTTTTAAACATACATAACTTTTTTATTTTCCATCGATCAGAAAAATCCTCAGGGCTGCCTCAGCAGAGGAGGACTGTGAGTAAGATGGCCAAAAATCATAGCGATATAGGGTAGCGTTATTTCTAAAATCAATTAACAGTAAGTGGTCAAGATGAGACTTTTAGTTATATAGATAACATGAACGTCAATAAATTAACAGTGTGAACTCGAAATGATCATTATTTTCAATCCAGAACAAAACATTACAAACCAAAATCGGAATAACGTCGGGAACAATTCTGATATCTCACGTTTAATCCTCATTTGAGATGAATAAACTGTAGTTTATTCCGAGCCAGAGTCAGAGTCGGAGCTCCAACCAGCGCGACCTGAAGACGACGGGCGTCGCAGTCTCCGGGGAGGGAGCAGCTGCTCCAGACATTTCCCGTGCCGCTGAGGACTTTCCACCCGATGCCGGTGTTCTATCTTCCCGGCAGGTGGGCCTACAACATCGGGCCGCCGTTGCGGCGACTGGCTGTGGAGGCCTCAAACTGGCCCCAACCTCGGGTGGACTAGGAGGAGGCTGAGGAGGACTGGACATTTTGGTGCCTTCCCTCACAGTGGAGAGTGTCGATTCTGCTGTGGGGGGATGTTCGTGTTGAATCTCTTATAGTGTGCTGTGTCTTTTTTCTACCTCTTTTGTTTTTCATTTATATGGATAATTTTCTCTGTAAAGCACTTTGGCTTCATTGATTGAAATTGATTGAAAAGTGCTATTTAAATAAATTTACTTTACTTTACTTTACTAGTGTTTCAAATCTATAAATGTATTCATTTCAGAAATAATTTTCCATAATTGTATAATTCTTTACCCAATTAAAGCTTTATTAGGGTGTTACTAAAAAGTAGCAGAATATAACAGACTGTCAAGTCATTATAGAGGATAATTTGTAATAAAAGTTATATTAAATAATAAAAGTAAATACAATTGCTGCAAAGCAAATGTGATTATGATATTTAGATTTCAAAAAATCATTATGTAAATTTAATAATAATAATAATAATAATAATAATAGCTTTTATTTATGGGTGCCTTATACCGAGGTCTCAAGGACACCTTACAGAGATTGACAAATAGGAAACATATAATCGGAATAAAATAAATTATAAAGACCAATACACAAATTAAGGACAGAATTCTTTCCAAAGACACAAAAAAAGAAAATCAGAAACACAATTTGAGGAGAGAGCAGTTACAATTATTGGCAAAATGAAATAATATTAACATTATCAAATACATATATGCATACATATATAGCCACATACACACATACGCTGGTGTCAAGGGTTATGGGGAGAAGGCGGAGTAGACTTGATGGGCCGAATGGCCTAATTCTGCTGCTGTTGCTTATGATGCCATGTTTATAGGATTTCCAACTTTGTAATTTCAAAGTTTTCAAAGGTTTCAAAGGTCTTTTATTGTCACGTGTACCAATTAAGGTACAGTGATATGCGAATTATCATACAGCCATACCAAAAAAGCAACAAGACATACAACTACATAAAATTTAACATAAACATCCACCACAGCGGATTCCCCACAATCCTCACTGTGATGGAAGGCAACAGAGTCTAATTTTCTTCCCTCGTTTTTCTCCTGCAGTCGGGGCAGTCGAACCATCTGCCGGGGCGATCAAAGCTCCCGCTTCGGCGCGATCGAAGCTCCCACGTCAGGGTGGTGGAAGCTCCTGCATTGGGGCAATTGAAGCTCCTGCGTCGGGGTGGTCGAAGCTCCTGCGGCTTGGAGTTTCCGATGTTGGTCTCTAACCAGAGACCGCGAGCTCCACGATGGTAAGTCCACAGGCACCCGCGGTGGAGCTCTCGAAGTCGGTCTCCAGCAAAGGCCGTCAACTCCTCGATGATAGGCCACAGAGATACGATATGGAAAAAAATCCCATCTCTTTCGAGGTAAGAGATTAGAAAAAGTTTCCCCCAACCTCCTCCCCCACCCAAACAAACTAAAGATCACTAAAAGCATACATTTAACACATACAAAAAAAACAATGAAGATGAAAAGGGGCAGACAGACTGTTGGTAAGTTAAGGTGAGGTAAATGTGAGGTGGATGCATAAAACGTGTGGCTAATGTTACAGTAGATAAGATGATCCAGAGTTTTTGTTAAAATCAGTATTCTGCCCTGGCCACAGACATTTTTGCAAATTACCGCATCCAGCATCTGTATTATCTATTCCTTGAAATCCAACAGATAAAGGATCATTTCCTGCAAGCCACAATTGTCTTTTAGCAAATTTATAAACCCTTCAATTAATTTGCATTTACTCCCTGGCTGTGTTTGTACAGATTAAAAATGACTCACTGGCATTAAAATCCAGAGCTTTATGTTTTTTTTGAAGTTGATAATATTTTCTCCAAATTAAATAAAATGCATGCATGACAAAGAACCTTCTTGCCCCAGCTCTTCAACATTGCAAATGTGGCTGTGGCTAATCTAATTGCTGCTCAGTATATACAGGAAAGTGGATTAGAATGAACTGGCATTTATTCATAATTTTCCAGTTGATATAAGTGGCATCATCTCTATATATCTCATGGAAATGGTGCCTTTCCTCTACACTCCTTCCAATCACATTGAAAAGACTTGGAGGAATTGCCACAGAAGGCTGTGGAGGCCAAGTCAATGGATATTTTTAGGGCAGAAATTGAAAGATCCTTGATTAGTAAGGGTGTTAGGGGTTATGGGGAGAAGGTGGGAGAATCTAGTTAGGAGGGAGAGATAGATCAGCCATGATTGAATGGTGGAGTAGACTTGATGGGCCGAATGGCCTAATTCTGCTCCTATCACATGTCAACATCAATTTTGGCTGAATGCCAAAAAACAAATTTCAACACTGCACACAATAGATACATAATCAAAGAGTTGCTATTGCATGCGTAAAACAATGAACTGCAGATGCTTGTTTACACTAAAGGACACAAAATACTGGAGAAACTCAGCGGGTCAAGCAGCATCTGTGTAGAACATGGATAGGTGATCTTGTAGATTGGGTCTGAAGAAGGTTCCTGACCTCCTTTGGAACAGCTCAGTGGTGCTGCAGTAAAGTTGTTGCCTTACAGCACCAGAGACCCGGGTTCGATGGTAACATTGATGCTGTCTGTACGGAGTTTATACGTTATACGTTCTCCACATGCTCCGGTTTCCTCCCACACTCCAAAGGCATACAGGTTTGTAGGTTTATTGGCTTCAGTAAAATTGTAAATTGTCCCTGGTGTATAGGATAGTGCTAGTGTATGGGGTTTGCTGTTCGGCGCGGACTCAGTGGCCCAAAGTGCCTGTTTTCACGCTGTATCTCTAAAGTCTAAATATTGTCTAAAGACCCAATACGTCACAAATCCACGTTCTCCAGAGATGCTGCTTGGCCCACTAAGTTACTCCAGCACTTTGTGTCCTAATTGTTATAGCATATTGTGTTAATAGTAATCTGGTCGGTTACATTTTCTCATTCTTTTCCTGTAGCCCCAAAGGTTATTTTCACTCAATAGTCAACCCAATTCCCTCTTTAAAGCCCTGTTTCCATGATCCCCAGATGTATCTGATGATACTACAAAATACATTTTGTAGTGAGCTGGATAAGTGTAACGATAGCAAAACACAAAGTGCTGGAGTAGGTCTGGCTTCTGTGGAGGGAATGGACAGATGACGTTTCAGTCCGTGGACCGGACGCGACCTACAGCGGTGGAGGACACCACGGTTACGCTTGGCCAGGCCAACCCTGCAACGCCTCCAGTACAACAGACCTTCATGGTCAGGTCAAGGTCCCTGCACGTACAACAACTGGGACTTGAAAATGGCGGCAAACTGGCGATGCCATATAGTCTCAGATACTTAGATACATATCAGATGCAGTACCCTGCTATACACGTGTACTGTATCTGATATGTATCTAAGTGCTTATGTATAGTGATACTTGTACCGAACTGTATACAAAAATGAAACAGTCGGGTATGGGAAATGGAGTCCCAGTGAATCGGCGGCATCGTGGGGCCTCGGTGGCGGCGGGAACCTCGATGGGGTGGGGCCTCGCGATCGACCCGTGATCGGTGGTCGATGAGCGTGAGGGGGGAGGGGAAGACAATGGGGACCCGGTGTGGGGGGACCGCCGAGAGGGCTGTTGGGAGAACAAGAGGATTCTAAACTAGAGTGCGGGGAGGGGGGGCGGGGGCACTCTAGTTTAGAATCCTCTGTCCAGGGGATAAGTCTATGTTTGTTTGTTTGTTTGTTCATTTGTTCCGGTGAAGGCGCTGTGCACACGGCAGCCGGCCAACACTCGCTTGTCTTTTTCTTTTTTCACTTTTAATTTCAAGTTTTCATGTACCTTATTGTGTGTTGTGACTGTTGGCAGACCAATTTCCCTCTGGGAATGAATCAAGTTTTATCGTATCGTAATCTGACGAGAGAGTGGGGGCAAGCATTGCAGTGAGTAGGAGGGAGTTTTATTTGTCTGTATTTTGACATAATCAGTGGCAGTGTATCTGTAGTTTGTAATGTCTTTTGATTTTATTCAATGGACCAACAGCATAAAAATAATCTAAAATGTTCTCTGAGTAGAGAAATTCCGAAGGGTTATTATGAACATTAGCAGCAATAACTTTGATTTATGTGTAATTTGATGTAAGGAAGCTTTCTAAAATGTGTCCTAACTAGTTTTAAGAGAAACGGTTCAGGCGTGTAAGTGGTGTTCGGTGGGATGGCATAACCAACAAGGTATTTCCTCACTATAATTCTTTGTTTCACTTCTAATCTCCAATCTCCATTATTTATTGATGTAACATAACGCACTTCATACTAAAGATCCATCATGAAGTAACAAGTAATTATCTGTATTTTGGTTAAGGAGTAGATAGTGGCCATGGCATTGGGATCCAACACCTTCTTCTTCAAATGCTGCCATCCAAGAGTTCACTTATGTGCTTAAATGCTGTTGCCAGGAGGTTACCCAGACTTGTAGTTTAAAATTTCAGGGAGAGGTTGGATGGGTTGTGACTTATTCCCTTTGGAACGTAAGGGGCTGAGGGTTGACCTTATTGAGGTGTACAAGTGTTTGCTTTATCAATGCCCCTCGTGATCTTGTAAACTTCCATAGGGTCTTGTACACCTCAGCCTCCTATACCCAAAGAAAAACATCCCAGCCAATTCAGCCTCTCCCTATAACCCATCTATTACTCCAAGTAACATCCTGGTGAATCTCTTCACATGCTTGATCAATGGTGTTTTATCATTAATGTTTTATTATTATTAATGTTTAGTGTTTTCTGAGTCATTCGTAACTGTCACTGTATGTTATGTTGTTATTTGTGGGTGGAGCACCAAGGCAAATTCCTTGTATGTGAATACTTGGCCAATAAACTTACTTACTTACTTCTGCACACTTCCCCACTTAATGACATCCTTCCTATAGCTGGGCGACTAGAACTGCACACGGTATCTCCAACTGTGGTCTTGCCAACAACTTGTACAACTGCATCATGATGTCCAAACTTTTGCCCTCAACACTCTTCCCAATAAAGGCAAGCATGCTAAACACCCTTTTCACCACACCATCACTGGCCTTGCTACTTTTAAGGAACTGTACTCCCAGATATCTCTGTTCCACAACACTTCAGATTTTTACCATTTACTGTGTAACTCCTCTCCTGGTTTGACATACCAACGTGCAACACCTCACACTCGTCAGAGTTAAATTCCATTTGCCATTTCTTGACCCACATTGCCAACTAGATCTTGCTGTAAACATAGACATCCTTCCACACTGTCCACTGTGCCACCAATTTTGGCATTCTTGACCTCTTTTAAATGTATGACACCAGCCTGCTACATTTTAAAATATTTTTTAATTAACCAGGAAAGGGGTGGATCAGAATAACAGCTAATTATGAGCAATTTTACAATATTGCGCGGTTGAGATCTACCCCAGTGGCTTTGGAACGAGAGAGAAATGGCATTGAAAGGAAAAAAACAAAGGCTGATAGCACTTCATTAAATGTTCACAGAATCAGTTCATAAATATTAGCTTCCTGTAATTATGCAGTAACAAGCACTTTCCTTATAAGCACTCAAGAGTATTGGCTAGCAAATTACTTTATTGATCCACTTTGCACAGAATCGAATTATAGGAAGTTAAACTGCCTGTTATTGAGTTGCAGACAATGCATCACTTTGCATTGCTAATAATTTGATTTATAGCAACATGGCTTTCCAATCAATGCCAGGGTCGAGGTGAAAGGTGCTGTCCATTCCTGCTAGGAGATTCATTTTCCTCCATGGGTATTTTGTTGCCATGGAGTTGAAATCTATGAACTTACTGAATTCACCCTGACTGGGCGGCACAGTGGCACAGCTGGTAGAGCTGCTGCCTCACAGCACCAGAGAGACCCTGGTTTGGTCCTGACCTTGGGTGCTCTCTGTGTGAAGTTTGTACCTTCTCCCTGGGACCACATGGGTTTCCTCTGGGTGCACCTGTTTCCACCAACATCCCAAAGATGTGTGGGTTTGTAGGTTAACTGGCTGTTTTATAATAGCCCCAAGTGTGTATGGAGTGGATGTAAAAGTGGGATAACATAAACCCAGTGTGAACGGATGAGTGAAGCTCGGCATTGACTCGTTTGGCTGTAAGGCCAGTTTCCATGCTGTTTATCTTTCTTACAATTCCTTCACTCAGGCAGAAGCGATCAGTGAGTAGGAGCTAGCCAAGTTAGAACTGCACAATGATTCATAAGCCCTTGCACATGAGTGGAGATTTTAAGGTTGCAAAGCTGAACAGCAGAAATTAGGCTGGGAATTTAGGATTAGATGTAAATTTATTATTGTCATGTGTACCAAGATAGAGTGAAAATGCTTTTACTTGCGTGTTATGCAATCAAATCACTTAATACTATACATGATTACAATTAAGTCAAACACAAGTACACTACATAGAGCAAAGGGAAAAAATACCAGAGTGCAGAATATAGTTTCTCAGCACTGCAGCGTAAAAGTTACAGAGAAAAAATATCCAACGTCTACAATGAGGTTGTTTAGAAAATCGGGACTTAAAACTGTTTTATGGAAGGACCATTCAGAAGTCTGATAACGCAGGGGGGAAAGCTGTTCCTGAGCCTGGAGGTACGTGCTTTCAAGTTTTTGTATCTTCTGTCCGATGGGAGAGAAGGAAAAACCAGGGTGGAAAAGGTCCTTGAATTTGTTGGCTGCTTTCCCAAGGCAGCATGAAGTGGTAATGGTAGAGAGACTGGTCTTTATGACGGACTGAGCTACATCCAGAACTCTGCAATTTCTTGTGCTCTTGAGCAGAGCGGTTCCCAAACCAAGTTAAATCTTGTTAACTATTTATATTAGCTTTAACGTTTTAAATTATTTAAATTTTTTTGAAGTGTTTGGAAGTAGTTTGCTATTTGCTTCTAAATTTTTAATAGTATTATTTTTAATATGCACCTGTTATTTCAATTGTTACAAGATTATCAATATTTCTGACTGTCAGATGAATCCAAAGAGATTCAAAAAGACAAGGGGATTAAATATCGGCACAGCAGAGTTCCTGATTCTTCTGTCAAAGTATCTCTGCCTGTTTGTGGGTGGGTGTGTCTGGATCACACCAAGTAGAGTCCTACAGGCATGTAGAGCTTCACCAGGAAGTTCTTAAAGCTTATCGTTGTCCAGAGAGATAGGATTGTCAAGAGAGTCAAGAGTGTTCTTTATTGTCACACTAGACCAAGTGGGACCCGTTGGGTCCCTGTCACATGGGAGGCCTGGTCCCCCAACGCAACCCTTTCCCCAACGCAATATTGCACCATCAACCCGTAACCCCCAGGGGCGAGGCGTGTTCCCCCAACTGAACCCGTTCCCGAACATAAGATCCCAGCACTCCCCTGCCTCCCTCAGCAGTGGACTTAAAATAAAATTCCCATGCGATCTAACCTTCCAAAGCAGCCTACCATGTGGAACCTTGTCAAATGCCTTACTGACATCCATGTATACAACATCTATAACTGCCCTCGTCGACCTTTTTGGTCACGTCTTCAAAAAAATCAATCAGATTTGTGAGACACGACCTCCCACATCTAAAACCATGCTGACTATCCCTAATCAGCCCTTGCCTGTCCTTATTTGGAGGTTGCAGTTTAATAGCCTGATAGCTGTGGGGATGTAGCTGTTCCTGAACCTGAATGTTAGTTTTCCAGTTTTCAATACAATTGTCCCTAATGCCTCTGAACGTGCTTGTCTCCAGCAGAGAGTGCTAGCCGCTGTGGCTCAACCCATAGACCGGAGAATCCAGTCTGAAGAAGGGTCCCGACCCAATGCGCCACGTATTCAAGTTCTCCAGGGATTCTTCCTGACCGGCTGAGTTACTCCAGCACCGTCAGCTTCTGTGTTCAGCAAATCCTGATGCCAAGACTGAAATGTAAATCATCTTTGATTGCAGGCATGAAGAGGGAAGAGAAATACTGACCTTTCCATCACAGGTCATTTCTTGAATATAACGTAGGCAAATATTGTCCAAATGTTTATGTAAATTGGTGCCCATTACGTGAGGTATAGCAACATTGCTTTCGGTGACTTTGAATCGAGGCCAAGTCTAACAGAGAGACTGAATTGCAAATCCTCCCATCATTAAGCCTCCCCAGCACCAAGACCCCTCACCCTGACATATATATACTCAGTTCTCAGATAAATGTGCACTGAACTTTAGGATCCTTTGAAATTGAAATATCTAAGGTGACGGCTGAGGCTGTGGATACTCCAGTGACCCACCTCCCACCACAGCACTATGGCTTTTCTGCTTACTCATGCTGATTGGGAGGAGGAGAACTGCAGTGCCCATCTGCACTTCAAACATTTGATGTGTCTTGTCCTTCTCCACTGCACGACTTTCAGAGCCACAATTCACCTCCTGTGAAGCAGACATTAACTCTGTGGAAGTCTCTCATGTCTCACGGCCGTTTCTCTTACATTCCATCAAATTTAGTTTTCGTTTAGTTTAGTTGTGAGATAATGCGCGGAAACAGGCAATTTGGCCCACCGAGTCCGCACCGCCCGCACACTAACGCTATCCTGCACACAGCAGGGACAATTTATAATTATACCAGGCCAATGAACCCACAAACCCATACATCTTTGGAGTGTGGAAGGAAACCGGATATCCCAGAGAAACCCCACGCAGGTCACGTGGAGAACGTACAAACTTCGTACAGACAAGTACCCGAGCCCGGGTCTCTGGCGCTGTAAGGCAGAAACTCTATCGCTGTGCCACCGTGCTGCCCAATATTAAATAATAATTAAATATTAAATCTTTAATGCCCACAGCCCTTCACTATTTTGTAATCGTACACCAGAACGACCAAATCTGACGGTCCTTTGAAGATTATTGTTGAAATCAAGCTTTCCATAGAATCAACAAAAAAAACTGATTTCTGAAATAAGATCAAATAGATTAATTTCCGTATTGATCGCTTTGTTTCTTTAAAAGTTGCCAGATTCTGGGCTGGATCTCAGTGAGCCTGCAGCAAGCGTTAGATGTCTCTGTATCATTATAGAAATATACAGCAAGGGGACAGGCTCTTCAGCCCATCTTGTCTCTGCTAACCTTCAAACACCTATTCATCACAATTTGTTCTCACCATTGTCCATGTGATGTCAAGTCGAGTTTATTGTCTATGCACAAGTACATTGAGGTTCTGGTGAATGAAAATTTGCGAGTGAATATTTTGGTTCTTGATAAAGCTGTAGAATGGGGATTGAGGGAATCAACAGTGGTGGAGAAAAAGGGAATCACACAGAGTGCAAGACAAAGAGAACAGCACCATTGAATGTTTTTTGTCCAAATTTTAGCAAACTGTACCAATGTTAAAGTTATGATCTTGAAGCATCCTTAATTAAATGCAACCTATATCAAGGCTTTAGTGTGCTGTTACAAAAGTCAGATACCATTGCATCAAGGAATGATTTTCAATTTTGTGTGCATACAAATGGGGCATTGACAATATAACTCCAACAGGGCTCTTTGGGAGATACCACATTCATACCTCAAATTTGGCTGTGCACAGTAGTTCATTTTAATCTCGCTTTTGCTCCACATTGGCCTACAAGCATGTCCTAACCCATGAATCCATAACACAGCCTATCCCAATGAAAACCAATGATAAATATTCCCCAGGAGTTTACCCACTCAGGGCTGCTCAACTCTGATGTTCAAAGGTGAGGTTCACAAACTTCTCCAGAACTAGTGAGAAATGTTCAACACCCTGGGAGACTACACACCAGAACCTTAATTTCAGTGGTGGAACTCCAGTGTGCAAGTGATGCTCTTGTTTGTGCAAGCCATGAGATTGATCACTAAACCATCGCCAACTCATTCACTGAAGCATATGAGATGATTGGTTTTACATTCAAGGTCCACAAGACTACAGTCAACACTGCCCTTTGACAACAAAGGTTCACAACAACAATCTGCAGAATGAGAGTGTGTTTTCCCTCTTGAGGGAATACAGAATTAGGGGCTGCACTTTTAAAACAAGGGGTTTCACACTTTCAACTGAGATTTTAGTTTTGTTTGGTTTAGAGATACAGTAAGAAAACAGACCCTTCCCCCCACCGTGTCCGCAGTAGTTCGATCCTACATGACTAAGGACAATTTACAGAAGCCAATTAACCTACAAACCAGCATGTCTTTGGAATGTGGGAAGAAACAAGAACACCCAGAGAAAATCCACGCAGTCACAGGGAGAACATGCAAACTCTGTGAGGCCCAAGATGAGGATATTCTTCCCTCAGGGGTCACTGTACCTTTACATCTCACCGACCAGGGAGTTGTGGTGGCTGGTAGACAAAAGTGCTGGAGAAATTCAGCGGGTGCAGCAGCATCTATGGAGCGAAGGAAATAGGCAGCGTTTTGGGCCGAAACCCTTCTTCAGACTGATGGAGGGTGGGGGGGGGGGGGCGGGGCAGGGAGATGAAAGGAAAATGGAAGAGGAGGAGCCCAAGGGCTGAGGGAGACCTGAGAAGGGGAGGAGACAGCAAGGGCCACCGGAAATTGGAGAATTCAATGTTTATGCCGCTAGGGTGCAGACTGCCCAAGCGGAATATGAGGTGCTGGCTATGAGACTTTCCGGTGGTGCTCACTCTGGCCATGGAGGAGGCCCAGGACAGAGATGTCAGATTTGGAATGGGAGAGGGAGTGCTGAGAGGGAGAGGGAGGTCAGATTGGTTAATGCGGACCGAGCGGAGGTGTTCGGCGAAACGATCGCCAAGCCTACGCTTGGTCTCACCGATGAGATCAGCTGACATCTAGAGCAGCGGATGCAATAGATGATGTTGGAGGAGATGCAGGTGAACCTCTGTCACACCTGGAATGACTGTTTGGGTCCTTGAATGGAGTCGAGGGGGGAAGTAAAGCGACAAGTGTAGCATCTCTTGCGGTTGCAAGGGAAAGTGCCCGGGGAGGGGGTGGTGCGGGAGGGAAGGGAAGAATTGACAAGGGAGTTACGGAGGGAGCGATCTTTGCGGAAAGCAGACAGGGGGGAGATGGGAAGGTGTGGCGAGTGGTGGCTGAGTCATTGAGATTCTTCAAGGCAGCGATCAACTGAGACGTAGTCACTGGGAACAACCACTAGAATGGAACTGAGGCCAAGACCAACCATCCATGTTGATATGGAACGACTGGACATATCTGAGTAACCTACATGTGGTTGATTCCTGCTGCTTTCTCATATGGCAAAATGGGATCAGATCACTGTGACCATAAATAAATGTTCCAATGTCTGGCTTTTTCACAAGTGCTTGACATCAGGCTGCCTTCCATAAGCAAGCTACTTGACGCTGGTTGTAGGATGGGTAGTTTGGCAAAGGCTGGATGTGAAAAGATTAATCAGTACAAATCAAGGAAATCAACTCCTAGAAATTGAAACTACAAGGCGCAATTTAAAGTTACAGTACTTCTTGTTGATTTAACTCTCAATTCAGTTGGATTTTCCATCTCGACCAATGTAATTAATTAATGAAAGAAACGGATTCATTTGTGTGGCTCCGATTGTTTATTGAAAAAACTTATTAAACTATATTCCAGCAAATAAATAAATTCCAGGAGCCTTACTTAAACAAGAGAAACTGTGTTTTATTAAATCGCTTTATCATATCACACGTAATATACAATTATGTTGGAATAATTCAGTATGAATTATATTTTATCAATGACCTTTCAGCCAAAGACAAGCCAAGATTGGATTGTGAGCTAAATGGAAAAGTAGTGATTATCATTGTTTATATATCTTTGTATCTTGCATTAGTTTGAAAATTGTCTTATTTGTAGATCAAGAGACGAGGGGACATCATAATCAAACGGTATGAACGTTGACTGATGCACAGTAGATTACAGAGTGTGAAATAATCAGAAACAATTTCAGGCCTTGCATTTTTCAGGTGATGCAGTATTGGTAGGACAAATCATTGGCGTACACTTTGATGAGAATTTGTATAAACAGGAATTGCCTTATATCTCCACATGCTGTAATGTCTTACCTTATTGTCCAGGCTGTTTCCAACCAAGATTAAGTAAATTGGAAAGAAATAGTGGTTTGAATAAAGTCTCTGCGGAAGTGACAGTGATAAATGATGCAGAGCTGAGCACAGCGAGATTGCTGCTGCTCTGTACATTTCAACCTGCTTTCATTTCTGCCTGTGCAACAGAATAACTTGACAATTTACACTGCATTTTGTAAAGGGGAAACAAAATAAGTGGGAGATATTCTGCAAAATCGCAGCAACTTCATTTTACTTCTTAAACATGCCCCAGGATTCCTGCAAACAAAACGTTCCAATATTGCGAATAAATAATATGAAAGTCAGAGACCCGTTTGGAATGTTCAGGCTTTTGCAGAAAATATTGCGGGCTTTTTCCATTGGCGAATGAAGTCTTGGATGTGAAATTTGACAGCCCGGGTCTTCTGCTGCCCTGAGAGAGGTTCCATATTATAGGTTGCTGAACTTTCATTGGCTTTCACCAGAGAATAATGACTAGTTCCATCCTCTGATTCTGGATTGCACCACCAGACAATTACAATGGACGACCTATTGCACTATCATGGACTTGCTTGTCCTAAAAATAAACTACTGGAGGAACTCAGGGGGTCAAGTCGCATCTGTGGAGGCAATCAAGTCTGAGGAAAGGTCTGACCTGAATTGTCATCTGTGCTTTTCCTTCCACGGATACTGCCTGGCCCGTTGAGTTTTTCCAGCACATTATAGTTAGGGCATCTCCCTTCCAATTCAGCTCCGGATTCCTGCATCTTCAGTTCCTAGTGTCTTGTAAATGTTTCTAATTGTGTTCCCTGATGGGTTTTTTTAATTCTTCTTACTGTCTACCAGAATGTAGGTGTCATTTATGTATAATTTGTGTTGTTTTGTCTTTGTCTTAGTCTGTCTGCTAACGCAAGTAAGATTTTTCATTGTACCTGTGCTTTTCTGCACACGTACATACGGTAGGTTAATTGGCCTCTGTAAAATTCTCCCTGGTGTGTAGGGAATGGATGCATAAGTGGGATAACATTGGACCAGTATGAACAGGTGATCGATGGTCAGATGGACTCAGTGGGACGGAGGGTCTGTATCTCTAAACTAAGCTTAATTATGGCCAACCTATCTCTGTCATGTCCCTAGTGTCCACGTGGGATCTGCTCTGGGAGCCGCTCGCTAAATTGCACTCCACTTAGCAGCAGGTAGTTCCAATCCTCTAACGATGGTGAGAGGGGAACAACAACATTCTCTGCATGTCTGATGTGAGATTACCAATGGTTCACAGCAGAGTGTGGAGTGGGTATTCAAAGTCACAGCTTGTACACGCCCAGGTATACAAACGTACACATTAGGTCTCAGACTCACTCAGAGATTTGTTTAGTTTAGTTTATTGTCAAGTGTATAGTGAAAAGCTTTTGTTGTGTGCTAGCCAGTCAGCAAAAAGACAATACATGAGTACAATTCAGCCATCCACAGTGTACAGATACATGATAAAGGGAATAACATGAATAATGTTTAGTGCAAGATAAAGTTCAGTAAAGTCTGATCAAAGATAGTCCAACGGTCCCCAATGAGGGAGATAGGAGCCCAGGACTGCTCTCTAGTCTGAAGAAGGGTTTCGGCCTGAAACTTTGCCTATTTCCTTCGCTCCATAGATGCTGCTGCACCCGCTGAGTTTCACCAGCACTTTTGTCTACCACTGCTCTCTAGTTGTTGGTAGGATGGTTCAGTTGCCTTGGTTTTACTTTTGTCAGGAGTACCAAGATTTGTTTGTGATTTATTTGGATTGTGAGCTAACCAGTCAAATCACATCACACTGTACCACCGTGCATTTAATGAAGAGATTGGGGATCTGATTGCAACCTCCACTCCACATTCCCATCTGCCTGTGGTAACCTTTCACCTCTTTACTTATCAACTATCAAACACCTCTCCCTTAAAAATATTCAAATATTCACAATTGCAATCTAATATTAATTTGCAGAGACAGAAATAAACAACTAGACATGACTGAATTTCCAGACCAATGGATTTCCAGAGCCATTGAATATCAATATAGATATTTGCTCCATAGATGCTGCCTCACCCACTGAGTTTCTCCAGCATTTTTGTCTACCTTCGATTTTCCCAGTATCTGCAGTTTTCTTAAACAAAATATAGAAAATTAATTCACGTGTTTCTATCAAATTTTCTTTGCTAGGAAGTAATACTTTTTTTACAGTTAAAATATCAAAATTAAAACATTCATTGACAGTCTATTTATCCTACCTTTCTGAAAAAATGCAAAATTGCATAAATTGTACAGAGGAATCAATCACCTAAAATATCGCCATCAGAATGAAAGCATCTGTCAATGCAATCCCGATGTAAAACTAAAGGTTCTGCTGAAGTAACTCAGCGGGTCAGGCAATATTTCTGGAGGACATGGACAGGCAATGTTTCAAGTCGGACCTTTCTTCAAAATCAATTTATTATTTTCATGTGTCCTGAGATGCTGTCTTACCTGCTGAGTTACCCCAGCACTTTATGTTTTACCATACAGCAAGGAAACAGGTCCTTCAACCCAGCTTGCCCATGCCAACCAAGGTGCCCATCTACATGAATCCCAGTTGCCGACATTTGACCCATATCCTTCTAAACGATTCCTATCCTTACATTTGGATGTAAGCAGGAAAACAGTCACAAATTATTGTATTCCCCCATAGTAGCGATGTTACAAAACTTACCTTCAGCAGCGCTGCAGTTCTGCCGCTGGTCGTGTGCACGACTTTGGCGCCTTTGGGGGGGAGGGTGGGATTAAAATGCCGTTTTCTCCTGCTTTTCGGAGGCGGATTTCCTCGGGCTTTTTTGCAGACTTGATTTTTTAAATTTCAAAATTTTGTAACATTGCTACCAATTAGAAATGAAAACAGCCTAGGTTTAGGTTTAGGTTTAGTTTAGGTTTACTATTGTCCCCTGCACCGAGGAACAGCCTTGTCTTGCATGCTATCCAAACAGCTTGGATTTCCTCTGCTCCTTATTCCACATAATGGTGGCATGATGGTGCAAAGGTAGAGCTGCTGTCTTACAGCGCCAGAAACCTGGGTTCAATCGTGACTATGGATGCTATCTATGTGGACTTTACACGTTCTCCTTGTGACTGTGCAGGTTTCCTTCAGGTGCTCCGGTTTCCTCCCACATTCCAAAAGATGTGCAGATTTGTAGGTTAATTGGTTTCAGTAACTTGGTCCAAGTGTGTTGGAGGCAAAACTGGGATAACATAGAACGAGTATACAGGTGATTGTTGGTCGGTCCAGACGGCATGGGTCGAAGTTTGATGTTTGATGCTTTGAGATCAAACATTCACTTTGAAGAGCAGTTCCCACCATTAACAGATGATGTTGACGCATCAGTAGAATACGGGACAGAGCCCAATGCATTGAGACTGCCTGAGAACCACCCACTTCCTTCACACGAGGAGTGGCTTAACTAAAGGAGCAAAGCAGTTTCTATTAAAACTACACAAATGTTAACTCAACAAAATGTTTCAAAGGCACATTATGCAAAGTTATATATGTTTATGCATTTTAGAAGCACTAATTTAGACATAAGCACAACAGCATGATTTTACTATTAATTAATCCTCATAAATATGCAAATACAAACAGTTAAATTCTGATAAATGCATAAACAGATTGCCAAGTAATTTTATGCTTTGATCTTTGATAGGCCGGTTACAGAAAAAGAGTTAAATTGTGTCATTTGCTATACAATCCATTTAATCCCCTATTATGTAATTCAATCGAAACAAAAACATATTTCATACATAAATGATGCCTTCTGAAGTATTTCTAGCCGAGATTTGCCATTGAAAGGAGGCTTTGATTAACTTGAATGTGTTTTTAAATATTTTGAACTGATGTCTCACTCTTTTGAAGAGAATCTGCCACTCATTGTTAACCAACAGATGTTTATCTAAACCCCTCAGCAGATGTAGGTTCCTAGTTAGCAGGCAGGAGGTGGGGAGCCTGGGATTTATCCGTCTTAGCAAATAAGAATAGGAAAATAGATTGATGTACCTGGTTTATGCATATCGGAGACGGTGCCTCAGAAAGGCAGCCAATATCATCAGAGACCCACACCTACCTTGGCTACGATCCCATCTCACTTCTACCATCGGGTAGGAGGTACAGGAGAAGCCTGTGAACCATGACCTCCAGTTGGAAATACGGCTTATTTCCAGCAACCATTAGTAGGTATGTTACAATACTTACCTTCAGCAGTGCTGCAATTCTGCCACTGGCCGTGTGCGCGATTTTGGCGCCTTTAACGGGGGGGGCGGGGTTAAACGCAGGTTTCTCCTACCTTGTCCTGGTTAATATTTCGTTGGAGTACAAGCGTTTGCTGAAAAATCGTTCCTACGGGCGTTTTGTGTATTTTTTATTTTTATTGGATCGACAATGTCAGCGCTGGAGTCATTTTAAAATCAGCTTCTGAAGCCATCAACGCCGACAACGGGGACGGATTTCACACATGGGACAGGTAAACGAAAGTAGTTTATTTTAATGTATAAAAGTGCTTCTTAAGAAGCCTTTAATTCCCATTTTTTAATGCGAAACGGTCATTCTTTTCCCCGAACTAACGGCAGAATTTTTCATGCTGATACGGAGTTAAATTCACCGCAAATCAACGTTCCAATTGATCGCGTTGATTCGCATTCGAATATTCGAACCATTCGCAAGATGATTTAAATGCCCATTAATTTACAGGTATTAAACTTTAAATTCCTTCCATTTGGCCTGTAAATCCATGACAATGAGATTAAAAAATTATGTTATATTGTGAATTCTTGTGTGAATGTTATTTGGACACTTAGGCTATTTAAAAATGTTAATCTATTCTTAAGAAATTGATAGATGTTTAGATCTAGTAATTGAATTTTGTAATTATCTACAATTAGGTAACTAACTAATTATATGCTTTAATTTCATGTCATCTAAGTAAGATTGTTTCATATTTGTTTCAGAATGCTTCAATCTATAATAACTGAAAATGTCTTTCAGTTCTCTTCATTTTTAAGAAAGTTATGGGCTTTTGACTGTGATTTGCTATGGACTGTGTCTTTGGTTGCACCATGAAGCTCAGTTGTGCACTGTTATGTTTATTTGGCATTACAGTCATTAATTCATTGTATTTTTGTTTATTACTAGACTGGGTGCGGACCCGTTGGGCCAGTCCCACAAGGCAATGTTCCACCACAGCCCCCAACTGCGCAGGCACAGCTGACCGTTGTGACGTGAGTCACGGCAACCCTCCCCAACTGCGCATGAGCGGCCGGCAAGTGGGAGCGCGACTGCGATGTTTGTAAAGTTCAAAATGGCAATAACCTGTAAAATATATGATAAATGTGAATGCATCTCACTCCCTCTTCAGTCCCCATTAACCTCCCTCTCCCCACCCTCCACCAACCCTCCTCTGCTTCCTCCCCTCACCCCTCCCTCCCTTCCTCCCTCTCCCCTCCTCCATCACCTCGCCATCCCTCTTCCTACCCCTATCCTCCACCATTCCCCCTCATCCCCCAGCACTCCCTCCCCCTCCTCTTAAAGCTCCTTCTTCTTTCCCCTCTCCTCCTCCCCTCCCCCACTCCCTCCCTCACCTCTCCCTTCCTCTCATTTTCCCTACCCTCAGTCACCCCCTCCCTCCCTCCATAACCCTTCTCCCCTCCCTACCCCCTCCTCTCCATCCCCTGCTCCCCCACTCCTCACCTTCCCTTATCCTACCCCCCCACTCTCCCTCCTCAACTCCCCCACTGCCCTCCTCTCCCCCCACCCCCACTCCCTACCTCCCCCACTCCCCCCTCCTCTCCCTCTATCTACCCTCCTCCCCCACTCTCCCTCCTCACCTCCCCCACTTTCCCCTCCCTCTCCCTCCCTACCCCTCTCCTCTCCCTCTACCCCCCTGCTCCCCCACCCCTGAGCTCCCCCTATCCCACGCCCCCCCACAATGAAAACTGCAATGGTTTTTTTAAATGAAACTTCCCCCATATCCCACCCCCCACAATGGAAATCGCGATGTTTAAAAAAAAAAAAGATTCTTAATGAAAATCGGGTTTTTTCTTTAACCTAAACACAGTTAGCTGTTAATGAAAGCAGAAAAAATTGATTAAAACAGTGTTTATTTTAGAATAAAATCAATGTCAATGAAAATCGCGATTTGTTATGTAAATGAAATTCGGGATCCCATTGTGATGTAAATTGCGACTGAAGGGCAGGGCAAGTGGAAAAGTGGTTTTGTAAAGTGTTTTTTTGTAAAGTTTAAAATGTGAATAACTTGTAAAATATAACATCAATCTGAACGAAACTTGGCTATTGCACACCCCAGGACAATGGTGAGTAAGATGGGCCAAAAATTGTAGCACTATCGTATACCTTTTTGGCTGTGTTTTGGGAAATCACTCACACGCATACAAACAAACAAACATATAAACAAACAAGATGAGAGTTTTAGTAATATATGGATATCCTTATCTCTGTGTTATTGCTTTTAAGGACCTGTTAAGCTGCAGTAAGTAAGAATTTCTTTGTTCCATTGCCAGAACATGTAACAATTAAACACTCTTGAATCTGGACGGACCTTTGCAGATTGAACGCATGTTTGGTCATTGAGAGGCATATATACTCTAGGTAGACAGTCAGATTCTTTCCCTTGAGTATAAATGTCAGACTAGAGAGAGTAGCTTTATAGTCAGAGAAGGAAAGTTTAAATGAGATATGCTGGGCAATTTATAACACCTAGAGTTGTGAGTGCCTGGTATACACTGCCACGGGTAGTGGTGGAGGCAGATACAATAATGGCATTTAAGATAGCCACGTGGATACGTAAGGAATGGAGGGTTGTGAACACGTGCATGCACAGGAGATTGGTTTAACTTGTTTTTTTAAATATACAGATACAGCATGGAAACAAGCCCTTTGGCCCACCAAGTCCATGCCACCCAATGATCACCCGTGCACTAGTTCTATCCTACACACCAGGGACAATTTGCAGAAGCCAATAAACCTACAAACCTGCACATCTTTGGAATGTGGTAGGAAACCAGAGTAGCCAGAGAAAACCCACACGGTCACAGGGAGAACATACAAACTCCATGCAGACAGGACCTGTAGTCAGGATCAAACCCGGGTCTCTAGCGCTGTAAGGCAGCATCTCTACCATCATGGTCTCTCATGCGTCACTGTGCATGGGTCACATGCAGACAGCAGACAGAGGAGATTAGCTTAACTTGGCACCATGTTCAGCATGTACATTGTGGGCCGAAGGGCCTGTTCTTGTGCTGCACCATTCAATGTGCTAATGAGTTCAAATCTATGCTGCTAATTTTTCATCCCACTGCTAATTAGTATAGGGCTCCCTTATCTTACATTGTACACCTCAATTATATCAGTTCCAAAGCACCAACCCCATTGTATCCCTGCATTCCTCACAGCTAACACTTTCCAGTCCGGGTGGCCTTTCTCTGGCTTGTCTTCACCTGATCTAAATGCTTCACCTAAATGGTTTACAATCTGAACAATCATGTTCCTTCAGTCAGCACCTTCGCAGTTCAATACGTCCTGGTCAACATGTGCCTGTCCTCAAACTCTTTACTCATTTGCAAACCATTGATTGGAAAATCCGCCTTAACTAAATCTGGCATTGAAAGCTTGCAACGACCACAAAACTACCGGGTTGTTATAAAAACCGGCCTGACTGACTGATGTTCTTCAGGGAAAAGAAGTTTGCCAATTTTCCCCAGTCTCCAACCTCACCGCAGTGTGTTTGACTTTTAACTGCCGTCTGAAATTGCTGAGCTAACAGTCTGCTGTGGGATCACAAATGCTGGCCTTGCCAATGCTCTCCACATCCCATGCATACATAATTGGACACATTATAAAAGCATAATAACACTTGCAAAGACTCACAGAAGTTTGTGAGATGGTAGTCTTTCTATTCTCAGTCTGAAGCGGGCACATGCTTCCCTGGACACGATGCCATCTGGTACGAGGCACTCCCATGAGGGGAAACATCGACCCATCTGTTCATCCTGTCATCCAAAGAAGTGGTTCAATAAGATCACCGTTCATTCTTCTGAACAACAAGGGCGGCATAGTGGCGCAACAGTCGAGTTACTGCCTCACAGCACCAGAGACCTGGATACCATCCTGACTATGGGTGTTGTCTGTGCAGAGTTTGTACGTTCTCCCTGTAACCGCGTGGGTTTTTCTCCGGGTGCACCAGTTTTCGCCAACATCCCATAGACGTGCAGGTTTGTAGCTCTATAGGCCTCCGTAAATTGCCCTTGGCGTGTAGGGAGTGGGTGCGAAAGTGGATCTAACATAGAATGAGTACGAATGGGTGATCGATGGTCAGCGTGGACTTGGTGGACCGAAGGGCCTGTTTCCACACTGTATCTCTAAACTAAACTAAACAAGTACAGGTCCAATCTGTTGAAAACCGTTTCTGCATTTAACCACTCACCTATTTCCACGTAGCAATTTGTACTAACCAATTACCCATCAACCCACCTGTCTTTTGGATGAGGCAGGAAACTGGAACACTTGTGGAAAACAGAGAACACCATAAATTAGGATTAAACCTTAGCTGCTAGAGCAGTGGATAATTCTACCGCAATGTTATGCAGAACAAGACATTGCATTGAATGGCAACTCACAAGCAAGGTTATTTTGCACTCTTAAAATAGACTTCAGGCAAACAGCACACGAAGAACTCCAAGTTTCCGAAACACCATCGGTAAATACTCCTGCTCATGTCTGTGGGAGCAGAGTAATGGAAAATAACTATTAATCGATTGAAGTTTAGTCAAGACACCATTCAAAGGGACTGTATAATCCAGCAGGAATCAATAGTTAATTCAGTGCAAGTATGATAGAAAACAATTATGTATGCTTGTTCCTGCCACATGAAACTTCTGTTGATCATTTCGTCTTCAAACTTGACAACATTGTCAGTTGTTTTGTTTGAAAATTGTACGTCTCCCCTTTTAAAGTATAGCACAAAGTCTCTTTCAGAACCCTTTGTAATTTTTGGTGACACGACTTCAAAGATATTATTTTCCAATACCAATCTTCCTGGCTGCTCTCCACTGAAAAGACAGGCTTCCTAGAAAATATCACACTAATGACACCTTATTTTGCAGTTGAAACAATAAAGAAACAGGCTTGTTTGGGATTAAGCAAGGATTGTATGCGTGTAACACAAACCTCGAACAACATGTGCGTTCCATTTTTGTTTCTTTCTTTTAGTGTGCTCTATTGAAATTTGACAATGATGGATCATGTCAGAGTGCTGTATGAAAGATAAAGAACTGAGTTATTATGAGAAGTCTAACCTCATCATGTCTTTGTTTCACCTTGGTGTAATTATCCTATTCTTGGAAAGTTAAGAAGCCGCAAAACCATAGAAGAGATACAGAGGTTCTGTTCCTGTTTCTTCAATGCTGGCATTGGTCGGAGATGCTTAGATTTATAGAGCTGTACAACACTGAAGAAGGTCCTTCAGCCCATCTTGTCTAGGCCAACCAAGTTGGCGTACAGAGCTAATCCTATTTGCCTGCTTGTAGCCCGTATCCCTCCATATCCTTCCAACTGGCACGTCTTTTAAAAGCCATATTTTTATCCACTTCTATTATTTCCTCTGGCAGCTCATTCCAGATATGGACCGCCCTCTGAGTTGTCCCTGAGGTACCTCTCAATTACCCCCCCCCCCCCCGACCCCCTCTCACCTTAAGCCTATGGCCTCTAGTTTTAGAATCCTCCACCCTGGGGAAAAAAGGTTGTGAGCGTTCATTTTATCCAGGTCCCCTAAGATCTTGTACACCTCAATAAGGTCACCGCTCAGCCTTCCATGCTCCAAAGAAAAATGTCCCAACCTATCCAGCCTTAACCCAGAATAATTGTATAAGAAACCAAGAACTAGGAGAAGGAATAAAGCCAAACAGCCCCTCGATCTTATTCCAGAAAATAATAAGATCTTGATGGATCTGATCTTGGCCTGAACTCCACTTCCAGGCAATTTTTTTTGTGACTTTTAGTTTAGAGATACAGCATGGAAATAGGTCTTTTGGCCCACCGAGTCCACACCGACCAATGATCACCCATACACCAGTTCCATGTTAACCCAGTTGCACACCCTGCACACTAGGGGCAATTTTACAGAAGCCAATTAACCTTCAAACCCGCACGTCTTTGGAATGTGGGAGGAAACCAGAGCACCAGGAGAAAACTTACACGGTCACAGGGAGAATGTGCAAACACTCACAATCTTCAGGCTCGGAGATCGATAGATGTTTCAATATTAGGGGAGTTCAGGGATATGGAGTTAGTGCTGGTATGAGATGCTGCAGTGAAGGAGAATCTATCATCAAAGATCCCCACCATCCAGGCAATGTCCTCTTCTTTCTACTACAGTCGGGCAGGAGGTACAGAAGCCTGAAGTCCCACACACCACCAGGTCCAGGAACAGCTACTTTCCTACAACCATCAGGTTCTTGAACCAACCCGCACAACCCTAATCCTATCTCGGTAACGGAACACTACGGACGACGTCTTGCACTATCGCGGACTTGCTTTGAGTGTTCTCTGAAGCTCTTCCACCGAGCTGGACTTGTTTCTTCTTCTAATTATGTTTTTGCACTAATGTCTTGTGTTGTTTTGCAAAGCTTTCATTTAGAATTTTATATATGATTTCTATATAATTGTTTGTGTGTGTGTTTGTCTGAGTCCACGTGCGTGCGATGATGCTGCAAGCTAGACTTTCATTGTACCTTTAGACTATAGACGTTAGAGATACAGCGCGGAAACAGGCCCTTTGTCCCGCTGAGTCCACGCCAACTAGCGATCACCCCATACACTAGGGACAATTTTCAAATTTTACCAAAGTCAATTGACCTACAAACCTGCATGTCTTTGCAGTGTGGAGAGGAACTGGAGCACCCAGTCAAAGTCAAAGTCTCTTTGATGTTCAAAGGTCACAGAGGGAATGTACAAACTCTGTAGAATGATCGCTGGATGACGCGGACTCGGTGGGATGAAGGGCTTGTTTCTGCACGGTATCTATAAAGTCTAAAATAAACTATTGTCATGGAATTGGATGCATTGGCATCAGGTGCACCTATAAAATGCACATTGAAGGAAGTTCATGACAAATCGAACTCACTTTTCTCTCTCCAGTGGAGATTTCTCATGGGCAAGTAACAGTCAAGCGCATCACTCAATGAATATTTCATCAAAGTGATGAAGCGTTTTCACTCTAATGAGTTCACCTTCATCATTCAGAGATCAATTATTCCAATACAAATGAACTCCAGCTTGGTGGAAGAGCTTAGGAATACTTCGAGAACACTCAAAGCAAAGAGCTTTTACCTGTGATGTTCAAAGGGAACAATTCTTCAAAATGTGAATTGGTAATTAAGTTTAAAAGTAACCAGAGAAAGCCATGTCATTATTGGTGACAATTGATTTGTTCCCGTCACTGTTAAAGTCTCTTATTGTCCACCTCAGGGGAGATTGCATTGTTTCTGCAACAATATAGTGAAATGAGATGGGAAGATACAGAAGAGATTCTTTAGGGATATATCTGGCTTTGTCTGAGGTCTTTTAAATTTGAACAGTGCTTGTTCTGTGCTGACACTGGAGTGTGCCTATCCACAATTGCTGTTCACCGCCACAAACGGGTTAGAGTTAACGGCGACTTGGCCAAAGCCATGGCTTGCCTTCCTTTATGGCCAAACATTTTATTTCTATTCTGAATTATTCGGAATTATTATTTTGCTTCTGAAGAAGGGTCTCAACCTGAAACGTCACCCATTCCTTCTCTCCAGAGGTGCTGCCTGTCCCGCTGAGTTACTCCAGCATTTTGTGTCAATCTTCGATTTAAACCAACATCTGCAGTTCCTTCCTGCACATTTTCTTTTTATTGATTAATTTTACAGAACGTTATTATAGAGTGATGTGTGCAAACATGCAGTGTGCAAACAGGCACTTCGGCCCAACTTGCCCACACCAACCAATATGTCCCATCTACACTTGTCCCACTTGTCTGCATTTGGCCCAATATTCTTCCAAATCTGTCCTTTGCATGTACCAGTCTAATTGCTTCTTAAATGTTGCGATAGTCCATGCCTCAGCTACCTCGTGGCAGCTTGTTCCATATATTTATTTATTTATTTATTTATTTATTTATTTATTCCGAACAAGTAAAGACATTAAAGACATTGATATTAACAAAATCGAAATTATCAAACAATTGAACATTGCAATCAACATTTACAATTGAGAAGAACAAAATCAAGGTTCCAATGTCCAACTCAGAGTCTATACAAGCTCGAAAAGGAGTGAGAAGAAGAATAACTTATTAAATCTCACCCCTTTTCCCACACTTCTATCGTATTTAAAAATCAATTCCTTACTAATAATAGTACTGCCCTAGGCAATTTCCCATAATACATACAGACACTTATATACATTCAACTATTATGTACATACAATCTTCATATTTGAAGTACCCAACATCAGTGAACAATAGTAAACAAGATAAACATCAACAATAGTAACAAGATAACATCAACGATTGTAAACAAGATAAACATCTTGAAAAAGGTATCCCTCAGATTCCTATAAAATCTTCCCCCCCTTCACCCTCTATGCCCTCTAGTTCTCTTCTCCTTCTCCTTCTCCTTCTCCTTCTCCTTCTCCTTCTCCTTCTCCTTCTCCTTCTTCTTCTTCTTCTTCTTCTTCTTCTTCTTCTTCTTTTTGCGTATGGCGTGCACAGCCTAAAGTTGTGGGACAACTTGTTTTATTTGATCTTATTTGATTGTGCACGCCAGGTTGATTGCATTCGTCGAAACAGGGCGGACCACGTGAAGTCATTTGAAGTAGAGTTGGTGGATCTGAACCTGGCTGTGTGCAGAAGAATTTTCAGTTATTTTGATGAGTGACACATTTGCTGTGTTAAGGGGCTGTCCCACTTGGGCGACCTGATTGGCGAGTTTAGAAGAGTTTGAAAAAATGACATGTTGAAGACCTCCTTCGACCTTGTAGAAGACCTCCTTCGACTATGTTGAAGACCTCCTTCGACTATGTTGAAGACTAGCTACGACTAGCTACGACTAACTTCGGGAAAATTGGACATCGAATAGTGGAGAGTGAAGACGACCTCCTTCGATCTCCTTCGACCTCCCTTCGACTATGATGAAGACTATCTATGACTACCTTCGACTACCCTCGATTACCTGCGACTAACATGCCGACCTACTACGACTAAACCTACAGTAAAAAATGTATCGATTTTTTCCATGGCAACCTTTTTTTACTTTTAACATATTGAAAATAACGCCACGACCTAGCTGAGGCCTTGAGTACGCGGAGACCACTCGAGCATGAAGGAGAGTTACGAAGACCTCCTACGACCTCGTGTCGACCATGCTGCGAGTATGAGTCGAGGGCAAACTCGCCAGAACTTGCGGATTAGGTCGCCCAAGTGGGACAGGCCCTTCACAACTTGTAATGTGAGTCGTGATATATGTTTTCAAAATGTTGGTATCATTTGTGTAATAATATTTGTGTTGAATTTGCAATAGAAACATTTTTTACTTTGGACCCT
Source organism: Malacoraja senta (assembly GCA_038087875.1). Lineage (NCBI taxonomy): Eukaryota > Metazoa > Chordata > Chondrichthyes > Rajiformes > Rajidae > Malacoraja > Malacoraja senta. The sequence continues at coordinate 19,674,832 of CM075988.1, forward strand.
GATTTGAGAGGACAGTGAAGGCATAACTTGCATATCACTTTCTATATCATCCCATAACACTTTACAGCTGGAGGTATTCTTAGAACGGCACAGTGGTGTATCAGTCAGTACCTGCTGCCTCACAGCTCCAGCTAACTAGGTTTGATACAATTTTCTGATGCTGGATTTGTGGAGTTTGCCTGTTCTCCCTGTGGCCACGCAGACTTCCATGAACATATCTGTTTGTTTTCTTCCCACATTCCAAAGCAATACTGATTGATTACAGTAAATTACCCCAGGTGTGGGTGGTTTAGTTTAGGGTTAGGGATACACCGCAAGCCTAGTGCATTTCATGTGACACATATAAATTAATGGGTAAACTCACGTTGGCATCCACTTACAGCACCAGAGACCCGGGTTCGATCCTGACCATGGGTGCTATCTGTCTGACGTTTGCACATTCTTCCTGTGACCGTGTGGGTTTTCTCCGGGTGCTCCGGTTTCTCCCCACATTCCAAAGATGTGCAGGTTTGTAGGTTAATTGGCTTCTGTAATATTGCCCCTAGTGTGTGGGCTGCAAAACTGGGATAACATAGAACTAGTGTATGGGTGATCATTGGTCGGCATGGACTCAGTGGGCCGAAGGGTTTGTTGTCATGCTATATCTCTAAACTAAACCAAACTAAAAACTCTCCCACCCGAACTGTTCCACTCAGAAACGTTGCTCAAGCAACCAAATGCCAACCAGGCTGGTAATCAGCAATCCCAACATAGCCAGTTTTCTCTATTTCCCTGTGCACCTAAAAAAAATAACGGTTCAGGGTCCAATGATGACATTCCTATTAAATATTGATGACTTTGCGATCAACAATTGTGCTGTTATTTTAAGGCCCAATTTGATGCCTGTGAGCAAATTCACAATGACATCTTGAAGATTTTCTTCTTAGATAACTTCTTTAGCCAGAATCCAAAATTTCTGATTACACGAGTGTATTTTTTCTTATCATTGCTCAAGTTCAATTTTCTACTTCTTCCAACTATTTCATTCCAACTCCATTATGAAGGTCAGGGAATTATTTCAATTTACTGAGGTGACAATTTTGTGGATTTTCAATTCATCACAGTGGTCAAACACAGAGCTGACAGTAAACAAATATTTAGTTTGACTTTAAAGTGTGAAGTCTTGTCTCCTTGTTGTGCCTCTCAAGACCAATGGAAAAAAAGAAAGTAAGAGTGGAATCCATCCATTCCTTAGAGTACCGCCCTGCAGATGAATGCGATCGTGGATAATCATCCAAACATATTCATTGATCCTGCTTTCTTCCCACACCACATGATCTATTAGCCTTGATCTATAAATATATCTAATTTATTTCCATGCCTCATCATCCTTTATTATTTGTCCTTCCACCACAAGAATCAGTCTAGTCAACTTTTGCATCTTCAGATAAAGAATCCAGAAATGGACTGAAGTGTGCTTGAAGGTTTTGTATAATTGCAGCAAGACATCTCTCCTCTTATACTTACCATCTCTTGGATCTCCTATCTCCCTCATTGGAGACCCTCGGACTATCTTTAATCGGACTTTATCTTGCACTAAACGTTATTCCCTTTGTTCTGTACGCTCTGGACCGTAATCATGATTGTAATCATGTATAGTCTTTCTGCTAAGCTTTTCACTGTACCTCGGTACATGTGACACAGAACTAAACCAAACTAACATAACCTAAACTAAACTAAACTTGAATCCTGCTGCTGTGAAGACTAACACTTGCCTTATTATTCAGCCACTGCAGCTCTGTTTAATATTTCAGGTCCATGGTCTGTCAAAACTGTTCCGACATAGGTTCTTGCATCTGAGACATTAGCACTGTTTCTCTTTCCACAGATGCTGCCTGACCTGCTGAGAGTTTGCAGCATTTTCCGTTTTCATTCCACGGTTCATGCCACCATGCTGATGAACACTGTCTGGTGCCATGGCCAAAAAAACATGGTCTGGCTCGATGGCAATAAACTCTCTGCTACCATGGCGATAATCACCGTCTGTTACTATGGCGACAAATAAATACTGTCCACTACCATGGCGATGAACACATTATAACACCATGTAAATACAGTAGGTGCCTCTGAAACAAGTTAGAAAAATATTAATGATAGACACAAAATCCTGGCGTAACTCAGTGAGGCAGGCAGCATTCCTGGAGAAATAGGATACATGACATTTCGAGTGGCTGCCTCGTCAACAGTCTGTCTCGTCCCTTTCTTCTTTGTTGTTTTTTAGTATGTGCTGGAGGTATGTTTTAGTGCTCTTTAGCTTTGTTATATGTGGGGGGTGGGTTGGGGGAAACTTTTTTTAAATCTCTTATCCGTACTACGGCCTAACATCGTGGAGCTGGCGGGCTCTTGCTGGGGACCGACTTCGGGAGCCTGCAGGACTTAACATCGTGGAGCTGGCGATCCCTGTCTGGGATCGACCTTGGAGCTCCAACCTTGGAGGTCTGCAGACTTTAGCATCATGGAGCTCGTGGTCCCTTGGGCTAGGGACCGACTTTGGGAGCTTCGACTGCCCCGACCGCGCGAGAATAAAGAGGGAAGAAGGTTGGACTTTATTGCCTTCCATTACAGTGAGGAATGTGGGGATCCGCTGTGGTGGATGTTTATGTTAACTTTTATGTAGTTGTGTGTCTTGTTGCTTTTTTTTAGTATGGCTGTAAGGTAAATCGTATTTCACCGTACCTTAATTGGTACACGTGACAATAAAATACCTTTGAACCTTTGAGGATGTGCTTTGAACAACTCAAACTGTAAATACAGCAAAAGGTAGAGTTTGTGCAGCTGTGTAGTTTAACTGATGGTACACAAAAATGCTGGAGAAACTCAGCGGGTGCAGCAGCATCTATGGAGCGAAGGAAATAGGTAACGTTTCGGGCCGAAACCCTTCTTCAGACTGCTTTTTTTTTTTTTTTTTGGGTAAGGATGTGGTCGTAGAGTTGGAGGGCAGGGGGGATCACAGAGATGGGGCAGTTAGAGAGTTGGGTGTGGAACAGTCTCCGGAGAGAGGAGAACTTCTTCAAAGTAGGCATACCTTGACGAGATTTCGCAGTGGAGTAGACAAAGTGTTAAAGAAGGAACTGCAGATGCTGGAAAATCGAAGGTACACAAAAATGCTGGAGAAACTCAGCGGGTGCAGCAGCATCTATGGAGCGAAGGAAATAGGTAACGTTTCGGGCCGAAACCCTTCTTCAGACTGGGTTTAACTGATTATTCTTCAAGATGTTTTGATGTAACACTCGCATGGCTGCACGTTTCTGTTGATTGCATCTTGTTTGATTATTGATTAATTAAGCATGAAACAGTTAATCAGCTGTCGATGCCCCCAATGTTATCAGTGATGTTGAAATCATCCATAAACGTGTCGCCAAGGATCAGAGATGTGAAAAGCAGCATCTTCGCATACACCCAACAGTCTGCAGACACAACATCCAAGCAAATGACCCATTGTCAAGGAAAAGGCGCTCAGACCAATCTGATCCAACTTCACTGCAGTATATGGGGTGAACGCACAGTCTATTTCCCAGGGTAGGCGATTCAGAAACTAGAAGAAAGGTTTAAGGTGACAGGGGTATGAGTTTGCATTTTAAGTTTACAGACAAGCACCTGACTACAGGTGCTTGTCTGTACGGAGTTTAGACGTTCTCCCTGTGACCCTTGGGTTTTCCCCAGGTGCTCCGGTTTCCTCCCACATTCCAAACACGTGCGGGTTTGTAGGTTAATTGGCTCCGGTAAAGATTGTCCCGAGTGTGCAGGATAGTGCTAGTGTACGGGTGTCGCTGGTCAGCGTGGACATGGTGGGCCGAAGGGCCTGTTTCCAAACTGTATCACTCAACTAAACTATTGCTAGAAGACCATTGATTCAGTCAAAGCCATCCTTTGGTCGGCCCAAAACATGGTCTTCCTGTACAGTGAGATGCCCGTGAGGGAAATCTGCTTCCCGGCACATTGCAGGATGCTCAGTGAAGCTCAGTGCATCCGACACAAAGGCTTTGTGTGGAAGGACTGCACTCCAAGGTCCCTCTGCCTCTCGACATTGAAGGCTAAGCCCTGTGAAGAAACACTTGTACTTTGTATAATCCCAGGAGGCCACATAACTAGCAATGATATTCTGTAGACAAAATATGCTTGCACTACCAATGCATAGACCCCAAAGCAATATGATGCTATATTTTTATTATTGTCATGTATATCGAGATACACTGATGAACTTTGTTTGCAGGCCATCCAGTCAAAATCATGCTTAAAAGTAACAGGTGGAAAGTTTAAAAAAGATGGGTGAGAAAATATTTTTACACAGAGGGTGTAGGGTGTCTGGAACTCACTGCCAAGTGTGGTGGTAGAGGCAGATACGATAGTGGTGTTTCAAAGTCTTTTAGATAGCACATGGATATGTAGGGAATGAAGGGATATAGATCACATGCAAGTTGTGGAGATTATTTTATCATGGCATCGTGTTCAGCACAGTCATTGTGGGCCAAAGGGCCTGTTCCTGTGCTGTCCTTTCCTAAGTTCTATGTTCTGTATCCCGACCTGCACTCCCCCTCACCACTTAATGCTCCCGGATTGTAATCATTCACCGGAACAGATGTGTTGTGATCGAATTTTCGAATTGCCTTGAAGACAGAATGGAAGGATTGCAGGGAGCTGGAATGGACAGTGCCGACCAGACTGCGGCGATGCTGTAGTCAGCATGATTGCACTCTTATAACAAGGAAAAGTGTCTAAAGAGTGAAGTGTTACTTCATGGAGAGCTGTTGCAGGTCAGAGAGTACGTTCTCCTCTGAATTCCTTTGTCAACACAATTAACCAGTGAAATTGCTTTTAATCCTTACCCACTCAATATTGATTACATAAAGAGTTCTGCCACTGACTTCAGTCGAGATAGTTTTATTGACCTTCATTTCAACCTAAAATGTAAATGTTTCTGTAAACTTCATTTCCCTCTTCTGGAAGGCTGAGAATTCAGAGGCGGCCAATATTAATGGGTCTGTTGCTCTGAATCCCAAACCCTTTACTCACAACGTCTGTGGCCAACATGATGCCAAGATAAACTCATCTCTTCTGCCTGCATGTGATCCATATCCCTCCATTCCCTAGATATCCATGTGCTATCTAAGAGTCTCTTAAATGCCACTATTGTATCTGCCTCCACCACCACCCCTGGGCAAGAAACCTGGACTTTCCTTGCAGTGGGGTCATGGAGGCATGGGGGATAAAGACTCTGTGCATTTGCCCTATCTATTCCCCTTACAATTTTATACACAAGATCACCCCTCAGCCTCCTGCGCTCCAAGGAATAAAGTCCAGGCCTACCCAACTTCTCCCTACAGCTCAGGCTCTCGTGTCCTGGCAATATCCTCGTAAACCTTCTTTGTATCCTTTCTAACTTGATGGCATCCGTCTCAGAACAGGGTGACCAAAACTGAACACAATACTCCAAATGTCTTGTACGATTGTAATATATCATCCCAACTTCTATACTCAGTTGCACACAAAATGCAGGAGTCATTCAGTGGGACAGGCAGCATCTCTGGTAAAAATAGGTAGGTGCAATTTTTAAGAACGGGACCCTTCTTCATACTTCGTCAAATAGGTCCTGATTCGAAATGCCACATTCATTTTCTCCAGTGATGCTGCCAGACCCGCTGAGTTACTCAAGCATTTTGTGTCTATTTTTTATATAAACCAGCATCTGCAGTTCCTTTATATTACACTCTACACTCAGTTCCCTGACTATAATTTGATATTTTTCCATTACTGGTTTTGCTTCGAGGGTGCTCAGAGGAAATGTTACGATGTAATGATTCAAGGAGCAAGAGCGAATAATGTTGTGAGTGAGTGGGTCTGGTCAATTGTGACAGAGTGGAGCTACAGTGTAACAAGTGCATCAACCAGCCCCGCTCCGAGGCTGGTGTGTTGTACCTGCTGGGACATTACAGCCTCAAACACATTGCTCTGTAGTTCAAATGATTTCGACTTAAACACCAGCAAATGTTAACATTATGGACAAAATGGCAAAGAAGAATAAATTGGGTTTCAACCCCATAAAACCAGTTGGCTGATATTTCTAAAGAGGATTTTTTGCCTTTGGTCAAGTTTAAGATATTTACTGGTAGAAATGTATCTCTGGTTGTTAATGCTAAATGGCATCAGATCGTCACTGTCTGCTGTGTCTACTCCATGAATGGCAACATCTGTGAGGGAATGATTAGGTTTAGGATTAGGTTTAGGTTTATTATTGTCACAGGTTAGAGGCCTGGCAGGCAGTTGGCGATCGTGCCATTGCGAGTTCTGTGGAGAATTCCCCTTTAATAGGGACCTGAGGAGCAACCTTTCACACTAAGAATGGTGGGTATATGGAACGAATTGCCAGAGGAGGTAGTCGAGGCAGGTACCATCATAACATTTAAAAAACATTAGGACAGGTACATGGATTGGATAGGTTTAGAGAGATGAGGGCCAAATGCAGGCAGGTGGGACTAGTGTAGATGGGGCATGTTGGTCAGCTTGGGCTCGTTGGGCTGAATGGCCTGATTCCACGCTGAATGACTCTATGACTCTAAAAACAGTTCGAGGTTGAACGGGCAACTGGCACAGAGACCTCAACAACGAAGGACAATGAGGACTTCACCCTGGCCCAGGGGCGATCTATGGCTGTGCAGCCTCCTTGCAGTCTTGAAGGCACCTTCTCCTTTCCTCCTCAGTGTTGTTCATGTAAAACTGATTAGCAAAATCCCAGTGCTGTGTGCTACATTAGTTAATCTTCCATCACCAGATGCCGCTTGAATCTCTAATTTAATTACTATAGCAGGTCGCAACCGTTTTAATTCATTAATTTCAAGCCAATTTATAATTTGATGGTAATTTGAAGTATGTAAACAACTTTGCATTTTTAAAACACGGCTTGTAACACCGGTTCATGCCAAGAAAAGGCAAAGAGCTTAGAGTTGCCTTGGGCAGCAGTGGATTAATTTATATGCAATTCTTATTATTATTTTAGCAGCAAATTAACCATTTAGTACAATTTCAAAACATGCTTGGTTCATGAGCAAGAAAATTATAAAGAAATTGGATTAAAAATATCCCAATTTAACCTGTTATCGATTTCATGAAGTTAACTCGAAGAAGAAAACGAATGCACCATAATCTAAGGTGTTGCAGGAGGAAGCACCTTGTGAGTTGTATGTGGCACAAAGAGTTTAAATGACTCTTGTGCAAGACGATATCTCAGACAGTGTACACTCTCCCTAGACTCAGAGATTCTCCCCCAATGAAACCGTAGGTTGGACAGGCACGCACTATTCTCTGGGTTAAAACTTGCTCTGCACACCTCCTTTAAAATTACCCCTCTCACCTTAAACCTTGAGCGGCGCAGCGGTAGAGTTGCTGCCTTACAGCGCCCAACACCCGGGTTTGATCTTGACAATGCCTGCTATCTGTACGGAGTTTGTACATTCTCCCTGTGACTGCATGTGTTTTCTCCGGGTGCTCCGATTTCCTCCCACACTCCAAACATGTTCAGGTTTGTCGGTTAATTGGCTTCTGTAAATTGTAAATTGCCCGTTGTGTGTAGGATAGTGCTAGTGTACGGGTGGTCGCTGGTCGACGTGGACTCAGTGAGCCAAAGAGCCTGTTTCCATGCTGTATCTCTAAAATCTAGGTAAAGTATAAAGTCTATGTCTTCCTAGTATTGTGATTTCCACCCTGGGAAAAAAAGATTCTGACTGTCTACCCTATCTATGCCTCTCATACTTTTACATATTTCTATCAGGTCCTCTCAAGCGCCGATGCTCCAGAGAAAACAATCCAAGTTTGTCCAACCTCCTTCTAGCTAATCCTCTTTAATCCTGGCAGCATTCTGATAAACCTCTTCTGCACACACTGCAAAGCTCACTCAGGCTGCCAAATTCATTGGCATGGACAAGGTGATTTGAAGGGACTGTTTTGGTTCTGTACAGTGTGTCTTTCTCCTCCCTGCAATGGGGCGACCAGACCAGTGCATAACACCACAAATGCAATCCAATCTCAGCTCCATGAAGCTGCAACCTGACTCCCCGACTCCCACGCTCAATGCCCCATCGATGAAGATACCTTGCAGAGAAGGAGGTGGGTGGAATGCACTGTGTGTCCATGACAAGATGGGCGTGATAGGTAATGGGTTCTTGATTAGTACGGGCGTCAGGGGTTGGGGTTATGGGGAGAAGGCAGGAGAATGGAGTTAGGAGGGAGAGATAGATCAGCCATGATTGAATGGCGGAGTAGAATAGGTGGGCCAAATGGCATAATTCTGCTCCTATCACTTATGAACATGACCTTATAATGGAGAGTTAGGGCCAAGGGAGATTAAATTAATCAAACAAACTGCACCTGGACTTCACAATGGCAGGTGTACCATTCACACAAATGCGTCCACTTTCCCTTCCACTGAATTCCAACGATTCCTGGGAGAGAGTGTTGGAATTTACATTATTAATTAGAATTTACATTATAATTTGTATTCTTATAAATATAAATTGCTAAATTTATGTTGGTTTAATAATTGAAATTAGCATTAATTTGTAAAGCAATTTGTATGTTAACTCAAACAACGAGCTGTTGCTCGAGTCAAAAGTCCAGACCGTTACTCAGACTCCGGAAGCAATTATGACTTGAAAAATGACTGTACGGTCCAGAAAAACACACTTCATTGGTATTTCGATTATTCCTGTCACATGCATCAAGATATAGTGGAAAGCTTTGTTTGCATGCAACCTTGTCAAATCATATAACAGTCATCAAGTCATACGGCACAGAAACAGGTCCTTCGGCCCAGGACATCCATGCCAACAAAGATGCCCCATTGAAGCTAGTCCATTTGGCCCATATCCCTCTAAACAATTTCTATCCATGTAGCTGTCCAAATGTATTTTAACTGCTGTTATAGTACCTGCCTCAACTACCTCCTTTGGTTCCATATACCCACTCCCCTCTGAATGAAAAAGTTGCACCTCAGGTTCCTATAAAATCTTTCCCCTCTCACCGTAAACCCATGTCCCTGAGCTCTTGATCCCCCTACCCTGCGTAAAAGACTTTGCATTAGCGTTATCAATAACCAATCGCGGTTTTTTACACCTCTACAAGATCACTGTCTCGCCTCCTACGCTCCAAGGAATAAAGTCTTAGCTTGTCCAATCTCTCTCAGTAGCTCAGGTCGCCATCCTGGTAACATGCTCCTAAATCTTCTCTGCACTCTTTCCAGATTAATGACATCCTTCTCATAGTAGGTTGAACCAAACTGAACAAAATACTCTAAATGCGGCCTCACTAAAGTCTTGTACAATTTTAACATAACATCCCAACTTCTATAATCAATACCTTGATGGATGAAGGCCATTCTAAGCCATCTTGACTGTCCTACCTGCCTGTGACACCACTGTGAGGGAACTGTGTACCTGTACTCCTATATCTCTCTGCTCTGCTACAGCACACCCAGGGCCCTGCCACCCTCTGTGAAGGTCCCACCCTGGTTTGACTTCCCAAAATGAAACACCTCACACTTATCTGTATTAAGCTCCATTAACCACTCTTCAGCCCACTTGCCCAGCTGATCTAGATCCTGCTGTAATTTTTGATAATCATATTCACTGTGTACACTATCCCCAATATTAGTGTGAAACAAAACCCGTGGTCCCTAGTCCAACCTAGACTGTTCATAGTTTGTAGTATTCAAGTGCCTGATGGTTACTGCGAAGAAGCTATTCCTGAACCTGGAGGTCACGATTTTCAGAATCTTATACCTTCTTCCCAATGGCAGGAGTGAAATGAGAGCATGGCCAGGGTGGAACGGGTCCTTGTTGATGTTGGCTGCCTTTTTGGGGCAGTGCCTCCTATTGGTCCCTTTGATGGTGGGGTGGTCAGTACCAGTGATGGGCCAGGCAGTATTGACCATTTTTGGAATCTCCTTTGGCCTTGCGCATTCTAGTTGCTGAACCAGTTGCTGTGATGCATCTGGTCAATTAGCTCTCTACCATACTCTTTTGGAAGGTCTAGAGTTTATTCGTCGACCTGCCGAGTCTCACTGACATCAAGTCTGGGGCAACTTCAGTAACAGTACATCATCAAACAGGGTGAGTAGGCCAATCAAACATCATGCACAACAACCAGGCAGTTAAATGAAGCACTGGTGCCCAATGCAAAACCCACAGATGATGGAAGTCTGAAGTAACAACTGAAAATCATAGGTCAGGCGGATTCTTTAGAGAGAAAACAGAATTAACATTACTGATATGTAAAATCTATTCGAGGTCGTTAGATATAGGTTTAGGTTATTATTGTCACGTGTACCGAGGCACAGTGCAATGCTTTGTTTTGCATGCTGTCCAATTAGATCAGGTAATACAATCAATAAATACAATCAAGCAAAACTCAAGTACAATAGGCACAGCAAAGGGGAAGAATATAGTTCAGAGTGCAGAATATAGTTCTCAGCATTGCAGCGCACACAGTTCCACAAAGTCCAATGTCCAGTGGGGTAGAGGTGAATTGGACTGTAACCCAGTTTATGGCAGGACCGTTCAGAAGCCTGATAGCAGAGAAGAAGCTGTAACTGATGCTTTCATGCTTTTGTATCTTCTGCCCAACAAGAGCAGGGAGAAGAAGGAATGACCAGAGTGGGACAAGTCTTTCATTATGTTGGCTGCTTTTCTGAGGCCGCGCAATGTATAGATGGAGTCAATGGCAGAGATTCTGGTCTGTGTGTATTTTCAATCATTGGGACATTCACATGGGATTGGAGCAGAAGCTGAAATCAGGAGACTTACCCAAAAAAAAAAAAAAAAAAGACCTTTTCTTTTTTACCTTGGAGTTTGTAATCGGTATGCTGAGAGAATGATATTTTTCAAGGCAAAAGAATCTTCCAGCAGTAATTATGGCTGAATACATTGTTAAAACTGCCTTCACATAACAATTAACAAGGCAAAACTCTTCACTTCCTGTAAGATACTTCCTGTTTTACGGTGAGAATGTAAAGTTGAACTTCACATCACATCATTAATTCGGCGTTGACTGCATCGGTGGAGACCATGACAGGAATTAGGTATTGCTGACTATAGCCTCTGCTTTCTGTGCATTTACAGGCTCGAGAAATACAGTAGCTGTCAGCTTAAGAGTAATGATGGGAAAAGCTGGCAGATTGTCCTTCATTTTAACTTCAAGAACTGGCCAGGACCTTTATAAAAACAACATTTTAAGATTATGGTTTTGCAAATTGCCAAGAACACTTTCTCTTTCACGAGTTCTGCAAAGGAGCATTAAATTAATGGGATTCATCGAGTGCTTTTCCCATTTCCAATACAGTGAATCTGAAATAACCCGTTAAATACACTTCCCGGTGATAAAATGGCATTTCATGAAACACCAGTTTCCACAGGTGAATCCATTATTTAAATTGTAAAGAACTTCAATTGCAGCAAGAATATTTCTCAGCTGAAATATGCAGAGAAATTTGCAGTAGGCTGGTGCGTGGATGGCTCTGCAGATTCTTATCATCCACAAATAAAAAATGTAAGTCAAGCCAGCATAAGGATTTGTGGCCCAATGTGTAAATGATCTGATGTAAACACCCAGCTGTGAGGTGAACAACTTCCATACTTTCATCGAATGAGCAAGAAATCGCAGAGAGTTGTAGATGTAGACTAGTCCATCACACAGAGCAGTCTTGCCACCATTGTCCCGCACCGGACAATCCTACTTCTCCCTGCTCCCGTCGGGCAGAAGATTCTGAAGCTTGAAAGCGCGCGCTTCTGAATGGTCCTTTCATCCCCTAGGGTAATGTTCAAATCACCTTTACGCTATTGTGGACATTGGACTTTGTTTATGGAACTGATGCGCTACAATGCTGAGAATTATATTCTGCACTCGGTACCTTCCTCTTTGCTCTATCTATTGTACTTGAATTTTGCTGGATCATATTTATACATTGTATTAAATGATTTGTGTAGGAAGGAACTGCAGATGCTGGTTTAAACCGAAGATAGACATTTGATTGGATAGCATGCAAAATAATGTACTGTAGCGGCGCCACCTAGCGCACGCAGATATCGAACCCACCGTTCGGAAGCCGCGGTCACATGATTCGGGAGGGGCCGTTGTTTTCGCGCGGTTTTCCCTTGGCGCGCGTTAGTTCAGTGCTGACCACCGATGTGGGTAGACGTGTTTGACAAACCTGTATACTGCAACTTACTTTCGAATAAAGTTTTTGGTTGAAAACTTCAGTAGTCGTTTCTCAAACCGCCAAAGTACCTCGATACACGTGATAATAATAAACCTAAACCTAAGATGTCACCGAAAGCGTGAAGAGAATCTACATGCTAATGGAAGCAAGACAAAGGTTTGATGAAATGCTCAATAGTGGGTCAAATTGGAACTTTAAGAATCTCAACATCATCCTAAACAGAGCAGCAGGCAAGTTCAATATTAGTTTTTGTTCTTTGGTTGCATTAAGGGCTTCGGTTTTGCACAATTATGGTTACCTAGTATTATGATTATTAATTTGTTGTTATTATTGATTATTATATATTTAACTATGTGTTATTGCATTATGTTGTGAATCTGTGGAATTCTATGCCTCAGAAGGCAGTGGAGGCCGATTCTCTGGATGCTTTCAAAAGAGAGTTAGATAGAGCTCTTAAAGATAGTGGAGTCAAGGGATATGTGGAGAAGGCAGGAAGGGGAGTACTGATTGTGGATGATCAGCCATGATCACAGTGAATGGCTCAAAGGGCCGAATGGCCTACTCCTACACCTATTATCTAATGTCTATTGTCTATTATAGGCCTGTTAAACCTGGGTTTACTCTAGGTGCTCCGGTTTCCACCCACATCCCAAAGACGTGTGGGTTTGTACGTTATTTGGCCTCTGCAAATTGCCCCCAGTGTGTAGGGAGTGGATGAGGAAACCGGAACAGGCAGCATCTCTGGAGAGAAGGAATGGTTCGAGACCCTTCTTCGGACCCTTCTCTTCAGAGATGCTGCATGTCCCACTGTGTTACTCCAGCTTTTAGTGTCTATCTTCGGTTTAAACCAGTATCTGCAATTCCTGCCTACACACACGTTCTAACACTCTAACAGGATTTCAATGGGAAGCTCTCAGCAGCAATATTCAGCAATAATTCAATTGTGTTTACCAAAGGATCCATCCACTGAGTCCTTCTATGGATGGATTTATGATAGTTGATGCATAATTTAACTTAAATATTTATATTCTCCCATTATTTATTTTCCAGGCCCTGGGCTTTACTTGAGAGAGCGATGGAAAGTCATCTCTGTGACCTGCCGCAGTCCTTGGGGTGAATGTACTTCCACTCCACAGTTGGGGAGGAAGGTCAAGAATTCAGAACCAGCAACAGTCAATATTCAAAATCATAATCTTGTACCCACAACAGTCCACCTTTTGTTGCTACTATCTGCACGGTTTACATCTTGGATGTTTAAATCAGAGGATCATACAAAATTTAAGACATAGAAGCAGCCAAGTTTGCTCATCAAGACCAAGCCAGTCACAGTCATACAGCTGTACAGCACAAAAACAGGCCCTTTGGCCCACCTTGTCCATGCTGACCAAGTTAGCATACTGGACTGGCACACTGGCATTTGGTCCATAGCCCTCTGAACCCTTCCTTGAATCCTGGAAACACAGATAGGTGCGACAAGTGTAGATGGGGCATGTTGGTCGGAGTAGGCAAGTTGGGCCTGTTCTATGCCTCATGACTCTGTGGGTATCATGATCCCAATAGCTTCCATCAACTCTCACATCTGACAGTTGCAACACTTCACATACCCTGCCATGCCTTCACTAGAATAATTATTTATCTAATTCCATCACTAGTATCCTTAGGTATCTCACCAAAGCCACTTACTCATCAAAGTCTGCTCTCTGTGCCCTCTGCGTTGTGCGCTAAATATGCATCATGCTTTTAGTTCTTAGCTAGCAATTTATTTGTGTCGCCTGAGCTCGATGAACACATTCTGGTTTGTTACCCAGTGAACGGAAGTCAAAGTTCCAAAACTGCAAAATTAAGAAGCCTCAAGTTTAGATCTGAATTAATAAAAAATGTACAAAATGTATAAACTCACCCCCTTACCGAAGTCCTCGCTCTATGGATGTTGCACTTCGGGGACCTCGTGTTCAGACGAAACCAGGTACTGCTCAAAATTCAACGATAATGCCCCATGCTGAAGTTGAAGTTGTGTCCCGAGGTACTGTGAAAACCTATTTGTTGCATACTAACCAGTCAGCGGAAAGACAATGCATGATTACAATCGAGCCATTCACAGTGTGTAGTTTCACGATAAAGGGAATAACCGTCAGTGCAAGATAAAGTCCAGTGAAGACATATTAAAGATAGTCCGAGGGTCTCCAATGAGGTAGATGGTAGCTCAGGACCTCTCTCTAGTTGTTGATAGAGTGGTTCTGGTGCCCGATAACAGCTGGGAAGAAAATGTCCCTGAATCTGGAGGGGTGTGTTTTCACACTTCTGTACCAGTTGGCAGGCGGTGGTGGTGGGGTGTCTGTAAACAAACAGTAGAAGTCCGGGAATCCAGATGACGGAAGAAGGGTCTCAACCCGAAACGTCACCTATTTCTTTTCCCCTAGGTTGCTGTGTGACCCGTTGAGTTACTCCAGCTTTTTGTGTCTAACTTATAGTTACAATTTATGAGTTGACGCAACCAATAACTCATGACTAATGAGGTCAAGTGGTGAGATATGTTTTCTGCTGTAAGCGCCGTTGAAGATTATGTCTATGGTTATTTCTGTCCATCAAAATGAATAGTGGTCACCTGGGACATCCCAGTGAACATTGCCACTTACCGCGTAACAGAGAGGCCTCGTTCTTCATTATGTTTCCCCTTTATGTCACAAAATTAAGTCGACAAAAAATTGCCCATGTTAACGATCGATGCAACACAGTTCTGGTGTACAGACAACGACACCATCAATCTTTTTCGGTTGTCATTATAAAGTTATCTCCGAGTTGCTCATAAGCATTAACGCATTGCAAGAGATGAGGCTCGCAGATTCTCTTGCTTCAAGAGCAGGGAAACTTTGGATAACTGGCAGAAGTGGTAAAACGTCGTTGGATGCTGGGAATACTCGGAGGGTCAAGAGGCACACTGATGATGGGGCCACTGGACTTCTTTAAAAAAAACTCATCTGATTCACTTTAGCTCAGTGAAGGAGGACTTTGACCATTACGTGACCCGTATGCACCAGTGTAGTTGACCTTGAGTTGCTTACTGAGATGACAGAGTACTTCACTCACTCCAATGGGCCATTTAAGGCAGACACCATCTCCTGTACACGAATTAACATGTGCAAATGTGTGAGGTTGGGGTGAAGTTAGTTAGGGGACAATGTCCAATGTCAGAACAACCTGTGTGGCGGCAGCGTGGCACAGCTGGTAGAACCGCTGCCCCACAGCGCCAGAGATCCAGGCTCGATCCTGACCTTAGGTGCTGTCTGTGTGGAGTTTGCATCTTCTCCCTGTGACCACGTGGATTTCCACTGGGTGCTCCGGTTTCCTCCAACATCCCAAAGCCGCATGGGTTTGTACGTGGATTGGCCCTCTGTAAATTGCCCCAGTGCGTAGGGATGGAAGCAAATGTGGGATAACAGAGAACTGGTGTGAATGGGTGATCGATGGTTGGCATGGACCCAGTGAGCTGAAGGGCCTGTTTCCATTCTGTATCTCTAAACTAAACTAAACTAAGCCTCATATTGCTGGAGAAACATATTATCCTATGCAGAACTAAGGATGGCAGGAGAATTGCTCTTCCTGTTTCTCAAATATTTCATAGAGACATACAACATGGAAACAGGCCTTTCGGCCCAACTCATCCATGCTGACCAAGATGCCCGATCCAACCTAGTCCTTTTGTCCTGCATTTGGCTCATATCCCTCTAAACCTTTCCTATCCATGAATCTGTCCAAATGTCTTTAAATGTTGTTATTGTTGTTGGCTCAAATGTTGGTTATGGTAGCCATGATCACATTGAATGGCGGTGCTGGCTCGAAGGGCCGAAGGGCCGAATGGCCTACTCCTGCACCTTTTGTCTATTGTCTATTGTCAACTATTGCCTCTGGCAGCCCGTTTCATATCCCCACCACATGCCCCGAGACAACTTTGTCCTCCAAGGTACATCCAACATTGACTGCAGATGTAACATTTTCAAGGTTCACACTGTTTAGCTTGTTTAAGCATTGGCCGTACATTGACTTATTCTGTGATAATAGTCAGCTCTCCGCTGCTTAGATACACAGACACAGATCAATATTTCATTTTGATGGTATTGTTAGAACTGACATAAGAAATAACTCACAAGAATTGTGCCCATCCCATGAACGTGCAATAGGGTTGATTATGTGTTGGCCAATGATCCTGAGATAATCAAACACCATGTTGAAATCCCATCATTCATGGCAGTCGTGTTGACGTGTGACACAATGATCCGTTCCTGTGGTGTTTGTCTCAGTAACTGTAACCTGGCAGTTCTCTTCCTCAGGAATAAACCTACTTCAATTAAACTTGAAACCCACTAGCGTGCGTGCAACTAATCCTGAACGGCAATTGATTAGGTTTACAAGTGACAAATCTTATTTCAGGCACATTTCAATTAAACACTTTTAATTTTATGCACGTTTTAACCAAATCTTTCACGTCCTTCACATCTTGTCTGTAAATCTTCAGATTTGTTCTACTTCATAATGCTGCAGCAACAAATAACTCACTTGTAACTGCCATTCCTCCTACCTACCACACACTAAATACGTGACAAACTAAAGTGTGTATTGAACTCCATTTCCATTCCACTGAAGCCTACAGAACAATAGTTTACAAGTTCCTGCAAGACACAAAATGCTGGAGTAACTCAACGGCACAGGCAGCATCTCTGGAGAGAAGGAATGGGTGACGTTTCCATGGGTCGAGACGCTTCTTCAGACTGAAGAGCTCTGAAGATCTGTTCTGGGCCCAGCACATTGATGCAATCAGGTCATCAGTGCCACCAGTTCCTTAGAAGATTGAGGAGATTCAGTGTGTCAAACCCCTACAGGTGCACAGCAGGCAGCATACTGACGGGTTGCATCAAGACCTGGCTCAGCAACTCGAATGCCCAGGAATGAAGGAGATTGCACAGAGTGGTAGACACTGCCCGGTCCATCACAGACACTGACCTCCCCACCATTGAAAGGATCCACAGGAAGCACTGCCTCAAAATGGCAGGTAATATCATCAGAGAACCACACCCCCCCCGACCATGCTCTCTTCTCATTTCTGACTCCAGCAAGAAGGTACAGGAGCCTGAAAACCATGACCTCCTGGTTGAAGAACACTTCCTTCCCAGCAACCATCAGGCTTTTGAACACTGCACGACACTAACCTCAGCAACTATGATCTTCTATTAACCGTGTCTTTGGTTGCACTACAGACTTCAGTTTTGCACTGTTATGCTAGTTTAGTAATAGTTATTAATTAATTGTATTATTGATTATCATACAGTATATTTATCTCTGCGTTACTGCATTTACAGCCTGTTAAGTTGCAGCAGGTAAGAATTTCATTGTTCTGTGCCTGGTATATATGACAATTAAATATTTTTGACTTGAATTCAAACTGCCTTTCTCACGACATCTCCAACTTAATGCATGCTGCAGAAGCAAATTTCTATTTTGCCCTGAGACGTTGGTGAAATTCAAAGAAAGAATTCAGGCTTTTCCGCCGTGCTTGAAATATCCAAGTGTACGAAGTGTCCCCTGCAATATTTGGATGATGAAATTGAGCTCAACAGTGGAGAAGGATGCATCAGCACTTCTGTCAGGAACCACTTGAGTATCCGAGTGGAAGTCACAAAATGCAACACAGGCTGTGCTGATTTGGCTGAGGCACTTTTTGAGATATAACTTGTTCTGACAACTGGCCTTGTGCCATTCAATGCGTCTCATTATTTGGGTGGCACGATGACGCAGTGGTAGTTGCTGCCTTACAGCACCAGAGACCCATCTTCGATCCTGTCTTCGGGTGCTGTCTGAACGGAGTTTGCATGTTCTCCCCATAACCTGCATGGGTTTTCTCAGAGATCTTCGGCTTCCTCCCACTCTCCAAAGATGTACAGGTTTGTATGTTAAATGGCTTGGTATAAATGTAGAATTATGTGTGTAGGATAGTGTTAATGTGCGGGGATCGCTGGTCGGTGCAGACACAGTGGGCCGAGGGGCCTATTTCCGTGCAGAATCCCCAAAAAATCAATTAGCTGATATCCATCACAGGGGACCTGAAACATCGTCTATCCATTCCCTCCACAGTTGCTGCCTGACCCACTCAGTTCCTCCAGCACTTTGTGATTTTGCTCAAGGTCCCAGCATCTGCACTTTTTGTGTCGCCATTAAGATGATATCCTCACATTTGACTTTGAATAAGCCTGAAGACTTAGGACACGATATTTTCTGCTTAATTTTGCCATTGCTCTGCAGTTGAGATAACTGGAAAAAAAGTATTAGAATTAGCGCGGCACAGAGGCACAGATGCTGTCTTACAGCGCCAGAGATCCAGGTTCGATTCTGGCTATGCATGCTGTCTGTGGAGTTTGTAACAAGTCAGAGTCATACAGCATGGAAACAGGCCATTCAGCCCAACTCATCCATGCTGACCAACATGCATATCTGAGCATTTGCCTGCATATGCCCCATCTCCCTCTCAACCTTGGTCTGAAGAAGGGTCTCGACCCAAAATGTCATCCATTCCTTCTCTCCAGAGATGCTGCCTGTCCCACTGAGTTACTCCAGCATTTTGTGTCTACTTTCAATTTAAACCAGCATCTGCAGTTCTATCCTACACATTCCCTCTCAACCTTTCCTGTTCATGTACCTGGTCAAATGTCTTTAAATGTATGTACCCACACCCACAGTGTGAAAAAGTAATCCTTTGGGTCTCTATTAAATCTTTTCCCTCTCACCTTAAACCTATGCCCTTTAGTTTTAGATTCCCCTTCATTGGGACAAAGTGCATTCACCTTATCTATGCCTATGATTTTATACACCAAAGATCACCTTTCAGCATCCTGAGCTCCAAGGAATAAAGTCCCTGCCTGCCCATACTATACCTATAGCTCAGGTCCTGGCAACATCCTCGGAAATCTTCTCTGCACTTTTTTCCGAGCATAATGGCATCCTTCTATAGCAAGACGATGAAAACTGAACCCAATACTCCAAGTGCGGTTTCATGAACATCTTGTACAACTGTAACATGATGTCCCAACTTCTATATTCAACTCCCTGACTGATGAAGGCCAGCGTACCAAAGGCCTTTTTCACCACCCTGTCTACCTGTGATGTCATCTAATTTCTTAAATAATGCGGATACATTTACTACCTTCCAATAATGGGAACTATTCTACAAGATGCCAAGCAGTGCATGCACTCTATCCGTAGGCATAGTCTTCAAAACCTATTGCTGGTCATCACATTTCATACTATTAATTTCTCCTATACTAGTTTCTCTTGAACACCAATTTGTGAACATGGATCTTGCACTCACTCCATTTTTTAGGTGCACTTAAGCAGATTCCATTTCTCTCTCTGGGCAAGCGTCATTCGTCTCTACAGCCTTTCTCTCATTCTTTATTATCATGGCTATCCCATCTCCTTTTCCACTTTATCTCTTTCTTAATAATTTAGTACTCATTTATTTTCATTCAGGCCATTTATTTACCCACCCTGTGATAAATTGTGCCTGCGTTTACATACGGAACCTTCAATTACATAAAGTACCTGTTCTCATGTGCAGTATGATTTGCACGCAAACAAAGCTTTTCATTGCAACCCGGTGAACATGGCAATAATAAATAACACCAATTAAATGGGTCATTTCACAGACCTGCACAGACATGGAATGGTACACTAGCAAGTAGTCCGTGCCTTCTGCAGAGAGAGGAGACGGAGAAAAGTGAGGGAGATACCAAGAATGAGGACCAAGGCTATATCTAACAGGAATGTAGATTAGTTGTTAGCACTGTGACGCATCAGTTCCACAGACAAAGTCCAATGTCCGCAATGGGGTAGAGGTGAATCGGACAGATTCCCAGCTGATCACAGTCCCAGCTGTTCTGAGGAGGGTAGGAGAGGCCAAACTGGCTCTGGAGAAAAGTGCGCTCCCTCTATTGCAGAAGCAGTCCTGACAGTATACTTCTATAAAATAAACATTCACTTATCCATGATGAGAGAGAAACTGTGGGTCTCATACTGGGAAGGGGACAACAAGAATATTTGTTGGTAAGATGGTAGTCAATGGAAAGATTACTTTGGTATTTATCAAGCTTCTCAAATGAAGTCTAAGTTAATATCCACCCTCAAACTCAGCATAAACTCATTTGTGCCAATTCAGGGAAGCCATTTCTGCACATTTAGATTGTGGAGAAACAAGTCACTGCAGGAAAATCGTAGGAAGGAACTGCAGATGCTGGCTTAGCTGGACACAAAATGCTGGAGTAACTCAGCAGGACAGGCAGCATCTCTGGAGAGGAAGGGTCTCGACCTGAAACATCACCCATTCCTTCTCTCCAGCGATGCTGCCTGTCCCGCTGAGTTACGCCAGCATTTTATGTCTCTCTTCACTGCAGGAAAAGGTGTGACCAGGCCTGTCCTTGGTTGCCGTGGTAACAGACACCCAGGGAGAGTCTCATATCGAGAGATGAGAGATCTTGACAGACAATGGGTGCACAACTGTGTTGCTTCTTCATGACACAGATTAATTGCAATGTTATTCACAGCCTACACAATGTAAATCAAACCACCGGTCTGCAAAATTATAAAGAACTTTAATTACCTCATGGATTAGGACAAAGGTAATTCTCTGCATGCTTTTCATTCCTTTTTTTTTTACTCAATAAAGATTTAATCACAAGGTGGTACATTTTCAGGCTCGTAAGGAATGTTATTTTTTGTTATTTTTAAATGTCAGTCGGCTTAGAGAATACGTATTTAAGATCACAGGTGAGCTATATATCCACAGAACAGACATTTGCTTTGTTCAAAACTAAGCATCTATGCTTTGATATCAAAGTATGATATTTAGAAATCATAAATTGCATTATTCCTGAGCAGGAAAGCCAGATTAAGTTTGGAAATAGCAGGCCTATAAAAAGACTGATCAAGAGTCAAGAGTGTTTAATTATCATATGTACCGAAAACAATGAAATTCTTACTTGCTGCAGATTTACAGGCCAGTAAAAGCAGTAACACACATATAATATATAATAATCAAAAATACAATAAACTAATATCAAATAATTATAATAGTGAGAACAAATAAAGTCTGCAATAGAGTCCAAGTCATATTTCATAGAAGATCATAGTTGCTGAGGTTAATGTTGTGCAGTGTTCAAGAGCCTGATGGTTGTTGGGGAAGAAACTATTTTTGAACCTGATGGTCATGGTTTTTAGGCTTCTGGACTTTCTTCCTGATGGTATGAATGAGAGGAGAGCATGGCCAGGTTGGTGAAGGTCTAGGATGATATTGGTTGTTTTTTTGAGGCTGTGTCTCCTATTGATACCTCTGATGGCGAGGAGGTCAGTACCTGTGATGGACGGGGCAGTGTCTACCACAATCTGTCATCTTCTTCATTCCTGGGCTTTCGAGTTACCGAACCAGGCCGTAATGCAACAACCAGTAATAACAAGCAGCATGTCATTATTTTGCAATAATGAACTAATAATAGTCTTAGTATCTGACAGTTTTTTAATCAAATATAATACACCAGCTTTGTTCTTAAAATAATGTCTGATAACATTGAAGTGCAGAGTGCTTATCAATGATGTTAAAATGTAACATTTCGTTCAATCATCGCATAAATCTCTTGGTCATTAAGAATTCTTAAGCTATAATTACAGAGATGAACATAATTGATAAGTTTTCAAATTGAAGTCTGCCACGGCATTTCAGTACTTTATAAAGTCATCACATTTTGCTCCCATAGTGACTGCTGACACGTCATTTCAGTTACGGTATATTGAAATCAAGGAGGTTCTGACAATGACGTGGCTTAGTTAGAGTGTGTAAGAAGGAACTGCAGATGCTGGTTTAAACTGAAGATAGACACAAAAAGCTGGAGTAACTCAGCGGGACCAGGCAGCATCTCTGGAGAGAAGGAATGGATGACGTTTTGGGTTGTCCCGAAAAGTCACCCATTCCTTGTCTCCAGAGATGCTGCCTGTCCCACTGCATTACTCCAGCTTTTTGTGTCTATCTTTGGCTTAGTTAGAGCCATGGATTCATAGGCCAAAATGGCAGGGATACAGACCCTTTGGCCCACCAGGTCAATGCCGACCAAGTTGGCAAATGGTCCAGTCCCACTTGCTTGCATATGGCTTATTCCCATTTGTGGGAAACTGGTCTCTTAACTCCAAGGTCATGACATAAACATGAAACTCTTCTTCCATTTGCATCGAACAGCACAATTGCAACTTCTACAAAATAACAAGGTTCAAATTGATTTTCACTGGCGAAGGAACCAGACAATTGCATTAACATTCCTTTTTTTAAACCTGGCCAAGTTAAATAGAATAATATCTCCAATCAAAAGCTAACAATCTTTCAACAGTCAATTAGAATTAATACGAATTCCAGAAATATCTCAGTGAAATCTTTGGAACTGGAGTAGGAATCTTAGCCCACATTCAGCATTGCCAGTAACCTTGTAAAATTAATGAGTAAAACTCATAACATCTAGGTCTAAGAGAGGTCAAAACACATCCTTGATTTCTCTCTCATCTTGCATAGTGACCTTTGGCCATCTGTCTGACACCCCCTGATATGATGCTGGCCTGTGTGTGGGTAAGTTCTCCCAGTGAGGGCTCTTTTATGATTCGGCAGGCCAATGAGGGTGCCTGAAACGCACTGCCAGGGGTGATGGTGGAGGCAGACATGATAGTGGTAGATACGACAGGAGCTTTTAGAAGGCACATGGATATGTAGGAGAATGAAGGGATATGGATCATGTGTAATCAGAGATTAGTTTTCAAAATTACACAAATTGCTAGAGTGACTCATCAGGTCAAGCAACATATCTGGAGAACATGGATAAGTGATGTTTTGTGTTGGGACTCTTCTTCAGACTGATTGTGGTGAGTGGGGGGGGGGGAGAAAACAGGAAGAGAGGAGGGGCAGGACAAAGCCTGGTGGATGATGGGTGTACACAGGTGAAGTTTTCTTTGATAGGCAGACAGTTGGACAAAGGCCAGAGATGAAGAGCCAAAAGGGTGTATGATAAGGATAAAAGAGTTGCACACTGAAGAGAGAGAAAGGGCTGTAGGTGGGAGAGGAAGGAGAAGGGGATAAATGGATACGAGTCAAGGTGGGGCGCAGAGAATGGGGGGGGGGTGTTGTTTGTAGGTTCGTTAACCAAAATTGGAGGATTCAATGTTCATATCGTTAGGTTCCCAAGCAAAATATGAGGTGCTGTTCCTCCATTTTGCATGTGGTCTCACTCTGCCTTCCTCCCATTTGTGGATTAGTTTAACCTGGCATCATGCTCAGCATGGACATTGTGGGTCGAAGGGCCTGTTCCTGTGCTTTACTGTTCAATGTTCTCTGTTCCATGGTAAGTCTTTTGGGCATTGAGAGCAACTGGAGAGATGTGTCCACCATCCCAAAAATCAGATGCAAACTCTGCCATTATTTACTGCTCGAATGAAAATATTTGGGTAAAATAAAAAATATTAAGGGTGATTTTAACAAATAGTGCTTTGGGTACTTTGGTTTTTTTTTTCTTCCTTGTTTATTTATTAGAACCAAGAGGATCAAACACTAAATATGTGCTCTGGCGAATCTGAGAATTCACAGTGCAGCAAAAGATTCTGGTGATGGATTTCATGATCCTATTATGGATTAAAAGGGAGTCACAAAATAGCAGTTCATCCACCCTCCCCCAGCACTGTGGCCCATCAACCCTGCACAAATATATCTAAAGAGGATGACTTCAGAGGCAAATTTATCAGGATGACAGCAGAATGATCAATTCAGACTGTGAAATGACTTCGGAGCCATTTTCAACACGCAGGAAAAGGTAATTTACAGGATTATTGGTAAAACAAATCATTTTGTGGCATCTCTATATAGTTGATGATTGTGTTTTATCTGCACCATTCTTTTCCACCTGAAACCATAAGGAGATATAATCTAAAATCTGCACTTTCTGATGGGGCGTTATAATAAAACAGACACTGAAGATTCTTCGCACTGGCTCCTTCCATTTTAGTGCAAGTACACAGAAAGAGCTGAAAAACTCCGCAGCACAGGAAAGGCACACTTTTATGGCAGAATAATAATCCCCAGATTTAACTGTCAGGCACTAGAGGAGAGGTGATGTGTTTATAAACTGTTACCTTAAATGAAAGAAATTCTGGATGAGGCCAAGGGATGTATAAACACGTAAGAGGCTCTCATCTCACTACTACCATCGGGAAGAAGGTACAGGAGTCTGAAAATCATGACCACCAGGTTCAAGAACAGCTTCTTCCCAGCAACCACCAGGCTCTTGAACACTGCACAACATTTAATCTCAGCAACTATGTTCTTCAATGGACTATGTCTTTGTTTAGTTTTAGTTAAGAGATACAGTAGCGGAAGCGGGCCCTTCGGCCCACCGAATCCGTGCCGACCAGCGATCCCCGCACAAGCTTATACACACTAGGAACAATTTACACTTATACCAAGTATACAAACCCAAGCCAATTAACCTAACCTACAAACCTGTACGTCTTTGGAGTGTGGGAGGAAACCGATCTCGGAGAAAAACCACACGGTCACGGGGAGAACGTACAAACTCTGTACAGACGGCGCCCGTAGTCAGGATTGAACACGAGTCTCTGGTGCTGCAAGCGCTGTAAGGCAGCAACTTTTCCGCTGCACCACCGTGCCGCCCTTTGGTTTGGTACTATTACGGTTACCTAGTGTTATGGTTATTAATTTAAACTTCCCATCCCATTCCCATTCCCATACTGACCTTTCTGTCCTGGGCCTCCTCCATTGCCAGAGTGAGGCCACATGCAAATTGGAGGAACAGCACCTCATATTTTGCTTGGGTAGCTTACACCCCAGCGGTATTACCATTGAATTCTCTACTTTTAAGTAACTTCTACTAACACTCCCCTTCCCTTCCCACTGTACATATTGTTTTCCTCTTGAGATTATCCCTTCCATAGCCTACTATGGGCTTATCAGACACCGCCCTGCTTGAGGTCATTTATGGCTAGCCCTGACTGGTCTTGGTTTTTTCTCGCCTCCAGCGCTTCACCCAACCCCGACTCTCAGTCTGAAGAAGGATCCCGACCCGAAACATCCTTTTTCTCCAGAGATGCTGCCTGACCTGCTGAGTTACTGCAGCATTTTTTGTCTATCTTAAGAATTTCATTATCCTGTTGCCGGAGCATATGACAATTGAACATTCTTGGTTTATGCTGTAGAGGAAGAGGAAGGCAGTTGGTCTCCTCATGCTTGTTGCTGTTAGAGTCCCAGCACTCTTGTTGTTCTGGAGATACAGGCGACTGCAGATGCCGGAATCTGAAACAAACCAATAAACTGCTGGGGAACGCAATGGGCCGAACATCATCTGTGGGGGGCAGAAGGAATTGTTAACATTTCTGTTCCTGTTTTCTAACTGTTCTTCCTCCTCCAGACAGATTGTGTCTCCTGGACCTCCTTGCTCTACACCCTACCACAGACACATGATCATAATCATAAGTAACTCAGTGGGTCAGACAGTATCTCCTGAGAAATGGAATAGATGATGTTTCGGGTAAACACCCTTCTTCAAACCTGAAAACGTCATTGATTCCTTCTCTCCAGAGATGCTGTCTGACCTGGTGAATTACTCCAGCTTTTTGTGTCTATCTTCAGTTTAAACCAGCATCTGCAGTTCCTGCATACACTGTGCTTGTTCCTGTTCTTTACTACAATGCTGTAATACTAATGTTCTTTTATGTGTCGGTACAATGTACCAGCACCTCTAAACAGTTGGTAAGTGAGAAAATGGCATTGTTTTACTTAATTTCACACGTTTCTGCTCAACTTGGGTGGGGTGGGGGAGGGAGTGAGGGGGGGGGGGCATTATCTCTGACGTCTTACACCACCCAGGGAGGTCACTCGGTTATCTCGGTCACAACTGCTATAGAGTTATAATGCACGGAACAGGCCCTTCAGCCCAACTTGGTGATGCTGAAGTGATATAGTCCCATTTGCTTGCATTTGGTCCGCATCCCTCTAAGCCTAATGTATGTGGAGAGGATGATTCCGCTAGTGGTCAAGCCTAGGACCAGAGGCCATTGCCTCAGAATAAAACAACGTGCCTTTAAGAAGGAGAAAAGGAGGAATTTCTTTAGTCAGATGGTGGTGAATCTGTTGAATTCATTGCCACAGAAGGCTGTGGAGGCCAAGTTAATGGATATTTTTAAAGCAGAGATTGATACATTCTTGAATGCTACGGGTGTCAGAAGTTATGGGGAGAAGGCAGGAGAGTGGGGTTGAGAGGGAAAGAGATCAGCCATGATTGAATGGCTGAGTAGACGATGGGCCGAATCGCCTAATTCTGCTCCTATCATTCATGAACTTATGAACTTATAAAACCTTTTTTATCCATGTACTTGTCCAAGTATTTTTAAAATCTTGTTATTGTATCTGCCTCAACTATATCCTCTGGCAGCTCGTTCCATATACCCACTGCCCTCTGAGTGAATCACCCACCCTCTGCCTGTCTGCGGTTACATTACACAGAGCCACCTGGACAGTGAGATGCAGCATGAAGCTTACGACAGGGAGCTGGTGGAACTATAATGAAGTTTAAAGCGGATTAAAACTCTCTGAGAGCTGGAGGTAGATAGTAAATACACATGACAGGCTCAATAATGCTTCAAATTAAAATCACCTTATTAAAAGTCGAATATAAGTTAAGGATTGGGTAACCAGTGAGATAGAAAATTGTTTCTTTGTCTTTCAAATAAAGACCAGGGAAAGGCACCAATCTCATAGCTTTTATTCAAGATTCTAGACAAATAGGTCAATTTTCTAACTCATTGGTCATCCAATCTCTGACTTATTTACGAATGTTCTTTACAAGAGACCCATTAGTTCTTGGCAGTGCTGTTCATCAATATTATATTAACTCCATTCAATAACTTTTTGTTCGTCATCACACATTTGACACCGAGCTAAAGGCGCTATGGAGTTCTGAGCACTGGACATTAATTGTGAATTGTGCCATTGTCCGTAGCCATGAGATGAATTGTACAATGTTACACTCCTTAGCGGTTGTGTTTCCCAGAGAGCATGTGATTAGCATTGCTCGTATGATGCCGCTAATATTTTTGTTGGAGAATTGTGGGCAGTGGTTGGCTGGGGGAGGGGGAATTGTTATGTGGGCAGCTGAGGGTACTAGAGGGATCGAGGATGGTGGGCAGGCTTAGTTTAGTTTAGAGATAGAGCACGGAAACAGGCCCTTCGGCCCAACGAGTCCGTGCCGACCAGCGATCCCTGTACACCAGCACTATCCTACACACACTAGAGACAATTTACAATTATACCAAATCCAATTAGCCTACAAACCTGTACATCTTTGGAGTGTGGGAGGAAACCAGAGCACCTGGAGAAAACCCACACTGGTCACAGGGAGAACATACCAACTCCGTATAGACAGCACCCGTAGTCAGGATCGAACCCGGGTCTCTGGCGCTGTGAGGCAACAACTCTACCGCTGCGCCATCGTGCCACAGGCGGAGACACTTGAGTTGTTGCCACTTCCCTACTTGATACCGGCTTCCATGTACAATCTGTCTCTGCAGGTTATTGTCTGTTAAATAGATCTCAGCCACGGGTCTGTGGGCACGACTTGTGTCTGACTTGAGGACACACGGTAGAAACTTTAGACGCAAATATCGCAGCTGCCAGTGTGGAACTGAGTGGAGGAGGTCCTGTCGTATGGATCTGCTGCTAAACCTGTCAGAGGTCATGCAGGAATTGTTCTTTTATTGTCATGTACACCGAGATACAGTGAAAAATGTATGTGTGCTATCCAGTCAAATTATACTATATATGAGTACAACCAAGCCATACACAAGTACAACATGTAGTGCAAAGAGCAAAATACCAGAGTGCAGAAGTAATGTTACACAGTACTTTCTTTGTAGACAAAATGGTGCTGGTATGCATATTATTTACAAATCAAGACTTGCTCATTCTTAATGTTTAATTGATATGAATTAATAGGTCTTAATATTTAATCCGTCAATATTGTTTCCATCAATATACCTCCCCTCTTCTGTTCTTCTCGTAACAAAACTAAAAAGTATAAAATCAACGCGTTAAAAATGAATTACAATGCTATACACTAAAACACTTTCCAACTATTTTCCATCATATAGAGCTCATGAGGGGAATAGTTATGGTGGATGCACAGAGTCTTGTAACCAGAGTAGGGGAATCATGAACCAGAGGACATAGGTTTAAGGTGAGAGGGAATAGATTTAATAGGAATCTGATGAACAACTTTTTCACACAGAGGGAGATGGGTATATAGAATGAGCTGCCAGAGGAGGTAGTTGAGACAGGTACTATAACAACATTTAAAAGACAATTGGACAGGTACATGGCCTGGAAAGGTTTAGAGGGATCTGGACCAGAGGCGAGCAGGCGGGACTAGTGTAGATAGGGCATCTTGGTCGGCACCGGCCGGTTGGGCCTGTTTCCGTGCTACATGATCCTATCACTCCAACTCCATTCTTGATGCTACCCTCCATATGCAATCTGTTTAACAGATGTCAGCCATGGGCAGAA